>CAOLHI010003031.1:0-206257 GCA_948474755.1 Ctenosaura bakeri
TTCACTCCTCGGGAGTCGGTGGAACATTTACAGTCACACAACTCTTGTCAGGTTGTTTCTCAGCAATATCAGCGTCCAGGTCTTCCTGTGTGGAAAACAAGGGAGAGAAATAATATAGATGCATATTTGATGGGGGTGGCTTTGAGAAAACAACTTATTCCCCTTTCTTCTTGGCAACTGGTAACCCACCCATCAATATTAAAAATAATAATAAAAAAGAACTCTTACCTTTAAACTCTCATAGCCTGAATCAATTTCCATGCTTTCATTCATCTCCTCTTCAACCAGCGTAGGTAGAGTTGGCTCGGGGTCTCCCACCTCCATCGCCTCTTCAGTCTGAGTGGCTACACCATCCACTTCATCTGGGCTCCGTGGGGTATTGGGAATTCCCTTCTCCCCTATCCTCTGGATAACTCTTTTTAAATTACAACAGCAATCGCATTCAAGAAATGGGTCTTGGTCAGCAGTATCCATACTCCAGACCGTGGAGCGTGCATTTTCAGGGTCATCAAATGTCAACTGCCTTCTAGGTTGAATATCGAAAGGTGAAAGAGGCCAAGTATAGCGCGCAGGACCGCGTGCGTTTTCAGGGTCATTAAACGGCGACGGTCTTCTAGGTTGAATATTCAAAGGTGCAAGAGGCATAGAAAAGCCCACAGGACCATCATACCTTGGGGAGGGGCGCCTCCCATTCCCTCGCTTATGGGGAGTACCCTCCATGTTGTCTCCGCAGGACTTGTCCGGGCATGCAACAATGGCCGCTTCTCTCCCCACAATATATCTCTCAAAGGGCGTCTTCCTATTGGCCGGTTTGACACACGTGCTTCTGAGGGGTCCAGGTCCGTCCCTATTGGTCGAGGGTGGTGGGGCGGGCTATTCGAGGGGTCACACGGCCCCGCTGGACCAATGGCAGCGCGAGCCGGAAGTCGCCCGTGATTGGCCCGCGTGGATCTGAGGGGGTCACGTGGCTCCGCTGGGGCCCCATGGGAACCCAGTTTAGAAACCGCCCCATTGGACGGCTTGGACCACGTGGGTGGGCAGGGGTAGGCCCCTTCCGGATGTCCCGCCCTAGTACTTCCGGGGGAGGGAGATTGATAGGTGCCAGTCATTTCTTGACAGGCCATAAATCAATCACTTTTGACAGGTCGTAAATCAATCAAATCTGACAGGTCATAAATCACTTTTGACAGGAGCTACACCTCCCTACTACTTATGACTCTCTAGGATTTAAGTCCCTAGCTCTATCTGGCAGGATTCCTGGTACAGTCATCCCTCCACATTCACTAGGGTTAGGGACACGGAACTCCCGTGAAAGTGAAAAAAAATGAATAACTTTAGGCCCTCCCAGACCATTTTTAACATATAAAAAAAGTATGATCACCATGTTCAACCCACTGTGGATTCCTTTGAAGCATCAGGGTTCCTTCACAAGGGAAAAGTCGGTGGCTGGTGAGGCTTACTGCCACCTCCACTGCTGCCCCACACCATTTTTAATAGGGACTTACAAGCCTTGTTCACAGTTTCTTAGTCTCATGAGGCTTCCAGTCCCTATTAAAAATGGCATAGGAAGGCAGCAGAGGTGACAGCAAGTAATTCATGAATAATCAAATCTGCAAAAGTGAAACTTGCAAAAGTGGGGGGCTGACTGTACTCCCTGGTGGTCTCCCATCTGAATACTAACCAAGCTTGGCTCTGTCTAGCTTCCAAAATGGGACAAAATCAGAGGTATTCAAGGGAATTTGACAACATTTGACACTTATTCTTGCCTGGATTTTATGTAGAACCTTTACTTTTAAAAGATTATCTCTAAACCAGAAAATAGTTTTATGTGAAATTGGATGTGGTGGGTGCCAAATTCCATGCCAGAAGCCACTCTCTTTGGTTCCAAGTGTTTTCTGGCTAGAGAGAAAACCAACATCTATACAAATGATACTATAATGCTAGGTTTTAAAAATATATGAATACATTTAATATTAAAATCCAATAGCCATGATGTCCTTTTGCATGTGTGATAAAAAAAAATTACGTATAACAACTGACAAGGTAAAAACAGTAGATCTGCAGATATTGCAGGTATGCTTTATCTGTCCCACTGTATGGAAGGCACCCAAAACTCTGCACAGATGAGCAATGCTGGCTTGAATTCAGATATAGTGTTTTCCAACAAGCACTGAGTGATCTCAGATTAAAACCAAAGCTGGTCATTAATAGCAGGGAATAACTGATTCAATCTGAGAAGGCTTAATGCCTGATTAACTACATTGAAAAAATGTACCTTTTTTTTTTTTTACAAGTTTCCACAATTCTATATATTTACTTAGGGTACAGACAGAAAGTTATCCCATCCATTAATAACCAAGTTACTGATTAAATTATGGCTCATATTAAGTATGAGCCTTATGGGTCTGCATGTATTATTTTGCTGACATGTGAAGCCTGACAGGTACTGAGCTATAATTAATTTGACCTCTAGCAAAGGGCAATGAGCATAGATCTGAAAATTTAGCACAGTGAATAAGAACTCATTGAATATTATATCATCTGTGCAGTCAAGAAATGTATATTTCTACATAACGAATAATTTGCTGAAAAGCAAACATGGGGTATTGGACTAGGACTCTGGGAGGCCTGGGTTCAAATCCCAGCCCAGCCATGGAACCTGCTGGGTGATTTTGGGCAAGTCCCTCTTTCTCAGCCTTAGCCTAAGGCAATGGCAAACTTCCTCTGAATCAGTCTTGTTAAGTGTTGCCATAGGTCAGAGTCAACTTGAAGGCACATAAGTATAGCAATAATCAATGTATGTGAAATCAACACTGGAAGGTTTTTTAAAGATATGTTTTAGATACTTCTAGGACAGCTGCACTTAAAAAGAGTCAAAGCTGTAATAGTCACATGCAAGAAGAAATGTCAGCTGTTTTTATTTTGGCAGTGTAAATGTGCTTTTTTCTTCTTTGTAGTTTTTTTCCTTTTTTCCCCTAAAGGAGTCCTATATCCATGGTCAGGATCAGAGCTGCTTGAAAGGGTTCCCTTTTTGGGGCTGTAACTGTCAGAATCCCTCAGAATCTTTCTTGATGATTCTGGGCATTGTTGTCTTCCACAAAGTAAATCTTCCAAACTCTAATCAAGATTGAAACCAAGAGGATTTGCTTGCACATATAGATTTTAAGCTATTTGCTATAAGCAGCAACCCTGGCACATCATAAGATGCAATATATGACAGAAACTGGCCCGCTCCTTTGTGCAAATAGAAGGGGTTTCTTTTGCACACTGACAGGACAGATCTCAGCCAATACACATACAATGTGCCTGCACTCTTGTTGGTGCCATACACATACATACCCTTCCCTTACACATGCAACTGTGATCTGGATCCTGAAATAGAAGGGGCAGCTCTGTGCTGCTCTTGTCCTCAGAGGGCAACTTTCAAGTCTCAGGGATGCTGACTCAGCTGTTTACTGGCAGGGGAAAGGGCATATTTTCCAACTGTTCTAATTTGGCAGAGGTAGTCTCTGTCATCCCATTTTTTCAGCTGCTTTTAAAATGTCCCAGTTTGCTCTCAATTAACTTGGGAGAAGAATGGGGGACAGGAGGGGGAAGAATCTTGCCCTTCCCTGTTGCAGCTTCTCCTAATTTGTCTGTTCTCTCTAATTAATAACATTTGCCATCATGACCATACTCTGATGTGATTTGTCCATGTTGGAGGATATTGAAGGTGAAGATTCCCAGTCAGTATCTGGCCCCCAGTTTGCAGCTGGGGGAGAAAACCAAGCTTGTGTGTGTGAGAGCATGTAAGTGCCTTCAAATCACTTGTCAACTTATGGTGACCCTATGAATTTCACAGCGTTTTCTTAGGCGAGGAATATTCAGAGGTAGTTTTGCCAGTTCCTTCCTCTGAAATAAAAGGCACAACACCTGGCACTCATTGCCAATCATTGGCCATCCAAGTACTAACAGGGCTGACCCTCCTTAGCTTCCAAGATCAGATGGCATCTACTGCCTTGGCCACCATTTTGCAGCCAAGAGAAGAGAACCAAGGCTGCCCTCCCAGATCTCCCTGAGGATCCTGGAGAGTGAAAACTGTAAAAAGAAATGGAGAAACTTTATCTAAAACTATGGTCATTTCTGCACCAAACCTCATAGTTGTGGTTTTATACCCCTCCCTCCCACATGTGTACCTCGGCAGTAGAGAAGCAGCAGCATGAACACTGCTGTGACTTCCACATCACAGCATCCATAGTGATGCCTTGTCTCCAGCCTTTCCCACCTGCTTGGTCACATTTTTCTGGGGTCTTTTTTTCCTGACTGAGCAGTGGCGGATGTGTCTGTGCATCGGGGCTCCTGGATTGGGGATGGGAGCTGGGGCGATCAGGGAATTGCACGCCATCAGGTAACAGGTTGGTCATGTGATATAGGCAGGTTAGGGGCAGTTTGCAGTGGGATAGCAATGGGTTGTACACGGCTTCTGTGACCACGATCATCTGTCGCTGTTGTGAGTTGACACTGCCATGCGGAAATGGCCTCAGTGTTGTGTGCTTTAAATGAATGGGAGGAAACATGTTTCCCTCTCTCTTTCTTAATAATAGAAATGGGGCTCTGGTTCTTCAGTGGACACAGTTCTCTGAAATATGCCCTACAGGATTCATGCTGGAAATTACTTCAATGTCTGTAAACTGAGTCATGGAGTTTCAGTAATCAGTTTAGCACTCCAAGATTTCTATAGAGTCATATTAGTTATGTGTCACTATTTTCCCAGAATTATTACATTGAAGGAGTGGCTCATTTATTCTCTTCCTCTCCTTTTTTTTTAAAAAAGGCAAAAACCAAAACAAAAAAGGCTACACTTGACTGAAATGAATTTGTATTGACTATAATCTGGCATGTTAATGTATCAGGAGATGGAAAAATAATGGTGAAACTTCTTAAAGACTAAAGTGTTAGAATAGGCCAGTCAGAAACACATGTTGAAAACACCTTCAGTGTTTTAAGATGCAAATTCAAGTAATAGTTCTAATATTTGAAGCCGTACGTGGCTTTGAAAGACTAGCCCTTGGAAAAGGGTTTTTTGTTTTTTTGGATTACAAATCGCACTCAAAAAAGGTAATATTTCCAAGGCCATTTCTACACTAGACTGTTATAGTGCTATTATTCCACTTTAAATATCCTACGGAATCCTGGAGTTTGCAGTTTAGGGAGGGGTCTGCAAACCCCAGGATTCCATAGGATGTTGAAAGTGGAATAACAGCACTATAACAGTCCAGTGCAGAAATGGCTCAAGTTGAGGGAAGCACCACTATGAGAACTGGTTCTTCCATTATGCCATGTGAGGAAGTGTCTTCAGTTTTATGAAAGAGAACCAAAATTTATAGACAGAGTCTTGAGGGCCAGTACACCAGTGTAACTCCTGGGGTCCTTTTTCACTGCCCAGTTATAGAACTATGACTTACTTTAACTGCTATGACAACATCCTATGAAATCCTGCAGCCTTCAGCCTGGGGAAGTGCTAGAGCTCTCTAGCTGAGAATTCTAAATACCCCACCCTAGACAATACATTGTAGGATTCCATAACAAGTTGTCATGGTAGTTAAAATGGAATCGTAGCACTATGACTGTGTAGTATAAAAGGTTGCACTGGCAGTTTTAATAAGCTTACATAAGGTGGTATCCAACAACTCCAAAGGCAAGCAATTCACTGTTCAATGCACAATTCAGAGCACAAGGAGACAGCTTGCAGGCCAGTCTTTGAAAGGCATGTTTCCAGATGTGCCCATGTGACAGAATGGCCGGTGATGGACTGCAGGATATGTTAGAACAGTGGTTCCCAACATTTAGTCCTCCAGGTGTTTGGGACTTCAAGTCCCAGAAGCCTCAGCCAGCTTCAGTAATACATATTCTGGGAAATGAATTCTGGGAAATGAATTCCAAATCAGCTGGAGGCCCAAGCCCAACTATCCCTCCCTACTGTGGAATGGCTCCCTCCCTTGTCTGAACAAATACAGTGGATGACCTTTATGCTTCTGCAATTTTAAAGAGGACCTTTGTCTTTGTTATTAAATTAATTATTATATGTTTACTGTCAAGAAAGAGATTTTCTACCTGAGAGGCAGACAATAATCTGATTATGTTTTTACCTCTACTTGCTGAGGAGGAGATTATTATTATTGTTCTTTTGATTGATGTTTTTGTTTAATATTTTGTTAGTAATTATTGATCTGAATTTATTGTTCTTAATTATTCATTTCTTAGTTTTCTCCTCCTTAGCCACCTTAAATGCTTAATATAGAAGCACAAAGCAGGGGGGAAAAGAAAAAAATCAAGCATAGCATCCCCATTATTCCTGTTTTCAGTGATCACAATGTCTCAGTACATTTTGTGGTATAACCTTTTCATAATATAATGTTCCAGTTATCTATTTATGACCAGTACTTATACATCATGATTTGGTTCTTTGAAAAAGCACAAAGCATATTACTATGTTTTGTCTGGGCAGCTAAGTTGGCTAGGCCTGCTTTCTTGCAGCACGATAGCTATATAATTCAGCTTGAACTAGACCATGTCACCTTTTATTACAAACAGCCTTCGTCCACATGCAAATTGCTAAGTTATTTTTTCCCAGAAATGGAAACTGTCTTATGCCAAGTCAGACTGTTGGGTAGACACTGAGCCAGGTGGACCAGATGTTTTGGAGCCCGATACCCAAAGCATGACCACTGACCAGAAATGGATGGAACTGGGTCCAACAACATTGGGAAAGCACCCCTTTGGGGAAAGCTGAGACGCACTGACTGTCAGTGGCTCTTCTAAATTCCAGACAGAAGTCTTTCCCAGACCCACCTGGAGTTGTGAGGGAGCAAACCTGGCATCTTTTCAGTGAAAAGCAGGTACGCTGCCATGGAACTCCAGTTCTTTCATGTCCTGAAGCAGAAACATGTATCCCTTTGAAAGGCGGTCTGCTTCTGTAAGACATTAAAAAGCTACTCCGATACAGACCCTGCACTACAACTTCCGGTGACCATAGTGACTGAAGGAAGCTAGGGGTTGTAGTGCAAAAAGTAATTTTTCCAAGCTCTTTGGTGGAGCTAGACATGGAATAGTGTAATTGCTTGTGCAGTGTGGGAATCATATGACCTTCCAGATGCTGTTTGACTGTGATTCTTAGCATTAGTCACTGTGGCTATGTTAGCTAAGGTTGCTGGGAATTGCAGTCCAACAGCACATAGAGAGGTGCATGATTCCTCCTATTGTTTTCTTAATGAAGTCTTTTGTGCGTCCTTAAAAAATATTCTGAGGATTGGGGATCTTCTGGAATGATCTGTGTTGTAACACAGAATTATGCGGCGAAGTTGTACTGGTGACTGCCTTCTATTTACTCTTTGGAATATGGGCTTCAGTGTTATGTTCAAAATCAGCATGTGCACAAACCTGCAAATATCTGAATGTGCCCTTACAAAGGTATGGAGGGAAACAGAAACTGACCTGGTAACATGATACATATGATAATTCTCTAGCTCATAGAAGGTTGCTGCATTGGACAGGTTGCTATGGAACTCAATATTTATTTAAGCTCTGAGAGGTTAACATAAGCAAGGAGTCATAAACAGATAAATACAGTGGGGTGCAGATTGCAGGATTAAGTTTTATTACGAATCAGTTTTGTTCAGTGAAACAAGAATGGGGAGAAAATAAAATTAGATCTTCCATTTGATTGACAAATCATTTTTATTGAGTTATGCCATTCTACATCTCTATCATGCATTCTAACAAAGTGCCCTTCCCTGATAACCTAACAGCTGGTGAAAGTGAAAATGAAATTACTTAATTGGAATATATATGTCACCTGTTATTCAAAGGCAATAGCATTAGGTATTAGTCTGCACTGAAGCTAATGAAAATAAGCACAAAATTAGACTATCTTTCTCGTAGTACAAGTACAGGAATATAATTCAGTATCACTCATATATTCAGAGCCTCCAGCAACTTTACACAAATCTGGTGAATAAGAACCTGACGGATTTGAAACAGCTACCTGAACACTGCTGGAATCTTCCTTCATGAAATGATAACATGTGTCCTTTTACACAAAGGCACACAAAAAAACTGAAAAAGATATTTTGATGGATGTTCAGAACTCATATTAACTCACACTTATCTCAATAAAATATATATTTTTTTCTCCAGAAGCAATGCTGAGAAAAAAAAATGTATACAGTGCAAATAAAACCAAGTATGCAGAGTGATGTGTGGCAGAGTGTATATTGTAACACTAACAATGTTTTCCTTTCTGGTCTTCTTTCTAATAGATGGTGTAAAGTAATCTCAGAGTTGAATGAAGGAATGCAAATAGGATGCAAATAGGATTTGAGACTAATTTCAAAAAAGCTGCTTTTTTTTTTGACCACACAACAGTGCAATGAATATAGATTGGTTTTCAATTTTGTAAGCAACAGCTCTGACCACATAACAATTTTTTTACTTCTCATTGTGTGTGTTTGCTTTTACTGGGATTCTGAAAATGTACATCAAACTTCATCCATAAGCGGGGAGTGAAAATCATGCAGTCTTCCAGATGATGTTAGACTGCAAACCCCAGAAGCCCTAGCCAGCATCGCCAGTGGTGTGGAATGCTGGGAACTGGACTTCCACAACATCCAGAGGGGCACATAATTCCCAAACAAATTAAGACCTCTGTGGTGATTTAATGGTCACAGTGGAGTTGTCCACCTGATTGCTGCATGTGTGGATAGTGAATCACAGAGTGACAGCAATAAACATATCACCCATGCCTGCATGAGTCACCAAGCAGAGCATTACTTGCCAACTTTTTTTAACGTAAGACTTTCCACTATTTCCACTATTTAGTCTCATCTCCTGAAACGTTTTTCTTTGATCGGCCATTTTAATCTGTAAATGCTATCATATGTTCCTTTTCACAAAATCTACCTAAACAACAGATTGCCAATTGACAGAAGCTGAGCTTATTTGACTGAAACAAAGAGCATTCTAAGAACTGCCCCTTCACTTAAATGGTGCAAAACCTGAGCACCTTGAACAGAGGAAATTCTCTTTACCTGGCATTAGAGCATTTTGAAAGGGTCTGACTAGGCAACCTGGTATGTTCCTTCACTAGCAAATGAAAACAGAAAGCAAACCATATATATATATAAAAGCAAAGGTGTAGGAACACCTTAGTATTTGAAATATTTTGCTTGTAGTCTTAGCAAACTGTTCACAAATATTATCTGCATCAGTGCAAACTTTACAGTATGTCTTTCTGTTTTCTTACTTTTTTATAATGGGTCAAGTTCTGAGGGAAAGTGTGTGTGAGAGAGAGAGACAGAGAAAGACAAGGGCACTTTCTAACATGGGAGTTTCTCAGCTGGATTAAACCCTGGGTATTGACCAATGAAATGTCAATGGGAAGCCCACAAACAAGACACAGGCATATCAGAAGATACTTCCATTCATGCCTGCCAGCATTTTGTACTCTTAAGAAATCATGACTTGGATTTTTTAAAAAGAAGCAAAATTTTAGCTTCTTTTATCTCTGTATTTTCATGCTAGGAACATGCTGCTTATACCAAGATAAGGCTGACCCTATCAATAGGCAAAGTGAGGACGTCATCTTGGGAACTGATTTGATATGCCATGACAGGGAAACAGAGTTATTTTTTCTATTTGTTCCTGGATTTACTTCCAAGGAGCAGATGAGTGCTTGCAGAAGGTTTTCTGTTTTTCCTCAGATATCAAAGTAATGGGATTATTGATCATGGGTACTACACAAAGGAAGGAAGGAAGGAAGGAAGGAAGGAAGGAAGGAAGGAAGGAAGGAAGGAAGGAAGGAAGGAAAAACTGTTTGAGCCTTTGTTTCAGGCACCAAAATGTTATGGGTCAGTTCTGGGAAAGGCATAGGATTTCTATCAGGAGTTAAAAACCAACAAAATGGTCAGTCCAATTGCAATTCTACCAAAATCAAAAGGGTTTGCATAGGATTTCAGGATCAATCAAGACTAGTAATAATAACCTTTCATTAATATAAAAATTCTCACAATGTGAAACTCTTCCTATTGAATGTTACTTGTACAGTGCACTTTCATGCATGTCTATTGAAGGTTAGTACTAGGGAGTATTTTGGACTGCTGGTTTTGAGGAATTTATCATCTGTGTAAATGTGCCCAGGGAACAAAAAGTACACTCAACAGTGCAATTCTGTAAGTGAGCTCTCAGAAGAAAGCTCCACTGAATTACATAAGGCCTACTCTATGGGAGAGGGAGTATAGAAGAGGAGCTAATTCCACTGAAGTCCATACAACTGTGTAGACCTTAATCCTTTACTTTCTCCAGACTGAGCTCTTTGTTCATTTTTTCTAAACTCAACCAAGCATGAAAAAAATACCATATCAAGTCATAACTAAAGTTGAACAAAGGGGACTTTTTAAAAATTAGATGTTAAAATCCTTGTTTAAATTTGATTTGGCTTGACTCATTGTAGAAGCATCTCAAGATCCAGAACTTTCTAAGAAGAATTTAATGTCATGGACTTGTCTGTTAGTACAGTCTGTCTAATATTAGGATATCTTTGATTTTAAAGGCTGTAAACCAGTGGTTCTCAACCTTTGGTCTCTGAACTTCACTTACCAGACCTAACTACTGTCCAGGCTGACTGAGGGTTCTGAGAGTTGAAGACTAAAATACCTAAAGGATTAAAATTAGATATGCACTACCTTTGACTAAAAGGAGAAAAGTGCTCACTGAATCATCAAGCCAAGGAGTAGCCAAAGCTGCTCCATTAAGATAAGTGTGGCAAAATGTTTACAGGGCTAGAGCGGGGCAGTTGCCTCAGAGGGTAGATTTAGGCACATTGTGAGAAGGTGGCAAATTTTATTTATTTGTTTATTCTTACTACATACACTTGTGCACAAACACACATATTTACTACTCAGTAGAAGGAGAATTGCATGTGGAATTTCCCCTCTCATGTGCCAAACGGTTAACCTGGGTGAGCACCAGGGCTCAGTTCCATCATTTGATACTTAATTATCTTAATTACCTCATGGCTTTCATCTCTTCTGGGTATTATGTGATGCATCATGGCAGACTCATAAATGACAGCTCCCGGGATTATTATTCTGGAATTCTTGGGTGTGAAAAGGGTGTGTTAAGCACACAAGCACACCCTTCATATGGCTTCAAGGGAATCATCTTGTGACAAGAAAATAATTTGAAAAAAATCCTTGGCATCTACGTTGAAATCAGATATTACTGGTATTTCATGGTTTTATCCATGTTGCATTGGGTAACGCACAAATATTTACAAAGGCAACATACACAATTGTTTTTTCTTAAGTACTGACAAATGAAAACATATCCACAGCTGCATCTGGCAACACTCATTATTTGCAAGCTGATTAATCATGGCCCCAAAAGAAAAGCAAAACATTGCAAAATGGAAAGCTGATCTGATCATGTGGGATGGAACACGCTCCAATTCATGGGAGTCTCAAATGCATTTACTCAGAAACATGTTCCATTGACTTCAATGGAAAATGCAATGTATCTTAGCTTTGATTATTAGACAGAGTGCAACCTAAAGCACAGGTCTCTTCCTGGAAACTGCATGACAGCCCTCAAGGCCCTAAGTCATGCTCAGGAAATAGGAAAGCTGGATCATTGGTCCTTCCCATGTGGAGTTTGCTGCAGTGATATTAGACAGAGAGACAGGCACCTACAAAGAGATCTTGTAGCACCTGAGAGACTAACAGAGATAAGTGTGTAGCATAAGCTTTTGGAGACTCAGTCTACTTCATCAGATTCAATCTGAGTCTATGAAAGTTTATGCTACAAAGTTATTTCTCTCAGGAAGGCCATTTCAGCATGATGTTGCTGTCCCGCGATGGGGACATGTTGCTGACAGTCTGTAATTCATGCTTTTGCACGACATCGTCACAGTCCCACTGCCAATGTGTCCCCACCTGTCACAATCACGGAATATTCCATTACTGGAAAAAATCCGTAATGGCCCCCGATCGCATGACGTTTCCGTTGCCAATGGCCATGTGGAAAGGAAGGAAGTGCAATCTAGATGCTTCCTTCCCAGTGCAGCACAGGAAGTGGCCGGCTTCACTGCAGAAGGAAGTGTATATTGCTTGCGCTACCCATCCACAGGCAGCTAGCTGGATGTGGAGGGGAGGGTTCGCGTCATGCTCCCAGCCCAGGCAGTGGTACTGCTGGGATCACAATGAGACAACAATGTAGATGGGTACAGTTCAGAAATGGCCTTAATCTCTAAGGTACTATGAGATTATTTTGTATATTAATACAGACTAAGATGGTTATGTCCCAGAAATAGATGACAGACTGGCAGACAGACAGATGTTTAACTGCCTATGTTAGTTCTATTGATTTTTGGAAGACAGAACCATGTATTTTTCTTAAAGTAATTTCTTAAAGTAATTCTTAATAGGCAGCATCTAACAATGGCATTTTTCTGGAAACTTGGCAGGACTCAGCATAACTGGGAGGAAGAGGATCTCTTTCCTCTCCACAGCCTCATCTGCATTCTTCAGACCAACACTGGAGGTCTGGGAAATGTTTCGAAACCAAGTTTCTGGAAGTCTGGGACTGAGGGGGAAAATGGAGAGTTGGGGGGAGAGAAGAGAAGGACAGTAGCTGCAATGGCCAGCAGAACATTGTATTTAGTCCAATGTTTTTAATGTGTGCCTATTCATAGGAGTTGCCTTAAACCGGACTCAAACCACTAAACACTTAACATAAACCTACTTCTACACGAAAACAACTTCCTAAAATTTTAAATCCTTCTTGCTGTCTACCCTTGCTTTGACCTCTTAGCACATCAAAAGTTTCCCAACAAATATACAGGGACACTTGAGAATGTGATCCATTGCATGACTAACAAGATACATATTTCACAAACAACCCTCTCAAGGCCAAAGAGGGTTGACTGTTTCATAGATCTTGCAATACGCCTGTTGCTCACTCTAAATGAAATCTAAACCATTGCCTTTCTGCTTGTATCATCTTGCTGTCTTCAAATACTTATAAGAATCATGTCTTCATATATTGGAACTTCCTTACAGTCATAAGTTCTTGTAAGATTAGCCCACCATGTTTGCCACTCCACTAAAGAAACTACACTCAACTGGACAATTTTGCTTTGTATACAGGCTTGCCACACATATTCAAAAACCTTTGAACTGATCCCCAAATGTCTCAAGCATGACCAAAATTGTCTGTCTGGAGTATTAAAACCTATTGGATTTGGAGGAGAGGGAGGGGGAGGGGGAGATAGCACACAGAACAGGTTGAATTTCTTTTCTGGTTAGCTTGCCATGTAGTTAATGCCAAAATCTTATAGAAACAAGTGTCCATCCCCAAATTGTCAGGGAACAGCCAAGCCCAAACTTGTTTTCACAAGTTTGCAGATTGCATTAGAACTAGAACTTTGAAGCCGCCATAATCACTAACCAACATGATCAGCCAGTATAACACCAACATTCCCTCCAATTGTCCCAAATGTGCAGGGATAGTCTTGATTAATCCTCTGTGATTCCACTTTTCTGACTGCTTCTAAAGTGTCCCAGTTTCTCTCTCCTCTTCCCATTTTTCTCCCTTTGTTCTCAGCTTATTTCAGTTGCTGCGAACTGCATTCGAAGTGCAAATTCAGCAAGAGAGGCAAGAGAAGAGGAGGGAGCAGAATCTTGCTCTGCCCAGCAGGCTCAGTCAAAAGCAAACTGCTGTAACCTCTCCTCTCTTTGTGTTCTTTCTCATTAATAACTTTTGCCATCTCAACCACTGTCTGATGTTTGGCCACAAGTGCTCTAGTTTTAATCTGTGAAAAATAGAAAGGTATGCATCTGGGTTTATGTCAGAATAAGCCATCAATAGAATAGGATTCTGGCCTGAAAAACTGCAGTTTTAGTCTCAATGACAGCAACAAGTTCCAAGGATGACACTACCCTTATTCAGAGCAAGGCAGTTGCCTCAGATAAGCAGACTGCGGATGACTATGTAAATTGTGATTTAATTTTTATTACTGTCCTTTTACTGCCAGGGAGGGAAAGAAGTATGGATATCACAAGAGAAGTTAAGGTGCAGATCTGATAGTGGTTTCAGCTACCTAAATAACTTGGTGGACTCTGGGTATATGCACCTAGGCTTGAGCAAATGTAGGGAGAAGCACCATTTGCTGTTCTATATTAGGCAGCAAAATATCTTGGACCAGCCAGTCTCACTGAACTTAGCAGGATTTACCACTCAGTAAACATAACCTTGGATAGTATTCTAAATAGCTCTAGAATTCTCTATATAGTCTACAGTTTTAATTTTTTTTTTTTTTTAAAGAAGTCATCTCCTTGCCAGCTTCGGCCATGATATCCCTCATCATCTAGCCTTTGAATATAAATGAAAAGCAGGCTCTTCACATCTTATAAACGCTTCTGAATTATTTCCAAGTCTCAACTAATAAACAGGGTGAAGGTATTATCAATGCACTCTACCTTAGAATAGTCACAGAGAGCAAATATTCTTGCTCTGTGGAATGTTATAGGTTTTCAGATAACAAATGGAGTAGAGGAGAGGCTTCAATAGGTGATCAAAATCAAAACTGGCTGGGGGATGCTGGGAGTTGTAGTTCAAAAAGTTTCCTTTCCAATTCTGAAAACATGATCTTTTGATTATGTTACTGGACTTTTTAAAAAATTTTGTAACATATTTGGGGTGAGTGTCCTGCAAAATGAAATGAAGCATGAGTAGGAAGCTGTTATGCCAGCATATCCTATCTACTCTGATTTTGGCAACACCTCCCCATTGTTTAGAGCAGAGATCTTTTCCATGCTCTCTATTAGCTAATCCCTTTAAATGGAGCACCAAGTATGAATCTTGGATCTTCTACATGTATGCAAGCAAGTGCTCCATCACAGAGTTTTATATTCCCCCTCTTGATAATTATGGGGTTTAGAGTCATAAAGCTAGCAAAACTTTCTTCTCTTTGCCAGTCCTTAGCCAATTATGCTGCAGAACAGAAAAATCCTAGTTGACTGAACAAAAATTTGAAATATTACAACTAAGAGCATATTTGTATCACACAGTTATTTCCATTTGAAGCCACTTTAGCTGTCATTGTTCCACCATAAGGAATGTTGGGCCATTTCTACATGGTGTTGCTGTCTTGTGATAGGGATGTGTTGGCAGCAGTCCCCAAGTCATGCTACTACACAATGTCATCACGGTCCCGCTGCCAAGGTGTCCCCAGCCATCATGACCATGGGATATACTCCTAATGAAAAAAATCTGTTAATGTCCCATGATCTCACAATGGTCTCATCGCCGGTCCTATCCACAGGCAGCTGGCCTGGTATGGAGGGGTGCATTGGGGACATGCTCCCATCAGGACAAGAACAGAAAAGGGTAAGGTGCAGAAATGGCCTTTTTATTTGTAGTTTGATGAGAGAGTGCTTAGAATTTTCTGATAGAGGGCTCTGTTTCACTGCCTTGAGCTGCAGCACTAGACATCTAGAGCAGAGAATTCTCTGTTCACCTCACCAAACCTCACCTCACCAAACCTCACCAACCTACATACACTGGGATTCTTTATGGTGTAGTCATGACAGCTAAAGTCATATCAAGCTGCCGTAATCTTGTTGCACAGATACACTCTCTGATATTTAACTGAATAATGACATTTCCATGGAAAGAAAACCCAAAAGTTTCATAAGACCATAAAGTGACCAGCAGCAAAGATGGACTGTTGAGCCTGCCAGGAATAGGTTGGGCTAAGATACAGGAGTAGGGGGAGAGGGGCATTTTTAAAGACCTTTAAGATTACATTCTTCATAAAGGCTCACTGGATAATTTGCAGGTGTTTTAACTTTGCATAATTGTTGCACTTTTTCCAGCTCCAAGTATGTAGGCACCGCTTTGTGTTTTCTTGGCATACGACTTTGACTTCTTAACATAAATGTGCACCCACAAACCCAAACAGACACACTGAAAGACAAAGACATCTTTAAACTGGGATCAAAATGTGTTTGTACCACTGAGAACCTAGACATAGTGGCACAGGCAGTCTCCTCCATTCTAGAAAACTCTTGATCTGTTGAGGCTACAGAAAACATATATCCACACAGGCCACCCATTTTTAATTTACTGTAGCATCTAAGACTTGTAGAACAGTGAGAAGGAAAACTAAGACAGGCTCTTCTGTTTTTCATGTTTGGCGCCTCCATCCCTTTGGATGTGGATTATAGTTGGGGTCAGATATTGACAGGCAGTAATCAGACCTGGAATCCATGGAGACCATATCACGATCAGTTTGGGCACGTTGGCCATAGTATGCATACTGCAGACGAGAGCCACAATGGGCTGTGGAGCTAGGAGCGGACATTGTGCTCTTTGGAGGGTAGATGGTTGCTGAATAGCTCCTTCCAAATGTAGATAACTTTGCATGAGCACTTGAGGCTGGATGTTCATAGGCTACTTTTTGTTTCCAGTCCTCTGGTGGAGCAGGTAGTGTTTTCCGACGAGCTGCTGACACAACATTTGCTGCAATGGACTCTTGAATGGTCTGAGGGCCAAAGGCATCATCCACCAGCCCAAGAGGAGATTTGGCTGCAGCTTCCCAAGGAGTTAGCCTCTTTCCAGGCTTGTCAGTAAGTGTTGGTTTGCTAAAGTAGTCAGGGGCAGGTTGGAACATCCCAGGAGAAATAGGTGACATGGACCGTGAAGAGGTCGAAGCAAGCCATCCAGGGACTGACAGAGATCTTTCCTAAGGATTAAAAAAACACCCCTCAAATATAATTGCAATTCACAGAATAGCAATGTTACCTTCAAATTAAAACAGGTGGTCATTTCTTTTTCACTTACGATTGTAACATTGTGTTATGAAATAAGTATGCAGCTTCCCAGTTCAATAAAAATATGCATGTTATGAGAAAAGTCTAAAAAAGCCCAGATGAATATTCACAGGAAAATTTGAACTGTTGTTTTTTTAAAAAAAATAACAATTAAAAATGTAGAAAAGAAAGATGATTTCATCATCATATGCAACTGAGATATCAGCAATCTTTTTTCTCATCACTTGACACAATTGTTTTCTTCCAGAATGACATTTGGAGCAGTTACTACAATTAAGAAAGCTCAACAGAAGTGTGAACTTAATTGCCAACAACTACCAGCCTAAATTGGGAGCAAGCTTTTTTAAGTTCATTAGAGTCTTTGGAGCATCAGGGCTGTAGCAGAATCAAGTTCAAAGACAAACAAAATAAGATCAGTTCAGAGCTTGGAAGAATTACCTTTTCGGCAGAGGGAATACATCTCCCAGAATCCCACAGCCATGCTATGCTGGCTGAAGGATTAAGGAAAGTGAGATTAAAAAAAATACACAACATTTCCATTATCTCAATCAGGTCTAGGGCAGTGTTATGTAGGATCATGCCCACAAGGATACCAGTGAAAACTATCTGGAGATTATTAACAAGGACGAAAGCAACCCAAACTATGATGGAATTTAGATGACGGAAAAGATTCAAGGAAAGGTCAGGACAAGGTAAAAGATGTCTGGAAGCCACTTTTAAGACGGTCATGATATGAGGATTCAAGAGGGAACACAAATGTATACACTGAATGAATAGGTCAATTATTTGGGTGGTAGGTGGAAATTGTGTGGACTGCCAAAAGCAGTTATTTGCAATCCGAATGTGTCAACATGCATTCAAATGAAATTCAGCTGTAATAACTAATAAGTAATTAATAAATAAATAAATAATGGTCTTTTATTGATGTACTCTTAGTTGTACTTGTACAGTCATATCTCCACATTTGCTATGGTTAGGGGCACAGGACCCCCGTGAAAGTGGGAAAAGCATGAATAACTCTAAGCCCTTCCAAACCATATTTAACACACAAAAAAGTGTGATCATCATATTCAACCTACCATGGATTCCTTTCAAGCATCAGGGTTCCTTCACGAGGCAGAAGTGGCTGGCTGGTGGGGCTCACTGCTACCTCCACTGCTGCCCCACACCATTTTTAATAGGGACTTACAAGCCTTGTTTGCAGTTTCTCAGTCTCACGAGCCTTGCAGTCCCTATTAAAAATGGCACGGGGAGGCAGCAGAAGTGACAGCAAATAATCCGCGAATAATCAAATCCTCAAAGTGAAACCTGCAAATGTGGAAGGCTCCCTGCTGTAGCTTTTTATGTTTTAACTATAGTCATTCTATTCATTTCTGTTAGATTCCTTATGCATATTAACAATGGCATGTCCAGAGGCGGGCGACCAAAATAGTGAAGTGTCTGGAAGCCATGCCCTTGGAGGATCAGCTTAGGGAGCTGGGTATGTTTAGTTTGCAGAAGAGAAGGTTAAGAGGGGACATGATAGCCATGTTTAAATATTTGAAGGGATGTCATGTCAAGGAGGGAGTGGGCTTGAATAAGGATCAAGGCAGTTTGTATGGACATGGGGACTGCGATTGATATGACTACTTTCTATATGCTTTTCTTCTCACAAGTATATGATTTATATATCTCTATATTTGCCTGTCTCTCCTGCCAATATATATATATGTATGTATGTATATATGCACAGTTCCCAGATCTTTTGATTCCTTCAATTAGGGCTCCCAGATCTCGGGGCCAGGCCCCTCTTTTCCAATTTTTAGAGGAGAGCAGGAATCACAGGGCAAGAACAATGGCTTAGTAAGTAGGTTTCTATATATTTTCTTCATTACTTAGTGCATTTCCACACTAGGCTGTTATAGCGCAACTATTCCACTTTCAACATCCTTTGGAATCCTGGGGTTTGCAGTTTAGGGAGGGGACTTTGAGGCCTAGTGTGGAAATGGCCTTAGATGTTTTATTTGAATGGTGTTCTCTGTGCTACTGCAGAATATGCGTAAAGTATCATGCTTAGGGTCTTGTAATATCACCAGGGTCTCCTTGCTGTTCACACCACAAGGGGTCATCCCTATGTCTGAGATTTTGGCTCAGAAATCTCAGGGCCTGGGATAGTCTTGACCAGGTGATTTCCCCACAACCTCCTCATCTAGCCCAAAATCACAACTTTGGCTCTTTCCTCACCGGGCTATTAAAACGGCGCAGAGCAACCTCCAACAGAGGTCTTCTGCACTGTGGAGTGGATTGGGGCGGACTACTTTTTGTAGTTCCGCACCTCAGTCCACTCTGGAGCGACCGGAACTGGCCACACAGCATGCTTTTTAAAAAACTCTTTTAAGAGGTTTTTCAAAAGCACGGAGCATGCGACCCTATGTTGCTCCATCGCCACGCTCTGGTGCAGATTTGCAGACATGCACTAGTGCATGCCTGCAGATCTGCCGGGGGCGGGCTTTAGGCTGGCGAGCTTCTCCGGTTGGTGGAGAGCCTCCACCAACTGGAAGCCGCCATTTTGGACGCCGGAGCAGTGCAGAGCAACAAGCTCGCACTGCTCCTCGTCCCGGACGGACTCGATCAGACGGAGGAGAAATCTGGTGAGTCCCATTTCTGCCCGATTCACGCCCCACATGTGGAAAGGGCCTTTGTTTGAGAAAAAAAAAACTTCCCTTAATGGTCAATCACTGTTCCTGGAATGGGAGCTGAAGACTAAATTCCCCTGATTCTTCCTTATCCACACACTTTCTGAAAACTGTCCGAAAAAACACAGCAGTCAAAAATCAGAAGTAGATTCTGGTCACTTATAGGATCTCTCCTTATTCCCAGCTGAGATAGTACAGTACCCAATCGGTTTACAGGGGTGTTGAGGGTTGGGGTGTTATGGAATTTGTCCAAGCACTCATCACATTTGCCTGCCACAGCACAAATTAATATGGTTAGAAGAACAATCATGTTTGTTCCTCCTTTGGACTGTTTTGGGGCGATGAATGGGAAATAAGTGATGACATTTAATATGAAAGGGCTAAAATAACAGCCAGACAAAAGAAAGAAAAAAGCTGATCTATCCTAATCACCAACATTTATTTTCCACCATTATGGACCTCTACTTAACCCTGCTCCTTTTTTAAAAAAGCTATGCCTGGATAATTTCAGAACACTCTGACCCACTTATAGGAGCAAGCCATTCACAAATCCTAATCTGCTTAGGAAATGAACAGTTTCATTCATAAATTTGCTGTGTGACAAAAGCTTCTGTTGCTTCATTCATTCACTCATTCGTTCATTCATTCGTTTGTATATATGCTAGGTCTTTCCTACAGACATTTCCTATTGTGTTATTTGTTTGAGTCTCGTTAACCATACAAAGAAGTCTCTTCAGGATGTGTGACGACAAAAGATGTTCTGGCCCTCCCCCAGTGTGTGATAGGAATTTTAAATCAACATTCTTCCTTCTCCCAATGTGTAAGTTACACTAGAGTGGGCAGCTGTTGCAGGCTGGGGACTGCATTTGGCCCACAAGAGAGCTTGCAGGGCTTCCCAACATAGAAATTTTTTTTACCCCCAAATGACTCCAAAGACCCCCAAATGACTCCAAAGACTCCAAAGGGATGTAGGGTACTTTTGCCACCTTCTCCCCAGTCTTTTATAAAAGATGTCACTTTCTGTTTACTTTAAAAAGGACCTCTCCTGGGCCTAAAATGGCCCAGCATGCCAAAAAAGAGTGGTAAAAGGTCTTCCCCATATCCACTAATGGGTCAAAAAAAATGACAATAGGGGCCATGGAGTCCACAAAAAGCCCATTGTCCACTTTTTAGTCACCCCCTGAGTTACGCCACCCCAAGCATATGCATGTACTGCTCTCAATCTCTAAATGTCTACTGCTGGAGGTACCCGTCTCACACTGCCTAATTATACAGTTGGCCCTAGGAAATCTTAGTGGAAGATAGATGTATAACCTTTCTGGTCCTGAGAGCTATATCCTGTGTTAGTCAGCAGTGGGGCCTAGAAGCTGTATTCATATGCATATGCATGCTTGCATGGTTCAACACACTCCATCCTGCAGCAACTTCTGCTTAGCCTGCTGTTTACTCACTGCCAGCTGCGTTCCTTGGAGAACAGGGAACAGTGTTTTCCTACCATTAACACTATTGGAATGGGTTCATACCAGCTTTTGGAGCAATAGAGAAATCAGCTGAAGGCTACCAATGATCCCACAGTCACTAGTTGTACACCCCTGTTGCAAGACAAAAAGCTAATTTAATGAATCTGAACTGACATGAATTAGCTAGAAAATTCAGGAAAATTTGCAGTCAGTTCCTGTTTTTGATTAACAGATCAAGAGAACATAGTGTGTAATTCTACCATACCTCTACTGCAACATATACAGTTGGCACTCCACATTTCCTAAGGTTAGGGTTGCAGGACTGCCACAAAAATAGAAAAATCACAAATATCAAAAAAGTGTGTGTGTGTGTGTGTGTGGGAAGGGGGCTGACACATAGGGCAAGTGAGCACCCAGGGTTCAAATGAGGTCAGAGAAAGGAAAGAGGGCATAGTGGCCCTATACTTCCCTTCTCTCACTCTTCTTTGGGTGGGCGGGGGCCATCAGGACATGGTTTGTGGTACTGAGAAATTGAGCAGTGAACCATCCTTAGCTGGCCAGGCAGTGGCTGATGGAGGAGCAGGCAGATGACCAGGGGTTTTAAAGGGCTGCATGGCCTGATCAGAGCTGCTGAGAGGAAAAGTCTGCCTGGAAAAGGAGCACCTGAGGTGAGGAGGCAAGAGTTGGAGAACCCCAAATAATCAAATCCATAAATGTTAGACCCACAAATGTAGAGGCCTGACTGTATACTCATTTTGATGGAGTTGCTCTCTATGATAATTCTGGTATAACCACGCAGGGTATGAAATTGTAATTCTGTTAGTCACTGTGTACTTAAGTAATACATAATCCTGTTGTATGCTTTCTAGTATCATGATAACCATCTAAATTAGAACAGAGCAATTCATTATCACCTAAACCATGAGTACAGTCTTGCTGAATCAGTCCACTGCTGATCACATATACAGTCTTTCCTATTTATAAAATTAAAAACAAAAGAAAAAACTGTGCAAGATCTTAGGGCCCACAAGATCACAAGAAATTCAGCTTTGGAAACCATCTTAAATTAAATTTTCTGTAAGCGTTGCTGTAAGTTGAAGCAAATTTGATGGCAGATTTAAAAAATGAGCTAAACTATTCACAAGAGTAATATGCTGGGGGAACTGTGTATTTTCACCTTGTTTCAAAAAAAAAAAAAAGCCATTTAAATTCAGAATAATGCACACCCTTCTCAGTGCACACCTTCCAACATTTCAGAGATGGAAACCAGGACAGATATGAACAAGTAACATCAAAGTGTGACCAAGATGGGGAAAGTTATTGATAAGAAAGAACAAAAAATCTAGGAAAGGCTGCAGTGGTTTGCTTTTGTCTGACCCTCCTGGAAAGGGCAAGATTCCTCCTCTTCTTCCTCCTGCTGAACTAATTGAGTGCAAAATACTTTTGCACTTCCAACTCAGTTGGGACCAACTGACATAAATTGAGGACAAAGGAAGGGAGTGGAAGGGAGAGAGGGAAACCAGGATGTTTTAAAAGCATCTGAAAAAGTGGGAGAACAGAGGACTGATTAGGACTTTCTCTGCCAAACAGGGACAGTTGGGAGATGTATGAGTGTAACTCCTTGTGGAAGGCTGAACAACATGTTTTAGCTGTTCTGTACTAGGAGAAACTCAGGTTGAATTGAAGAGGCAATTAAGAAATAAAGCAAATGCAAAACGGGGATGGGGAGGAAGGCTACAGACCTAAGCCACAATTAAAAAGAAGAACGTTGCTGTAACCTCAAATGAGGAATTGCCTGTGTTCCTGTTTCCCTTTGTCATTTATGGAAAAAAAGAGGAAACTGGAGAAGAGAAAATACATTGCCTAAAACATCAAGGTGTGGAAAGCTATAAAATTAAATGCAGGAAATGAACCTCATTACACAATCATAGCTCTGTGTTGATGCAACACTGTAGCAGAGACATAAAATGAGGTCAGCATGACATGACATACTATGTTATGGTATGTGTCACATATAGCTATGCAATGTCACAGGACAAAACACTAGATGGTATGGTAAATTTCCTGCATTTACTCAAGCTAGAGTGATGTAACCACCAATGCTTGCTATTTCATCATGAGTAATGATTGTAACATTTTGTCTGTTGGTTTTAAGTGCTGTTTTTCCATGTCATGTGGAGCTTGCCTTCCCTAGCTGACAGCCCAGGTCATAATCACAAAGGTCAGACAGAAAGAGAAAAAGAGGTTTTGTTTTCTTAAAAAAGCAAGATATCATGCATTTAAAATCTTCTAAAATTTGATAAACCACTAATCCTGTTGTATCAATTTTGCCTCCTGAAGTTTTTTTTAAACAAACAAGCAAACAAATTTCTACTTTCTACAATGTTTTAAACCACCCACTAAAAAAATCAGTTTACTAACATACCCTGCTTCAGAAGCCCTGTGAGGAATTCTTGGTCTAGTCTGGTCACATACCAAAATTCATATTTTCATTGCTGAACTCAGCTTCAGAACCTGTGGAAATTTTGCTGAGCAGATTGTCAATATGAAAGAATGGTACATCTCTTTTCCATAAAGTTATTGGAATGGTGTCGTTTGAGGGTCACAGGGAAGACAAAAGTAGATGAATCCCAACAGCTAAGACTGCCAATTTCTCAACTGTCCCAGAAAAGCTGTGCCTTTAATAGTAGCATCATGTTCTTCAGTAATTAAGAGGTCATAAGGTTTGCCTCTATGTCAAAATCAAGCTGACAGCAAGAGCTGATTAAAAAGTTAGCAATCTTGTGTACAAGGACCCAGTATAGTCTTGTGATCTGAGCCTCAGACTTGGATTCTGGGAGTCAGTGTTACTCCTGCTTTGCATCTACTAACAGTCTTCTTTAAAAATCTGCTAACAACTCATTCCTGGTCTTAAAATAAAAAAGATGTTCATATTGCCACCTTCTGGAGACACACAGTACACACATGTTGCCACTCTGGACACAACACAGAAAGACACTAAAGATACTCAGTAACAGCTGCAGTCTGTCATTGCTTTAGAATTTGGCCAGAAATCAGTTGGCTTTTTAAAGAACTTGATATTTGTATTAAGAACTGGGAAATTCTTAAAGCTGTTTTAAAGTATTTCCTACTATCATAGAATGATTGTGCTTTTCAATCAAATTATAGTATGGAAATAATAGGTCATATTATTAGATTCTAAAATCTTCAAATTCACAGAATGGCAAACACCAACAATAAAACAATTACTATCCCAGGCCAGCTTCACCATCATTTCCTATGATGTGTATAAGCTTAGGCCATTTCCACACTACATTGTTATAGTGTTCTTATTCCACTTTTAACATCCTGTGGAATTCTGGGGTTTGTAGTTTACTGAGGTCAAAGAGCTCTCTGGCTGAGAATTCTAAATGTCCCTCCCTAAACTGCAAATCCCAGGATTCCATAGGAGGTTGAAAGTGGAATAATCGCACTATAAGAGTGTCATGCAGAAAAGGCCTTAGTCTTCTACACTGCTGCTCATTTCTCTTCCAGTGCATCTATGAAGTGATGGGAAGCATCCATTTTCATTTTCAACTAGCTAATGCTTGTTGTTATGTCTGAAGTGGGAACAATGGCTTGAATTAATTATAACTTAATGAAACAAAACAGGATAATTCACCATGAATTGATGTTGTATTTTTTTCAAGCAACATCAATACACCAACAATATCTTTTTGTCAATTGAAAATGGAAGAAAATGCTTCTGATCTCCTACTTGCAATTGCATTGGAAAGGGAGGGGGGCAAAGAGTATGAGCCAGAGTTTCATTAGTTTAACTCTAAACTATGGTTTAGTATGATGTGTGGGCACAGCCAACAAATGTATATCCACAAATGCACACATATATCAATAATCTCTAGTCCAGCAGTTGATCTTTAGAGCAAACACAGACATGTGGACATGCACATGCTATTCAATCCACTCTCAACCACAATTTGTATTTTTTCTTCTTCTAACACACACCATCAGTGACCTCACTATCCATATCAGCAGCCATAGGATGCATTTCAGTATTAAAAGAAGCCACCATAATAATTTTTCTGTATAGTAGAATGGATACAGATCAAAAATATTCCGTACATATTAGAAACATCCCTAAGAATATAAAGATATAGCTCTATTAGTCTGGCTCCATATACAAAGAGATATTGTAGCACTTTGGGACTAACTGAAAGAAGTTTGAGGCATAACCTTTCATAGTCTATGAATTTTTATGCTATAAATGCCTTTCTTTATTCTGAAAGGTGCTGCAATATCCCTTTCCATTCCTAACAATGTTAGGAATTACTTAATGTTACCTAATAATATTAGTTATTGCCACAATATGGACTTTAGAGAGTCTCATTTTGATCAATATAGCTACTCCTACATTTGTGTCACTATTAAAAAAATACCAAATTTAGCTGATCAGTTGTGGGGCCCTACACTGGAAGTAGAGGAATTTATACTTTTTTGAAGTGGGGTTTACAAAAGGTAAAGCAACCAGTTTGACTTCTGTTTTGCTTTTTTCAGTGCCTAAACTCATGGCCAGCCCTGACAACAAACTTTTATCTTCCAGTCAAGTGGCCTGATAGCCACACACTGAATAGAGACAGAGAGGTCTTTCATATTTGCAAATGGAAAACAAAATTTTATTGCTCTATTCCACTGCTTTTCTTGTTCCTGGAAGGGTCACTGAGGGCATGCCTGGTGAAACCTAATTAATAGTTTGCATAATCATCCTGAGAAAGCCAATGTTGTATAGTTGTTTGAGCACTGAACTATGACCCTGGAGACCAGGATTTGATTCTCCAGTTGGCCATGGGAACCCACTAGGTGACCTTGGGCACATCACACACTCTCAGCACCAGAAAACCCCATGATAGTTCCTCTTATGGTCGCTATAAGGTGGATATGATATTGTCATTCAGACATTCCATAAGAAGACAACACTTTGACTAGGGACCCTAAAGTCTTCCTCCAATAAGATTTTTAAACAACTTTGGTGAAGAAACTTTGGCCCTTTTCACACGGGCCTTTTCTCGCGCGACAGCCCCGTGAGCCTCGCGGGAGTGGGAGCGTCGCTCCGCACGACGCACTCCCACTTCCGCCAGGCTCATGGGGCTGAAGCGGCGTGAGCGCGGGTTTTTTGATTTTCGCTTTGAAGCGAAAATCACCCGAACTCGCGCAATGCTCCCGGCGCCCGCGCGCACTTACCTCTTGTGCGGAGTGTCGGGAGCCGGCCGGGTCGCGCTTCCTTCCTTCCGCCCCTGCTGAAGGAAGGGACGGGGTGGGGCGGGGCGCTAGCGCGACGGATGCAACATGTCCTGCTTCGCGCGCGGGGGGCAGACGCGACAAGCGCCTTTCTCGCGTGCGCGGGGGGGATGGAGGGGACAGGCTCCTTTCTCACACGCACGGGGGGGTGGAGGGGACAGGCTCCTTTCTCGCGCACGCGGGGGGGATGGACGGATGCGCGAGCCGGTGCCGCCTCTGGGAGGCTGCCGCTTCCCCGCTCGTTCCTTCGCCTGTGGAAGGAAGGAGGGGGAAGCGGCAGCCTCCCGGAGAAGGCTTCTTGGGCGAGCCGCCCTCCTCCGTCGCGTGAGCGCCGGCGCTGCGAAAAGGGCCTTTGATTTTGAAAGTTGAGATTTTTGTGCCTTTTTTGTTGGGCTAATAAAGATATTAACACAATATGAACTTTAGAAACTTGTTGTTTGGTCAACATTGCTACCCTTCCATTTGTGTTGCTGAGCATCTCTAACAGCAAAACCTCTGCACTTAACCACAATTAGAATCTGAAGCTATAACAGTGCTGGCTTGTGTCCTGCCTGGATCCCCAGGCCTCTCTATTTAGTTTATTATCTTTCCTTGCACCTTATAGCCCAGGCTACTGTACTCTTTTTTCTGCAATGATCTATATCAGTTGAGGGAGGAATTGGTCTTGTCCTCTGTCATCAGAACCACCTTTTTCATATATAGCACAGAAAGAAAATACACATACATAGAGGGAATGGGAAGATAACAAGGAGAGTGTTGAAAAGGAGACAGAGAGCAAGAAAAAGAGAGGAGGCAGAGAAAGAGAAAGGAAGAGAAAGGTAGGGAGGAAACTAGAAGAGATGAGAGAATGTTACTTTGATCCTGCCTATTTTTTGTGTTGACTACCCCTACTTTTTATTTTGGCCATGCTCACATTTGATATTTGCTCTTTGGCCAGCTGCACAGAATTGAATGCAAGAAGAAGTGGAATGATCCCTAACAATATCAGTCTAAGAAAGGTTAGGATAAGTGTGTAAGACATGAGGAGATTTTGGGTCACTGGAACACTCACTAACCCCATCACTACTGCTCTCTCTAAGGCCATTTCCATCCTACACTGTTATAGTGCTATTATTCCACCTTCAATATCCTGTGGAATTTTGAGGTTTCTAGTTTAACTGAGGCCAAAGAGCTCTCTGGTTGAGAGCCCCTCCCTACACTACAAACCCCAGAATTCCAGAGGATGTTCAAAGTGGCATAATAGCACTATAACAGTGTAGTGCAGAAATGGCCTATGGAGCATCTAACTCTTTAAATGCTGAGCACGGATGCACTTCTATCAGCTTCAGAGTAGTGTAAATATCTATTGGTGGATAGAGGGATTTTCCTCATCCTAAATACCTACATAGTAAGATGTAGAAAAAAAGCCAACTGATAACACAAACAAAAATGATCTAGAAAAAGAGGTCCTAGACTTTTCCAGCACTTTGAAAGAAAGGCATTTATGTTTTATGTGTGATACTGTATATGAGAACAACATGATTATGTGCTCCTCCAATAGTGATATAGCTAAGCAATAGCCCAGGCAGTTTTCATCTAACATTCACATTATGTATGCCAGCACTAGCAGAAGTATTGTTCCAGCCTTTTAAAGCAACTCTACACTCAACTTTCCTGATCCAAATGACGGCTTTAAATGAATGATTATAAATAATCAACATCCAAATAGCTATTTAATCATGCAAATCTAGCCAATAAGTCAAAATGAGCCCTTCATGCATGTAAGAGCTGTAGGAGTCTATGATATTATTTGAACAGAAGTTTGGGATAGGGTCTAAGGGCAACTAAATCTTATTTCAGTCCTTGGACCACAGCATGACCTCAGCCATAAATTATCTTAGTGTCCATCTGTATTTTGGAAGTACATAGCTGAGCTACATCACAGAGTTGTTGAAGTAATGAAATAAGGACTTTAAAGCATACAGAGTAATAATAGTGCTCAATAAATTACAGTCAATGCATCAGGTAGGCTGGAGATGCTCTCTCGACCTGTGAGCTATGCTCAAAAATTGCCATGCTCATCACTCTCACCACGATCACCATTGATAGTGGAGATTACAAAACAGAACCTTGTAGGAAGGAAAAGTGAGGGTGGAAGGAGAATTTCTTTGGGAACAGATGGAGGAAACATTGCTATCAGAGCATGTAATACCCCTTGCCCTCAAAACTATTTATTGAAGCAAGGGGTTGAAACAATGAGCGTAGGCATCTCTTAATGCATGCAGTCAGTCACAGGAAGACCTTCAGTTCTAAAACTGTCAACAGCATTCAGCAATCACTGTTGCTGTGCCCGTTTCACATTCTGTCTTTGGACACAACTGTTTGTTTGACTCAAGAAAGCCCAATTCTCCTGCACAAAGAAATGGTCAAATATGTATCTTCAGTAAATTCAAGTACTCTTGATTTTGGAGTTTGTGTAAGAGCTGTTCAGTACATCATAAGCTGCTAGCTTAGTAAAGTTGCACCTGCCATCAAGTTTTGAATCCCCAGAGCTTGCTGTCACTTTTGCATTAAAAATACATAATGAAGCTGGTAATGATACATTAGGCATTAAATTAGATCACATACACAATTAAAACTGGAAATCTGACTGAGAGAGTATTGAGAGGCTGCAATATGTAAGAAGTTAAAGCAAGGGAGTAGTGGATGTCCACTTACGGCAACCTATCTTTGATTCATATCTATTTATTATTAAAATCCCTGCTCATAAGATTAAAGTCATTTGTCCCTTAGTGTTAAATGTTTGCAATAGAGATTTTGATGCACACGTAAGAAAAACGATCTTCCAGTGTTATTACTGGATCCGGCACCATTGTCTCATTCTCTGGCATTCTCACCTTTTCAAAATATACAGAGAGATTCCTCTCTGAAAAGCTGGAGCAGCTGAGCATCTCTGTAATCCAGATAGCTTTTTGAGGTGAGGGACTGCATACTGTGTGTAAGCAGTTCTCTCTCACAGCCAGGCTTGATGTTATCTTCTCTGTGCCTGAAGAGGCATTGATTGGGTTCTTCTTTCATTTAGATCCCAATACTATGTTTTCAAGAACAATACCACACGTGTCTGTTTTCTTTATCAGACCAAAAGAACTACCCTTTAGCTGGAACCTATCTGCATTTTAATTTTAATTATGTAATCTATGGGCAAGTTTGGTAGTGTTGTTTAATAATTGTCTCACTCACTTGATTTTTATGAGTGATTTTATTTTGTCTGTTCTCAAAGCAGTTTTGCCAGTTATGTTCTTGAATTTTGCCACTTTGTTTGCTGTGGCACCTAACTGCTAGGCTGGTCTATTTCTGTATGACATTTTATGTATCAAACATTCACTATTACAAATGTTTGGCTTGTGCATGTCTTGTCTTGTCTGTCTGTCTGTCTGTCTGTCTGTCTATCTTTGTTTATAATTACAATTTTGTCATAACTGTTGGGAATGATTAATAATTTTACTAGTTGAGGGTATTTTATAATGTTATGAAATATAGCAGAAGTCGATACTTATTCATTTGAATTTTTTGTTTTTAGTTATAATTTTAATTAAGTTCATGAATTATTATAGGATATTATTTTGGTTATATGTTATTTTATCATTGTTAGAGGTTGAAAACCACTTTGAGTACAGCAATGGCAAAAAAAAGTGGTATACAAATAAAAAATGAAGTGGGCATCAATGGCAAAAAAAGTGGTATACAAATAAAAAATGAAGTGGACATCAATGGCAAAAAAAAGTGGTATACAAATAAAAAATGAAGTGGACATCAATGGCAAAAAAAAAGTGGTATACAAATAAAAAATGAAGTGGACATCAAGTGTTTTATCTTAGGAAAGGTTTCTGATCCCAAGAGAATTTTAATAATAATTTCTACTGGTTGTATCAAATTCCATAGTTAAAGACTAACATGTATTATGTTTCGAGGATCAAAATGTCCCATCAAATAGGATCTAGTCTGCAAAAGCTTATGTCATTATAAATGGGTTTGCTTTAGTGTTCCTCGAGTCTTTTTACTGCTTTTTGGGAATTATTCTGTCTTACTCTAATTTTACATTTTAAAAATCTTTCCAATGCCAAAGACAATCTACTTTTTTTTTTTTTAATAAAGAAACCTGTAACTGACTGTGATCAGTTACAGGACTAGACATACTGGAAAGCAAAGGTAGTTTGGGTGGGTGGGTGGTGTTATATTTTTGGTCATTTTTTCAGCCATTCTTTTCAACTGGGGGTTTTAGTGGTCTGGAGAGGGGCTTTGGAGCTGCAAAACAGGGTCCATATGTAGCCTATGGGCCAAACTTTCCCCACTTTCCTCTCAGATACCCTCTAGCCACTTCCTATTGATTTACAGAGAGCAGTAGAAGTCTCCTTGTTTTATCCTTGGTTATGTAATTCAGAACCAGGATGTGGGGTGAAATATGCTAGCCTGAGAATCCCCCCCAGTTCAGAACACAGGTAGGCATATCAGTAACCATATATTTATTATGGAACATAGTATTCAGGATATGAAGTCATTTCATAAAGAATAAAAATAGTTATTTTGTGTAACCTAACATCACGCAACAGAACCAACTCCCCTTTTCAACAGCTGTCTTCCTCAGTCCCATACACTCCTCTGTCTTCAAGTCTCTCCTCTGATTTTCCCAGCAGCTTCTAACTACTTGTCCTTCACACTAAGTCCATCCGTCATCCTCTCTTACTCACCTGCTTCCATTCATTCTTCCATTGTATGGCAGCTGCCTTTGTACAAATACATGAGTTTACCCACCTGTCTAAGTTCTTAAAAATTTATCTCCCTTTGTTTTGGTTCACCTTTGACCCCAGTGGAAAGTCTGTTGTCATGGTGGAACACACTCATTCCTTTGTTGATAACAACCACTTGAATCAAAATGGTAGTTGTTTTTGTGTCCATCAACCTACCTAAAATGCTGAGAGTCTCATTATCAGGTTCTTGCAGAGGAGAAATATAGATGTTGCTTATGCGGAGTGCTAAAACGAATGACTCAAACTTGAAGGAACACCTGCAGCACTGAGGCTAGATAAAATAGGAAAATTCAAGTGGCTGCTTGTGCCACTATAATGGAAGCAACACCTCAGTGTATGGTAAGTGACACTGTCAGGCATAGTTATATTGAGCCTAAGAAAAAGAACAGAGTTAAAGTGATAAGAAGCTGCAGTTTCCCTACATAGAAAGGAAAGTAATTGTTCACACTTGAAAGAGAAGAGGATAAATTCACAGAAACAGGGTTATCATCCTATGCTTTCATGGGAACAAGATATCAGGAATACTTGACGTTGTCATTCCAGAAAGATTCCCTTTATTAATCCCTTTGAAGGTCTTTTCTTCTTGGGAAGGCCTTGAGGCCTCAGAACATATTTATGGCCATTTCTGCACTAGACTGTTATAGTGCTATTATTCCACTTTCAACATCCTATGGAATGCTGGGGTTTGCAGTTTGAGGCCCTCCCTAAACGGCAAACCCAAGCATTCCATGGGATGTTGAAAGTGGAATAATAGCACTATAATAAAGTCTAGTGTGGAAACAGCCTATACTTCATTCTCTGTGCCCCTGTTGGTTTGGAGACCAGAGCAATTAAGGTTTGGTTTTGTGTATCTACACTACTGTTCTTTTATACAAGTTCTTATGCATGTGCTTTGCCAATTCTTACTAGGCACTGAGAGGTTAAGACATAACATGTCGTGGTGGAAATACCCACAGAGTGGTACCACTGTGGTTTGGTTTTCACATATTCACATCCCTCATTCTTGGAATGAGAAACTGGATAGGCATCCTATGAATAAATTTTGCTCAAGCTATGTTGTTTAGTCAAGGGTACAATACAACCAGATAGTGAAGAAAAAAATGCTTCTCTCTAAGTCATCAGTCTTGTTCCTAAGAAGTCACTAACATTTCCTTCCTTCTGTGGTATCAAAGAAAGAGTCTTCCTATGAATCTAGACTTTCGTGCTTCCTTTGTAAAGAGGAGGCTACATTCTCTGAGAACATTACATCAGCAAACCTTGGACAGGATCCTATACAGCTCCATTACTTTAAATTACACTGACAGTTATTTTATTTTTAGTTTTTTATTACACTGACAGTTATGTTATGCAACTGCTATAACTGAATACCACCATAGTGCAATACATGTGGATTAAAGATCAGTGTGCATGGCTGGCAACCTGTTGTGCAATTGCCATATGCAAAGGCAATGCATAGAGGCAGATACACATTTATATGCTACTCTATGTACTTTAATGCACTTCCCCATGTGCAACTTAATTTATGCCATGATCAGGTAGACACAACTGTTGTACACATTCTACTTGTGTAGCACACTTTACACCTGCATATATTATTAACAGAGAGCTGGCCAATAATTCCCAACCTTGTGTGCGGTTAATCCTTATCTGCTTCTTTCCCTCCACAACCCCTGTCCTTAAGACATATTATCCCAAAGGGGCATCCTTCTGGTCTAACTGGCGAGTGGAAAAATGATGGCAGACAATGGTTAGGATCCCTCTTGCTTCCATTTTTTTTCCTTACAAATGTACCGTTACCATATGCTTTAGGTTGTTAAGCAAACAAAGGTCTGTGAATTTGGGTCTCCCCAAAGTGTTTCAGGACTGATAAGTCTTCATAATCAACCTCACTTCTGCTTTTGAAATACAGCCTGAGGTTGTGTAGATGGATGTAGGTTTATCACACAACAGCAAAGTATAAAAGTTGGCATCTAAAGAGACCATGGCCATTTTCGCACTGGACTGTTGTAGCGCTATTATTCTGCTTTCAACATCCTCTGGAATCCTGGGGTTTGCAGTTTTGGGAGGGGCCCAGCCAGGCCCTTCCCAAAACTGCAAACCCCAGGATTCCAGAGGATGTTGAAAGCGGAATAATAGCACTACAACAGTCCAGTGTGAAAATGGCCCATGTGTAAAAAGGTTACTAGGAGAGCAATAATGCAAACTTTTCTTTCATGGAGCTTCAAAGTTCACTGTTTCCAGTGACCTTCTATCCTACAGACATTCACTTCAGCCCTCAAATTAAAGACAATATGAAAACATGAGTGCTTGAAAAAAATGGATAATGTTGATTTTGGGGAAGGGGTGCATGCTATATAGCTTAGAATGAATGGTCACTTCAACATCTGTTCATATTTTCTTGGCCTTTCTGGATCTTCCAGGAAAAAATGCCAGTTAATGCTTACTTGAGTTTTGTTTGGGTGTGAGGGAAACCACTCTGCTTTGGCAGGGCTGACAGTCACATCCACTGATGTCACTCAGACAACTCAGCAGCTGGTCGTGGCTTTCAGTCATTCCTGCCCTAGGCCATATTTGAACAAGAGGTGAGAGGCCCTGTATTCTGTTACCAGTCCCCTTTGCAACCCATTGCTGGTAGAGTTAGAAATGAAAAGCATCTAAAACACTCCTCTCAACTCAGGAAGAGGACAAGGTTTCCTTGTGTCATAGCAATATATAGGTGCCCCAGCCCACTTCTCAGAACATCATTTAAAAGACAACATCGAACTTGCACTGTGTATGAATCTATGACACTTCTTTCTTAAAAAACTGTCTTCAATACATATCCTGAAAGTGGCATTGTTTTTAAACTGCAAGTAACCATGAAACCAATGCTCTTGTTTAAGAAGTAATTGTTTTCATGGATTCTAATACCAGTTATATTTGTAACAAAACAATTTTCTGATTCAAATAAATATTTTTAACAAGTTGAAGCCAACAAATATTTACTGTGTGGACTTCAATGGGATGAATGAGTATTGTAAGTGTGTCACTATATATCCAAATTACAACTCATTGTCCTTTGGTTCAAGCCTAGGTGCTGAAACATTTGCAAGCCTAGTGTAATAGTAACAGATGCACCACATGTCACCTTGTTAAAAATGTTGTGTAATGTAGCTAGAGTAACTGACATATATTTAAATTACTAGAGGGCCCTTTTTGGGATCCCAAGCTATCAGCCCAAAACTAAATATAGTTCTCACAAGCATGATGAGATTCACTCACCTCACTTAAAGAAAGATTCCTAAAGGGGAGGACCCTGAGAAGCAGAGCAAGATACCAGCAGCTCTGAAAGGCAACAAGTGAGACCAACACCAGCCCCATCTTAGGAGGCCAGACTGGAAAAGGATGATGCCATGATTTCTGATTTTCTCACAGTAATGGGGCGTCAGCACCGGGACATTATCCTGATGATTTGCTCTACTCAAATTTAAGAAAGAGAGATTAACTAGCAGAAGAGTGAAGGAAAGCTGAGAAGATAATTATAGGGGTTGGGAAAGATGGCTTCCCTATAACCTCCCCTTTTGGAGCTAAAATATCCCCATGAAACTGATCAGACATTGGAATACGTGTGATTGCACTGGACAAGAGCCATTAAGGAAATCTCTATCCTCCTTTACCCCTAGTTATATGAGGAAATAAAGAACTACATATATGAAATCCCAAGTGGGTCAGCTGCTGGAACATGGCTTTATGATACAAGCCACATGAACTGATATATGACAATTTAATTCCATAAGTGTTATGGAGCAAATCCTGCTCAAATTTAAATAAGTGGGTTGTTGTGGGTTTCCCGGGCTTTGAGGCCGTGTTCTATTAGTATCTGCTCTTGACATTTCACCTGCATCTGTGGCTGGCATCTTCAGAGGATCAGCCACAGATGCAGGTGAAACGTCAGGAACAAATACTAATAGAACATGGCCTCAAAGCCCGGAAAACCCACAACAACCTATGGATTCTGACCATGAAAGCCTTCAACTTTACATTAAATAAGTGGATTTAACAGGTCTGTTGTAAGGATTAATCAATTCCAGTAGAATCTGAATGGCATCACTTTGCATTCCAAGAAAAGAAAACATAGCGAAGGAAGGAAGGAAGGAAGGAAGGAAGGAAGGAAGGAAGGAAGGAAGGAAGGAAGGAAGGAAGGAAGGAAGTAAGTTATATTTTCATCACAGAAACCAAAGAAAAAGCAAGACATCAAGTAAAGAAGAAAGGAAAAGTTTTAATGTCAGAGAAAAAATACAGTAGATTGCAAATGGAAAATGAACAAAAAGAAGATCTCAAGAGGATTAAAATATTGGTACCATATAATCTTAAATAAATTGTGCTGCAAAATAATCCTCTGTGTACATTTTTATGCAAAATGGACTGGATTCTTGAAGTATATACAGTCAACCTTGACTTCCACTGCAAAATAATTCAACTAAAATATCCTTTACAAGACCAGCTAATTTTGTGAACTTTAGATGAAAGCTCCATGGGGTTCAACAGGACTACTTGAGCAAATGTACCGCTGTTATTCAAGAAAAGTACTTCCAATTGCTCCATGAGCTTTCGATAAGGCCTGCATGTCAAGGAATGCATGTGTTTTAAGCATACAATACAACATGCAATTGAAATATTTCCTAAGCGTATTCCTTTGCGAGGCAGATTTTGCACATATCTTTCTTTTCTTATAGTGGCCTACCTTCTCTCACCTTTTAATTCTTTCAATGTCACATTAAAAATGCCATCAACACAATGGGAGGGGGTATTGTTCTCAGTCACTTACGATATGTCTGTCCACAGATATGGCTTCCACCAACAGTTTCTGTAATCATAACATCATGCTGTGATTGTGGAAATTGTGGTCAGGAAGCTTCATATATGTGTATACCCTCCTCTAAGGACGCACATTCTATTCTTCATGGGAACCATCCTCAAGGCACATCATATAGAAATAGTTTTGACCGCTTGAAGTTGTCCAGGTTTGCAGGTAGACAGAGTTTTTCTAAAATGAATATGTTTCACAGTGTTGAACATTTAAGAACTGAGTATCAAATCAGGAACTTTTTGAAATTTAAAGGCCATTACAACATTACTGTAGTAGCACGTCAACCCTGTAGCATGCCTCTTTCATAAATTTCTCTAGCTTTGCAAGTGCAAATGGTGATTGTTTGTGTGAATTGGACTGTGGGAATGAGACAGCTCCCTTCAGACTTCAAAGAGGACAAACAGAGGTGAGGGTAAGTTGACAATGGGGCTATATGAAAGGGGTTTCATCTCCACACTTTTAGAGTTTTAGTAAGCAATGCATGAAGAAGAATGTGAAGGATCTGGGAGAGCCACTGTCCTACAAAATAAATAATACAGAGCTAAATACAGAGTTTTCTTTCTATGTGTGTTTAAGCTATTTTAAAAAAAACTTTGGGGGATTTTCTCATCGCTTTGTGCATTCACATTCACTGTCACTGTCACTCACTATGTCACTTTGGCATGTTTGTTCCAGCTAAGTAATATTCTAATCCAAAATGTATTCGTGTCATTTATTTTGTGATATGGTTTTCCTAAAATCTTATATTCATGAACCCATTGCCTTTTTTAAAAAAAATTCAATATATGAATAGATAATAGCTTAAAAGGGGCAAACTAGTCAGTGTTAAGTTGTTCTGTAAGTATCTAGACACTGTAGAATTACTTGACATGTCAAATAATATTCTTTTATATCACAGCCATAAGTAGCATTAACAGAATCTAGCTCAGTACTTCCCAAAGGTTGGTCCTCCAGATGTATTGGACTTCAGCTCCCAGAATTCCTGCACGTTGGCCAAATTGGCTGGGGCTTCTGGGAACTGAAGTCGAAAATACCTGGAAGACCAAGGAAGTTAAAGATACTCAGCAGAACATAACATGGTAACAGTGTCTTGATCCTCCTGGTCCACAGTAAATTAATTAAAATTAGAGTGAAAGAGCAAGGAGAGCATTTAAAAAAGAAACACCAATGGAAGGAAGAAGCACGACTGGAAAGCCCAAAGTGAAAACAAGAAATGTGCCAAGTGATTAGCAGAAAGATAAGACCAGGAACAGCATTATTTTTAAGGCACATACTGCTTTGGTTGCACAACTATGTCCCTTCAGATTTTAGTCACTATATTGCACCGCTTCCATAGTTGTAGACCCCAGCTTATCCTGGCTGTTCAGTACTTCTTAGTGTCTTTCTCTCATAATATTTGCTTCTTATAAAAATAATAATAATAATAACTAACAAAGTGGAGGTCAACATTTCCTTAAAAATAGGAAAACTAACAACCTCTCCAGTTTACACTTCTTTCCCTAATGTCTTTCTTCTTCATATATAGCAAAACTCACTCCCTGACAGACCCTTGAGAAGGGGCAGAGAGAGTGAAACAAAGAGGTACCATAATTCATGGCTTTGAGTGATTGCTAAGTCACTAGTCTATTCTCCAAGAATGCAATTCTGCAATCAAATCTCAGGTGAACTGAATCTCAGAGGCTAACCATAAGTGACAATTTGCATGAATGATTTTCTTCTGGTTATGGCATGGTGGCGTCACATGAAAGGCAGTCCTATAACCATAATGATTTTATGAAGTGAGCCATCATGGACCCATCATGGCAGTCCACATGCAATTTTAAACTGAGAATTGAGAAGGCCTAGTTTATAATTTGATACATCCATATTTTGACTGTGAATATACCAAAGGGGAAGCAACACATTTCCACACACATGGATCAACTGGAGAAAAACAGATAGCAGAAATCAATCTACCAGTCAATACAGATGAATGGGGTTCTGAAGAGGCCTCTGAGCAGGATTCTCCACAATGATTCAACTGCAGAGTTGTGCCAGATATTTTGTATATCTATTTTATACACAACATTTGCAAGAGATGTAATATTAGAAAATAACATTTAAAAATAAATCTAAGATCAGTAACTGTTAATTGTACCTGAACCCTTTGGCCAGCAGAGAATGGTATGTTCTGCATATCCACCTACCCAAAAACCCTGTGAAAGCTGTGTTCTAACTGTTGAAATATAAAAACTGTGTTCACTGTGTATGTGCGTACTGAAGCACTAACACCTAGCATCCTGCTTACTTAATACTTAATAATGTCCACTGTGTACATGTCTTTTTAATATAGATGACTGCACACATAAGTGTGTCATCTGAAATTAATATTCATATTGATTTCATTCAAAAACATTTGTTGTGCAATGCTATGCATGGTTACTCAGAAGTAAGTCCTACTGTGTGGAGTGGAGCTTACATCCTGGTAAGTATGCAGAAGATTTCAGAATTAAGGTTTTTTTTCTTTTTCTTTTTCTTTTTTTTTTTGGACCCAGATCTCATGTAATAGTTTAAAAACTATTAAGTAAGCTGAGGATCACTTTGGGTGCCAGATCACCACTGCAAACAATTCATGGCAAGCCAAGTGGATACTGAGTTGTATCTATGTTTTACTCTTGAATGGTTGAGGGTTTCCACACCTGTGCTGAGACACCAGCTTTCTTGGCTGAGAACTTTGGCCTGGGAGTAGTAAACATAGAGGAGACGGCTGATTCTTGCTTCAAAAAAGGAGAGGGAACTGTTGGTGCACAGGACTCAATTACAGGGCTAGAGGCATTCGATGGGGAGAATGGTTGTGAACTGTAGGCTGGCACAGAGTACACTGAAGATGCTCGGACATTAGAGGGAGAACCAGCATTGAGAGATCTTGAAGGTAGAGCTTGTTTTGAGGCAGACGCTGAGTCAATCTTTGTAGGTTGCTTAAGCAGGCCTTCCTTATTATCAGAAGGAGGTTGAAAAGTAAATAAGGATGCATTAAGCTGGTATGGTTGGTGCTTCATAACTTCCAAAGAACTAAGTGCTTTCTTAGGTTTTTTCTTGGCTGTTTTGGCAGCTCCAGAAGACTTTGACTGTGGTTTGGTAGCAGCAAGTGGGTAAGATGGGGACTGGATGGGATTATATGCCACAGGTGGTGGTGCTCGAACATTTGATGAGTACTTCCAAGAAGCTGGTAAAGATGGTGTTGGTGATGAAGCTCGTGCCATATGGGCCTGCACAGTTTCTGAATCAACCACATACTTTTGCATTCGTGATTGCCTTTTGGCAAAGAGCTGAGCTCCCTTCCCACTCAAAGCTGGGGGCATCTCAAAAGCCGGCCCCACTCCTCCTGCAAGCACATTGTTTCCTAGTGGTGTGGTGGGTGTGGTTTTGGGTGTATAATTTTGGTGAGACATTGCTATTTGAGGTCCTTTAGGGGGGCCAGCTAGGTTAAGAGTAGTAGGAGGCTGTGGAGGGGGATAAGCAGGTTGCACTGTTTTGATAGGTGCTGGAGCAGCCACTTCAGGTGAACTTGGAGCTGGAAAAGCAGGAGGCTGGGTAACAGCCACAGCTGGAGGGGACCAGACTGGTGATACAGGTGTTGTGGCAGTAGGAGAAACCTTAAGTGATGGTTTCGGAGCAACTGGAGGTGGGATCTTCTGTTTGGCTGCTTGGATTTGCATGAAATTGCAGGCCTCCGCTCCTAAACTGAGGTAGTCTTCTTCAGGACCAGATTCAAAGCCAGTAGCAGCACCTTTTTTGCCTTCTGTATTTTGTACAAGGGACAAAAGAGCAGGATTGGGACTCACTTTGGGGGCTTCTTTGAAAGTAAACATGGGCTTTGCTGTGCTTCTTCTTTTTGCTTCCTGCAATATTCCAGTTCTTTTGGCAGGCACTGCAATTCTTTCGTCCCTGGATGCAATCTGTTCATTTGGTTCTGTCGGAGACAACAGAGTTGACTGAGTTGTACTGGTGGCAACTGGAGTCAAAACTGTTTTGTACATGGCTTCAGGTGGTGGGCTGACTGATGTATAAGGAGGTGGTGCAGGTAGGTCTGAGAGGGGGCTAGTCATACTTCTAGTGGGTGAAAATGGAGCTGCTGCTCTGTTCTGTACACCGGGGAAAGGTTTAGCTGTTCTGTTTGAAGTGGTTGATTTAAGGGTTTCTGAAGATGGATAAATCATATTTGTCTCAGGAGCACACCCAATACCATTTTGCTGAATTGTTGTACCATGACTGTGACTCACTTCTATGTAGCTTTTGCTAACATGGCTCTGCTGAACTCTGGAAGCTTCTTGTTTTGCCTGATATGATGAGGAAATAATTTTCTGGCTGCTTTCCACTGAACTGGCTTCTCGGTGCTCCTCAGAACTTCTGTGCATTCCCTGCATCTTCATAGCCTCCTGCTCGGCAGTGACCTGGTCCACCCTTTGACGTCTTTTGGCAAACATGAGCGCCCCCTTGCCCTTGCTCTCTGGAAGAAGCTGAGACATCTCGTCCCCACTTTTTGGTTTCTTTTCAACCTCAAGTAGCCCAGTGTCCCAGTCAAATGTCACAATCCGGTCTTCTTTGTCCAGATCAGAGAAGAAATCTTCATCGATTTCTGACTCACTTGTGCCTAGTAAGGTGACTTCAAAAGTGTTCTCTTTCTCACCTTCCTCTCCCTCGTCTTCTTCACCCTCGTCCTCGTAACGCTCTAGCTCCCCAGTGCCGTAGCTCACCAAAGTATATTTCCTGGCCCTTTGGCGACGCTTCTTGAACATCAACACCCCCTTGGAGTTGGGATTTGGAGCTGCTGTCAGCAACAAGGCAATGCTCTTACATTTAGATTTGGCTTCTTTCACCTGTTTTTCTGACAGGCTCTCACTCCGTCTGAGCCCTGTAGGAAAAGTTTAAAGAGCATATTTCACTGCACTGAATCAAATTTAACCTGATAAAAACTTTAACAATAAGCTGCACGATAGCTATTTCAGATGCAATAGTGCAATAGTAATCATCTTTCCTCTAGAGGTGGAATCCTCCCTTATGCAAAGATGCATGGGCAGGACATTAATATTAATATTTTATCATAGTTACAACCATGACAAAAGTTCCATAGCAAGCATTCCTCCCTGACATTCTTTGAATAATATTTTTTAACACTCAATGGATTTGCCAGCTCGATTTATAACAGCATTTGATATGAGGTATCTGCTTTGTTCTGTGTTCTTAATGTAAGCGAGTGTAAGAGGACAAATTACCAGTGTCGCATCAATCTACATATATTAGGAATGTTGACTTCTATATACATACTACCAGAAAAGTTTTGGCAGTCTCTTTTTTAACATAAGATATGTTCCTAAAGTTCTCTAACACTTCAGAAAAAGTGTTTATTGAAACACTGATATTTATATGGATAGTCCCTTCAAATGCAATCTGTCTGGATGTGTTTTCCCCAATTCTTTGGCAAATATTGTAATTATATACAAGTAGCATGTCACTAGCTTTCAGACTAAAGCAGGGTCAGATATCACTGGACGTCTACAGGCAGACTTCAAATCTTTTCTGGAACCCAATCCCCTTGTATTTTCTTCAGACTCTTAACAAATGCAATATGCCTATTGATGTCTGTCTCTTGTCTATTGATGTTCTGAAGACAAACAGTATGCTGCTGTTGCGAATATTTTCTGGAGCCACCAAACAGCAGTTTTGCTAGCATTTTCTGAAATGGTAGATAGATAAACTCAGAGTATGAAAATAATAAGTTTTAATAATAAGTAACAACAACAACTCAATAATGGAGTTGCCTGTAATGCCTTATATTTTGGTAACAAAAGCACAAAGAAGTTCCATTATGAAAGTAAGATAGCAAAGGGAAATGGGGTAAATTTATTGGTGTAATAAGTAGCATTTTACTGTTATTTTTAAAAATTAAGTTTTAAGTTCATTTAAATGGCATTTTGAAGGAATTCTTCAAGTTCTATGAAATTACCTTATCAATCCTAAGGTTTTGTTTAAAATCACAAAGTAATTTTGTAATACACAAAGTTGTTCTTTAGACATTATAATGGGCAGTGACAATGAATTAGTTTGAACAGGAAGCAAGTAAATTTTAAAAGTAACTTACCAAGTTCTGCATAAGTTATGGGAGAGTTTATTTTCATGTGCAATTTTGCTTTTTAATATTAATTGATCTTTTCTATCTGGTTCAAGATACATTTCCCATGATGAACATTCAAGATAGAGGAGGTCACCCATTCACATAAATAGCTGGATTAAGTCTCACTCGCATACGCTATGGACTGCAGCTGGTTCTACTAGTCTTTCCCATTTATATCTTTTTTATAACCAGGGTGTGATTTGATCTCATTGAAATGAAAAGGTCAGATTCAACATGGCCAGACAGATCTGGGCCACCTAGTGCATTACTGAAGGTGTGAAAAAAACCTACTGGAAATAATTGGATGTCATAGAACTGACTGAAATTCATTATATAAAGCATGCCACTGGCCTTTCAGTGAGGTGGGGAGGAAATAGATCTGTATATTTACTAGGGCAAAATGAATCCTAAACACACAGGGATTTGTTTTTTATTTCTCCACTTGTAGCTTTCCATTACATACACTAAACCCAACTGCATGTGAAGAAGCTTTCAAAAGCATTTTGTGGAAACTACAGCCATCTTCTGTTCAAAGGCGGTGAGAGATAAGAAATCTCCCACTTGTGATGACCATACCCTCAGATCTGAAGTAGCCATTTCAATCTTAGCCAACCCTGCCATATCTGGTCCTACAGGGAGCAAATGAAATTTTGCTGATGAAGAAATCTCAAAGAAATCTCAAGAACTTATACAAATCGATACAGAAGAAGAAAGCAATATTTGTAATTCCACACAAGAATTACAGGGCTATGTCATTAATGTTACTAGACTACTCTTTTGGTTTCTAGTGGAATTCAGTTTGTTGCATGTTCTCAGGTGAGTTATCCCTAATCAAGTTTACACTCAGCCTAGCTTCAGATATGACTTCTGTTGTTATAAAGTTCCTAAAATATTACAGAAAATAATAATCTTGATTTGAACTCCACCCCACCTCCCAAACTCTCAGGTTATTTTCACCATGGATTTTTAAAACACTATTCAAGAGAGGGGTTTCTTTTAGAAGATTGAGAAACATTGTTAATTAAGTGCAATCCAACTACTGTTAGGGAAAAAGCCTCTTTTGAGTTCCAGGCCAGTATTGTACTGCAGGCTTCAGAAGTCAAAATGTTTAAGTTGACCTAGGGCTAAATGCTAACTTAATGAAGAGAATTTCTATGTACCCAGACTATTAATATTTTTTTTAAGCTTCAGATAGCAGAAAGTTCACCTTGAAACAGCTGCTAGAGAATTAGTTCTGTTTATACTAAAATAAATAACTTTCCCGCTTGTTTATCATATTCATAATATGTGTTTACATCACATATGCAAATGCATAGTCCTTTCGTAATGGAAGGATGTTTCTTATATCAAAGGATTTATAACTATGGCTGCAATCCTATGTGCTTGCTTGAAAGTTAGTCTGAATGGGACACCCATTCAAGGTAACTTGCATAGCACTGGGCTACCCATAGACTAATGTGGGGGGGAGCGGCAAGACACTTATATCACAGTTCCTATGATGTGCAGCACATAAGCATGATAGGTAGCCTTCAGTGTGAGCATTACTACATAGAATGTGTTGATCTAATAATGCACAACTTTTATATACTCTGTTGTATAGTCAAGTGGATATCTAAGAACTGTTACTGCCTTGAGATTGAGCTGCCAAACAGAACCCATTTACATCTTTATTTTCAAATCAAGGTGGCATTGTGCCTAAACTAATACAGATGGCTCTACTACCTAAGCTGCCCTCCTTGAAAATAAATAAATCTTTAAAAAAAGAAATTCAGTAGGAATAATGAATAAAATCAAAATGTTCACCTTTTCATAACATTCCAAAGCAGGTGTTTAATGCACCTGTTTAATCATTCTAATAGCAGAACCGGCCCTGAATACTTCTAAAGTATTATGATCACTTCCCATTGTAACATAACTATGTGGTTACCAATTCAGGTTGAAGACAGGGAAAACCAAGAATGAGCTGCACATGCTCAAGAGATCTATCAATTTCTGGTTTTTTCCCCTCTAAACAGCAGACCTCTACACTTCTTGGTGACATTGCCCTGCAGAAACTAATGTAGAGTTTCTGAAGAAGTAAGTAAGAATGCATGGAGTCCTGCCGTTAAAATAATAACTTAAAAAGACAAATTTCACCTTGTCTACATAAGCCTCTGTAAGCCTACCTGAATTTATATTTATATTTATATTTTGTGAGAAAACGAACACATTTTTGTCTTTATTTTTCAATAGTGGAAGCCACTCTGATTTGTTCAAAGTGTACCTCACTCATTCAAACTGCATTTCACTCAAAACACTCATTTATTAGATAGGAAAAATTAAGATATGATTGTTCAGATTTTTTTTAAGTTCTATGCTCTTCAGAGTAAAGAGCGGTACAACTTGACAGACACAGTTTCACAGTTGCTGTTGCTGACTTCATTGTCAGAATGCAAAGCATGCATGCTGTTTCTTTGTACTCCTTTTAATATGACATATAGCTGTGATTACATGAGAGCCCTTTAAGCGTAAGCTGTGGCTTACTCCACACACCAATACAAATGGCTATAACTTCTAAAAATATGCTTATGGAGAAATTAGCAATGGACTGACATGCTTATTCCGGCAGTCAGCGTAAGTCAACTCAGTACTATGGCATAGCATTGCACCTCTGCTATTTTGCAGTGAAGTCCCTTGACAGAATTCTTGAAATAGCCAGGAATGACTGCACAAATGCCAGCAGCAGAAGTGAACTGATAAGCAGATGCTTTGAGAAAAGGAAAATCAGGGTCCCCCTTCTTAGCTGTATTACTGCTTGTCATCCAGATTACTCCCAAGTAAGACCTTGCTTAGGTTTTGCACTGACCTCTAGGTATGGAAAGCAGAAGGAATAGTAAGTTCACTTTACAGTCTAGGGAAGCCTTGCAAAACTGAAAGGATCATATAACTAGCCAAAAATACATATGCTGGTGTCCATCAAAGCGACTTTCTGCAAGCATCATCAAGCTTTACTACTGGGCTATTCTTTTCTTTCTTTCTTTTTTAAATTCTCCCCAGCTTTTAATAGAAGTAGCATCATTCACACTTTTAAAGATGCTGTGTCCTTTCTAGAGAAAATGCTGCTTTTCTTTCTTCAAAAGTGACTGTGATATGTCCAACTACATGCCTCTCTTCGGGTACAATCTCTCCCAAATTGCCTTTTAAGTCTTTGTTAAGAAGGCTGAAAAGCTGTTGATCCAGGCAAGTTTTTTAAAGTTAGAAGTCAAAAGTTAGTCTCACAGAAAAACCGGGTCAGATTATATTACAAAGCAGGCTTCCGAGTTAGATAGTGTTACAAAGCACAAGCAATCAGTTCCTACCACAACTGTATATTACAGAGCCTGTAAAATGTTGTTTTCTTAAGAGAGAAGAGAGAAAGAAAGAAAAATAGGAAGCCTCATTTTAAAGCATTTATTAGTCCTAAACATGGGGACATAACAATGTACTGAAATATCATTATGTTACAAAATTTATCCTTCAAGCAGTACCACCCATTAAGCCATGACATACTTACTGGCGTGCCTTGCCCGGTGTTTGTGAGGTCTGCTATGTTCCCTTTCAGAGTGCTGATCTTCTTCTCCCTGCTCTGTGCCTTCAGATGAGATTCCAAAGGAGACTACAGAAGGAGGTGCTTCTGACTGCCCTCCTTCCACTTGAGAATCCACACACCCCTTTCAGTTGGAGACCTGGAGCCTTCCTTTGCCTGATTAGAGCAGTCCAGGATCACTTCCACTTTGGTGAGAGAAGGCTCCTTTGTCTCAGCTCCTTGGATCGGCTTGACCTCCTTGTCACCACTAGCAATCTGGAATGACTTGCTTGACCATTGGACAGCGGGGGCTTTTTTAGTCGCAGGAGCTGGAATTACCCAGTTAGTCCCATCTTTCAGGAGGGTGGGTCCTGTTTCCAGAGACTTACACTCTTCTGTCCCCAGGACAGTCACTGTAGGAGCATTGCTGCCTTTGGGCTTGTCATGCGAGAGAGACAACTGCAGCTCAACTGTAGGGCCGGGCCTTTCTCCAGTGAGAGCAGGCACATCTATGAAGTGTGTTTCAGGGGCTTGTATTACTTTGGGGGGGATTTTGTGGCAGTGAGTTAGGTCTCTTTCTTGTTTTGTCCCAGAAAAATCCACTTGACTTTGTTCCACATCTTTTGGCATTGATTTCTCAGTCACCCCTGTAATCAAGAACTCTTGGTGAACCCTTGGTGCTGCTGTTCTGATTTGCAGTGTGGTACTTTCTTTATATTCTTCATTTTTAATTTCACTGTGTCTTCCATTTTCTTTTTCAGGACTTAGGGTCTCACTCACCCCACTGGAAGATCTGCAGGCACACAAACACACACAAAGCAAACTGTAGAAACATGTTGCTGTAAGTATAATTTGATATTCATGCACTTTAAAAATCAATTACATCATCTCTCCAGCATTTAGAGGATTAGAGAAGCTGGAACATTCCAAGATTTTACCCACAGATCCAACTGTGTGGCTGTATGTCCAACCTACCTCACAAGGTTCTTGTGAAGATATAATAGGAAACACATATGAATGTGGTTTCAAATGCCTTGAATGGATGACATCAAAGTTGCAGAAAATAGTTATTAAATCCTATCAACAATCCTGAAGGTACAGTATATGAAATACCCATAAACTGACCATTGGTTAACATATTTTCAAACTCCAAGTTGCTAAACTACCTGGAACATTTTTCTGTGACTCCTAACAATAAGACCATTAAAAGCTGTATGTTATATAAAATACATATAAATTAACAATTGGTCAACATGCTTTCAAATTGCCAAGTTACTGAACTATCTGCAACATTTTTCTGTTACTCTTAGCAATAAGATTGTTAAAAAGATCATTAAAGCTCATATGATTGCCTCTTGAACTATTTGTGTGACAGGTGAATGATGCTGAACTTGCATCAAATGCAGTGCAGAAAATGAATCTTCATTGTAGCTGGAAGAGAATTTTTATTCGCCTATCAAACCAGTTTGAGCATGTAATGGTGATGATAATTACATGTGTGAATTGTATACGTTGTGAAGAAAATGGGTAGAAATAAGGTTTTCTGGTTGTCTTATAGCAAATAGTATTCAGAGTCAGTCAATGAAGTGGAACATTGAAGGATTCAGGACAGACAAAAATGAACTAACTTTTCTTACTATGGAATTCATTGCCACAAGATGTCGTGACAGCTACCAACTTAGATGGCTTTAGAGAGAGATTAGACAAATACATAGAGGATAACACTATCAGTGGTACTTTCAGGATCAGAGCAAAGCTTAGGAGGGTAAATTTTCCAAATTCTGGATCAGAGTTGTCATGCCTGTGAATTCCAGGGCTGTAAAACAACAACAGGCAACAGCTACTGCCCACAAGTACTGTTAAAACGGACCATGGAAGATGGAGCTATACCTCTCTCTCTGCCCCACTCACATAACTAGAGTTTGAGCCCTGCCTTTCAACAATTAGTCCCTCGTGCAGATAACATAGCCATGCCAGAAAAGGGATGGAAATACAGTTATACTGAACTCCAGAACTGAATTTTAACTATAAAATAATTTGAACTATTACCATCCTGAGAACTGCTTTCCTATAATTCCTAACCCGATCACCAAAATGGTTACTCAATGCCAGAATCGTTTTGGTAATGGGGTTAGGAAATACTCTCATCTTGGCTATATGCAGACCTTGAAAACATTTCGAAGCAAACATGAGGATTTTTCTCATTAAGGAAAAAAAGAACATCTTCTAATACTGTGTGTTTAAGTCACCCAAGTCAATAGAGCTATTGCACAGAACATAGTTTCAGGCTTTTACCTTTTAGTATTTAAAATGGAAATGGATCAAGTGTTTGAAGGAAGAAGACCTTACAAAGTTGATCTAGGTCTGCTTCAACTTAGGTAAAAATGAAGTAAGACCCTCATCTCTAGTGCTGCTATTCCCGACCTCCCTCTTCTAAATGCTTTCTGTTTGTGGAAGGAAGAGGGGTAACAGGTGGTGGACAGGTGGTCATTTTGATAAAAAGGAGGCCCCATGAGGCTATTCTTAGTAGGATGGTCCCCAGAAAATTTGAGCAGTATATCCTTTCCAGGAAGGGCCTTATGGGCCTCCTCTTGTGTCACAATAAGTCCTCTTGGTACTATGCCTATTTGTGGCAGAACAAGATGGCTTATTCCATCCCTATTCCTAAACATGGAAAAATCATGTAGACTTCATGCTTTACATTTCCTTTTTAAACCTTTTAAGACTTTGACTATGGGACTCATTGCCACAAGGCTGTCTTCACTACCTAACCTTTGGCCAAATATTACCCCAGAATGACCCTGTCTACATCTTAGGGCTTTCTTACACAATGCAGGAAAATTGCTATTGCCGCAGGATAATAGTGTCTTTGGCTGGGACTTATCACATGATGCCGTTTCTCTTCTGTTCTCCAAGTGGCAGACCAGTTGAAAAGTGTTTATTTTATTAATTCCAAAAAATCTATTAATGGCCTCCTTTGTCAAAGAAATGCTTGCCCAAATGGTCTCCAACCAGGAGAACAACAGAAGAAGAATTAGGTGATGTGGTAAGTCCCAGCCAAAGACACTATTATCCTGCTGTAATTGTGATTTACTTGCCTCATATACTAAAGCCTTTAAAAACCCTGTAGCCCAGTTCCTGTGTTGTAATCATAAGACTGACACCATAATATAGCAACAAGATGGACAAGATGAAGAGATTTATCAGTGAAAATTATTTATACAGTGGAGTAATATGTTTCTCTTCAACTAATGGGCTGAGATGGCTTAAATGAACTTAAATGTACAAATGCCCTTGATAACAATAAGCAGAGGAATCTGTTCCAGCTAAATAAATTCTCAGTAGCCTTTGCCTTAGATTCGATTTCCCTATATCCCACTAGAACCAGTTCCTCATAATCAAAAACAGATGGTTTACAACAGTTTTCTTCTGCTTTCAGCTCTTAGGTTAGTTCTGTTTTGGGAACTGTTTCCTGTAGCCTTCTCTTTTCAGTCCTCTGCCTGAAAGCCATGTCCCTCAGACTGGCCTTTTCCCTTCCCTTTGAACAGTCTCTCTTTAGCCAACTGTCACTAATGGTCATCAGTGGCTCCCCAACTATCTCTAACAAGACACTTCACTGATCCCTTACAAATCCCTTAGCCTGAACGTCCAACCTATTAGATTCCATATGGAACTGTAACTACTGATCCCACTTGTTGACTCCTTTTGACCAATCCAAACAAAGGTTACATTACAACATTGCTCAGGGGTTATCCAAATAAAAGAAACATTACAAAATTTAAGCTATGGGGTGATGACAGAGTTTCCTTACATCATTCTACACAGTTAGATGAGGAAGTGGAGAAACTGGAAAAGAGTGGTAATAGAATCAATGTGTGGGTCTTTTCTGAGCATAAAGCCCAACCAATTTTCAAGAAGAGCTTTATGAAGCTTGTGCTTTTCTAATTTATACTAGATTTTCAAAGGCACCTCAATTCTCCATTTCTCTGACCTTGGCCAAGTCATGCACTTTCAGCTTCAGAGGAAAGCAATGGCAAATCTTTTCTGGACAAATCTTTCCAAGAAAACTCCTTCATTAGAGTTGCCATAAGTCACAAACAAGTTGAAGGCACACATCAACAAACAGCAAAAGTTGTTATTGGCTCCTAACATCTTGCTACTTAGGATCTGGGCACCAGTGTGACAGAACTTGTTTCTGTTCCTCACCTGTTGCCAAAAGATTTGGACAAATAAATTAAAAGTTCAATTCAGATAAGACAGAGCATTCCGGATTAGTAACTCTGGTCTAGGATATGGGGTCAGCCAGAGCACAGCCTTTGAAAATGGAGGTTCATAGTCTGAGAATTCTTTAGGCTCTAGCTAATGGTCAGGTGTTGGCCTTGGTCAAGTCTGGCTAAAGCTACTGTGCTGCCAGCTACATCCTTGCAGTTCATACTTTGGCTAAGTCATGCCTGGTGCTCTGAAACATTTTCTGTGTAGACTGCCTTGAAAAGTGACCAGAAAATACAGATGGTTGAGAATGCGCCAGCTAAGCTATTAGAAGGAATTATACAGGGGGCTCTTACTGACACAATTGCACTGGTTTCCAATCAATTGGACCAGACTATCCGAAGAACAACATTTTCCTATACAAACCTGCCTTGCTAATGAGATCATAATCTCAGTAGTTGGGACCAATGAGAGGGCATTTTGTGTGGCTGCAACTAAGTTCTAGAACTCTGTCTCAAAGAAAGGTTATACTACTACTTAGTGTTCATGGTATGCTATTAGGATGGTTATAACTTTATTTTTTAGATATAATTTCTATGCAGGGGCATTATGTTAGTGGGGTGCCCCTAGGTGCCCAGCCTTTGGGGCCTTCTGCCACTGCCTACCCTACACTTGATCCCTGTTCTGAAACACAAGATGGACAGAGCAGTCTCTTCAGGCAGCCTATTTGTATTTTCTCCCCCTGGGCCCTAACCCATGCACCTGTTTCTGTGAATGGTGTTTAATTACCTTAACTGTATTATATTTTTCTTTTGAAAGATCTCTGATCAAACTGCCTTTAATGCCTGTATTTTTGATGCTTTCCAGTTGGTTTTAGTGTATTATTATTAATAAATTGTTTAAGTTGATTTTTGTTAGCCATGTTGAGCTCTGATGAAACAAACAAACAAACAAATAAATAAATCCCTATGATATACCTGTGTCCATTCATGTGACATGCATGTTAATGTATGCTTTTTGTATTTTAGATCACATATTAGCCATTTCAAGATGTTTTTACCTGATAGTGTATGTAATGAAATTAACAACAATCTTCTGATGAAGCTTGGTGAATCAGAGATTCTGTGTCAATTGTCTCACATTAGTTTCTGTTCTTTGTGCAGCAGGGGGAGAATGGAGATGGTGAAAAGTTTTTAAGCCTTCCTCTCATTTGTTTCTTTTCTAATTTCCATACTAAACAAGTGTTATTTTTGCTTCATTTTTCAAGAGGAAAAACCATACTAATTCTTCATTCAGGATCTATAGAAAACAATAAAATGGACTGAACTTGTGATCCATACATTTTCATCTGAGGTCACTAGGGGTCTTTGCCATACTGAATCTTCTTGCAAGTAGACAGATTTTGATCAAGGGGCACTAGTGAAATAATACAGAATTTTCTTGCTGTGTAGAAAGACTTAATTCTGCTTCCAACCTGTTGCAGAAAATGGCAATGCGAGAATGGCACTCAAGGTTTTTCATGTGGGAGAATTCTCTGTATACTTGAAAGGAAAAGAATGCAAGCCCTTGATCACTGCCACTTCCCTAAGTTGGATGGCTGCTACATCCAAGTGATATACCATGATTTTACTGTTTGGCAGCAGTGAAGGAAAGCTTGAATGTATTTAACAAAAAGATTAAGAAATTGTCCAGGATCTCACAGTGGCAAACACTTTTCTAAAAAATCCAAGACAGGCAGGATTTTAGATTTTTCTGGAATTCTTAAACCACTCCATTGTGTGACACAGACAGTACATGCTCTTGCAGAATGGTCTAAAGAAGCATGTGTTCTAGCAGTATAATGCCTTGGGTCTAGCTGGTTGTTGTTTACCTCCATGTGCTATTCTTTTGGGGGTCTCTTTGTAGCAATTTGTCAGATCTGCACTAGGGCTCTTCCAAAGATTGTTTTGTTTTGTTAATGAGGGACACAATTTGTTGAGGTGATGCTATGTTTGCAATGGAACATTTTCTCCTCCTTTCTTTAGTTTTTTAAAAAGCCTTTATAGAGTTGTAGTGCAAAAGTGCTATTTTACTAATTGCACTGATAGCACTATAACTCTAGGAATTGAAAAAAGAAGAAGAAAGGAGGAAAAAGGAAAAGAATATATTCTGGAGTATCTTGGATTTAAAAAGAAACCCAAGCAAAAGTAGGAATAATATATTGCTGCTGATGCTGGTATTTACCAGAAAACAGTCCAGGAGTCCTTTCACACCACACAGTTATAATGCTATGAATCCATTTTGACTGCCATGGTTTCATGTCACGAAATGTTGGGATCTCCAGTTTAGAAAGGGATACTTGTAATTGTCTGGTAGAAAACTCTAGTGTCTCACCAGACTACAAACCCCAGGATTCTAGATGATACAGCCATGGCAGTTAAAATGGAATCATACCGTTTATAACTGTGTAGTGTGAAAGGACATTTGGAAAACAGAAACATTAATTTTAAAAACCTTGAGAACTACAGCAATAAATACTGTAGCATCATGGTAAATTTACTGCGTCTGGAAGAACCCTAGAGGAACCAACATATGTTGACAAAGGGAACAATAGATTATTTAGATTCCTTGCAATCACTAACATCTGTACCACTTGGTGGAAACAATATTTGGACCAAAGACCAATCTATAACATCTAATGAAGCATAGCTGAACTGCACAGAAGGTCAAACATCTTAATTTATGAAGTTCTTGAGTGTAGCTGCTTTCTATCAAGTTGTATTATTTGGACAATCAATTCTGGTACTCCATAGATATAAACTATGAATCTGTAAACATTTCCTTGTAGGAAGGAAGCCTGGGGACTAGCCAGATAAATGTTATCCTTTACTGGTAGCTTGGTGTCTAGGTTTGAATGTAGAGGGTAGGAGGGAAACAGAGGGAGAAAAAATTCCTTCTTGAAAGATTCTCTGCCTATGGATATATTTGGATCCTTTCAATACAATTTCTGTCCCAGATTTTAACCCTCAAATTAACCAACACAGAATCATTTGCAATATATCAGGCTGGACCAGTCATCTTTCCTTAAAGTAGTATTACTGCTGTAGCAATATTGACCACAAAGCTCAAAATCAAAATTCAAAATTCATTATTTATATCTGGGAAAATACTGATCTTTGAACCTATCAGACAGATCTTTTTTCCAAACTTTAAAAGATGCTATTTTCCCTCCACCACAGTATTGTTGTTTATAAGTGAAATGAATACCACCACAACTACTCTGATAGTTTAAACCCCTTTGGTACTTAACATCATACAATATTATTTTACAACTAAAACCCTCTAGAAGTTTATACATGAGTGCCACTGTTCAATAAGACTTAATTCCTTGTGAGTGGATTAAGGGTTGCAGATCAATGTTTCAGTGAAGTCTTTTACTCCAAGTCTCAAGTTGAGTCTCAAGTCTGTGCAAGGTACTTTCAAGTCAAGTTTCAGGTGTGAGAGCCAACTTTAATAGGAAAAAAAGAGGCGTGGTGGTTTGCACGACAGGGGTCGATGGGGTTACAAGGGTCTGCAGCTTCGGAAGTGGGAAATGGGTTCCTTCTTACTATCCATTATTGAAGCTTCAAAAGCTTTAGAAGGAAGGATCCTTCCTCCTCAAATCTATTACCTAAAACACTTGCTGTTCCCCCTGAGAGTTGTGCTCTGAGGGCAAGTCTTGCCTCTTCTATTAAATAAAGTTTTAGAAGGCTCCTCCAATATGCACAGGGACAGGCTGCTGAGAGACCTCAACCCTGTCTCAAGCCCATTGCCTAATGAATTTGCTGTTCCTCTCTGAGCATGTACCCATACTTTGGGCTTGAGACAGATCATCACATGACCGGTGGGCAAAAAGAAATGGAAGTGTTGTTCAAAGTCATAAAGTTTCTGGATGACTGGGTTATATTACTGAACCAAGGGCAGCAAGTTCAGTCACTAAAAATATACAAGTCAAGAGTCGAATCAAGTCTGTGTGTCATTCATTACAGAGTCAAGTCCCAGTCAAGTCACTCAGTGACTTGAGTCTGACTTGAATCTGAGTCAGTCATCTTGAGTCTACATTACTGCAATGTTTTAATTAAATGCACACCCTCATAAAGAGCCATGTTTTTATTCAGGCTTCAACAGAGCTCTCCAAGGTACTAAAGCCTATTCCTATACAAGGTTGATATCTTGAATAGCTCAGTTAAAGCTATCCTGAAAGACTGGGAATGTAATCACTGCTCTACTGCTCTCAGATCCACCACAGGCCATTATAGAATATAGCTGCCCATACGTTTTTGGGAGTCAAGTGAAGGGAACACATAAACTGATCTGTATCACTTGGTCCAGTTTACAGTGCATTTTGGAATTCAATTAAAATTATTAGCTTTGGCCTGTTACTTCTGGAACAGTTCAGATCAGGTGTATGATCTGCTATCATACAAACTTGTGGTACTGTCCACTGAAGTATGTATAATTTTAACACTACCCATTTCAAAACAGGTTTTAAGCACACACACACATCATTTTCTGGGTTGCTTTCTTGTAAGCAATTTTTAAATTAATGAGCCACTTAAAGGGTTTTTTCCCCCCCAGCTGACCTATGTTTTATAACTGAGCTTTCTGCTGCTGTCTAGTTCTGGTAAAATTGACTACATTGCATTTTGTTTTGTCTATTGTCATGAGCTGAAGTAAGGTCTGTATTCCAATGGACAACCTTTGACAACATTCATTAAATAGATAAGTACAGTGGTGTACAAAATGCAAGGTTTTTCCCCAACGGAGTAACACAGTAATGCAGAAATAATCGTGAGAATATAGCATGAATATGGCAGAATTTGTAATAAACATCAGGGGTTTTCCCCCCTTTACCTCTTGATAAGCATCTGCAGAGTGTCAGCCAGGCCTTCCATCAGGGTAATAACTTCAGAATAGGTCAAATCAGTGCAAGGGTTGCCATTGATAGATATCACTTCATCCCCTTCGCATAGTCCAGCCTTGGATGCTTTGCTCTTGTTACGTATCTAAAAGAACAACAAACATCTGTTTGTGGGGTCCAATTTGGGAAGACAGCCCAAACACAGTATTGCTGATACCTCTGAGACAATGTTTCTCATCATATGAAGTAAGCAAATTCTTTGTTTACTTTCATTTTTATCAGAGCTGAACCTATTGGGCTAATATTTTGAAAGTCATGGATCCATTGTGAATTAGGTGAATGCTTTGAACCTCCTCCCTAGAAAAATATACTCAAGCGCACTTCTCAAAGAGACAAGAATAAAATCAACGGATGGGAGAATAGTTTTGGATTCCTCCTCCATTTACATAGCTCCTGAAACCCATCCATAGACCACGGGTTACATTAGACAGAGTGTGATGCCTGCCCCCGGCAGGAAATCTTGGGAAACAGCAGGCCCCCTCAATTGTCAGTCGTTAGCCTGTCGACATTTCCCTCAGTATGAAGTCAAGGCAAAGTTGTTTACACAACATGGTTTCTCCTGGGCTCCCTAAACTAGCCTGTTCTTGTAGGTACGGTGGGGATGCTACCCTGACATCAATGTTAAAGTAACATTCAATTGCCAGTCCAATTGGTTTCTGTGTGTTGGACTGAGGTGGGAACATCATATTGTCTTTTGCCTCAGACAACAAAATTTCTTGAGGCAGCTCTGGCTTTGACTAAAGTAGCTGATAGAAACTACACTCAGATTCAGCTGTAGTAATGAGCCAACAAGCCGAGTCATGCAGAAACACCCCACATCCCACCCAGAAGTGTCAGAATGTATTTCGACAGTTGGTTTGCCCACCCTCTCCTAATGCCAAGGAGAGATGTACTAACTAATAGTCATCTGGTTCTGTTGACCCTCCCCAAAGGGGTTTTCCAGTTTTTAAATTACTCTTTAAAAACTTAGCACACACACTTAGTCATCTGAATGTTTGTTTATTAATATTGTAAACGGCCTGATTCCTTTTCAGTGTTTACTTTTTGTATGTTTTTAGCTGTATTGTTCCTTTTCAAATCATAAGTCAACTTGAGTCCCAATTTTGGGAGAAAGGCAGTACAAATAACAACAATGAGAATGAGAATGAGAATATGATAATAATCATCTGATTTTGATTTAAAGAAGCATTTGTCTAGTGATCTTGAGAGAGAGTTGGCAGGCAGCCTAGTGATATCACCGGAAATCTGAATGCTGTCCAAAATTGATTTCAGCCACACATAGGAAGAATGTGCTGTATTTATTTATTTATTTATTTATTTCTGTCCTTCCCTCCCTCCCTCCCTCCCTCCCTCCCTCCCTCCCTTCCTTCCTCCTTGATCTGCATTCTCCATCATCTTTTACAAATACTCATGTGAATTAATGTTTGGAATGAAAACTGGTTGATTTTCAGATTTCTTTGTAGGTACGTGGAGAAAAATTTTTTTACAGGCATGGTTCATTTGGTTCAATATGTAATTTCTCAATAATTGTAGTTTATACACAACTTAATATAAGGCATACATACACATATAGGGATTTTAATTTCTTCAGTCTATACCTTGTTTATACTTCCCAGGTCACATATATTGTCCCTCCACTTTTTCTTGTAATAGGCCCCGAAGAAGGCCATAGAAGATTACTTGGCCAAAACACACTGAGTTCATTAGTGATATAAAACCATTTTTAAAAATACATCCTAAGATTCAGCCTCTCTTTCACATCAGAATGTTTGAACTGGCCAGGAAGATTCACTTTGAATCTTTCCAGGATGACTGCTCATATCAATAGCTATCCAAGAACATTATATACCTATTCTGTGTTTAGCCCTTATCTAATATATTAAAAAAAAAAAAAAGCAAAGAAATGGCTGGGAGGACAGGATAAGGATACAAATGGAAAGCAATGGACTCCCCATTAAAATGAGGCAGAACAACTGAACAAGTCTTGTCTGAAAGCATGGATTCTGACATTTGGTCAAACAATGGACCAGAATGACATTACAAAATTCTGATGTGGTAGAATAGACCAGATGTGTAGCTACAAGGGGGGGGCAAAATGGGGATGTTGCCCCTCTCCAAATAAGAATTTTTTCCCTCCTTCACAATGAAATTTTCATTCAGGCCGCAGTTTTTAGCACTGCAGTGAGTGCTAGAACTTCAACTTAGAACTTCAACTGAGCATTTAGAAATACAGTTGAGTCATATGAATCAGGGACAAAGGAGCAGGAGCAGGGACAAAGTTACAAGTGGAATAAAATACTGTAAGTATAAGAGTTCTAGGTATGAACAATTTTCAGTGTCACACACTTTGCAATGTTAGACATTTAGGGACTGAAGGAAAATTTCATTTGGAAAGCAGAATTCTTATTTGGGGGCAATGCCCTCATCCCCCCTGCCAACCCTGGAATAGATAAGGCTGTAAGAGATGAGGCTGCATTTGTGAAACTATCTCTTATGTAGAAAGCTCCCTTTGCACAAAGTAATTCACCACACCAGGAGTTAAATAGCAAATTGTATTTTTTTCCCCCCTTGATGTTCTTATGTGGTTGTGTGTGGTTCTGCTTTGTATGGAGTTGATGTGTGTGTGTAAAATTCTGAAATGTGAAAGCCACCTATAATCTTAAGTGACACTCTACATAATTGTTTTGTTTCAATATGCTTTTTCATTCTGCTGCCTGCATAGAGTAGGCTTTGATTCCTTATCACATTAACGCAAAATTCAAGAGAGTTCTGAGGTGACCAAAAATGTCTTCTTCCAAATGTGACACCTCCTTCCCCTCCAGGATTCACCACTCATGCTGCCTGAGTCATACTGAGCAGCATTAAAAATAACTTTAAAACCCAGACTCTTGACTCACAGAGAACCCAGCTGCTATCACAGATGTAAGGAGGCCTGGGTCTTTAATCTGATTAGCGAGAAAGGGACGGCACTCTCAAAACATTTCCCTTTTGAGCTTGAAGTGAACCCAGGCAGTCCCACTGGAAATTACAAAAATAAACAAGCAAACTGAATTTGGGACAGAAACACATTCCAAATTCAGAAAGAAAGAACAGATAAGAGTCCAAAAGTGGAAAATCTTGATTACCTTGATAGGATCACTTCCAAATTAGAGGGAAGTCCTTTGCTTTAACTATCCTATATCCCTAGCTTTATATTGACATTTTTAAAAAATAAAATTTTATTTACATTTAAAAGGGATCTCAGTCAGCTACAATAATGTCCCTATGCAACAAAAGCATGAAAACAATAAACAACAAAAAAAAATCACACTGAAATTTACTGAAGTGGTGTGAATTACTGAATTATAAACCAGGATATTCTTCACAGATTCCATGATCTGAAGCTGTTTAAATCAAACCAGCTCCATAGCAGCAGATTTAAAAGATGGAGAAAGGAGTCCTCATATTAATTTTCAAGCGGGAAATGTATCCCTCATGTTTTTAGTCCAAACACAACTGTTCCACGAATTAAAACAAGTTTGCATTCCTTGGATTATCTCAAATTGCATGGGCAGAAGAAAGAGGTCTGGGAGGGGTATCTATGACCAAAGTCACGTAAAGCACTACGGGCCATAAATAGAATCTTACATTGTTGGAACTGGCAGCTAATCCTTGCAGGCACAAGTAAGATGATGAATTGCTCATGTTTTATGAATTCCAGGACTAACATAAGATCTTTACATTCTTTTTACAGTTCACATAGCCTATAAAATAATATAATATTCTGAAATGAGCAGTGTCATTAATCAGGCAGATACATAACAACTGGGTTATGTTAACCAACACACGAGCAAATAAGGACATCTTTGCGACTGGAAAACAAACGCAAAGGCGAGCAAAAACAGAGTTCAGAACAGTAATTTTTTAATTAAAATGCCAGCATCCCCTCCCAATGTGGCCAGTATCCATGCTGCTGGGGGGATTCTAAGACTTATAGTTCAAAAAGTAACTTTTTCAAGTTCTTCTCAGAAGTGCATGCATCTACTAAGACTGCAGAGATCCACAGATGAAATGGAGTATCTTATAATTTTGGCTGGTAGTGGTGTTGAAACATGTTTATAAAGCTGGCTAGTTAAATTATTGAATTAACGACAAGCTTCAGTTTGGTGGTAAATAGCAATTCCTGGCCACTCCTTCCTTTTCCTTTAATGTTCCTCTTCTCTTGGAGCTGTCCTTTTACGAGACTGTAAATGACACAATTTCCATAAAGGCAGCCATCAGTAAGTAATCCTTAACAGAGCTGTAGACCATTCGTCTTTGCTGTTTAAAATACTGGGCATGCACTTGGAAAATACCAAAGCATTCCCTCCCCCATAGCCTTTTTGCTCCTTGCAGAAATGATAAACATTTACAAATATGGAGTGGTACGCTGTGTGTAACTTCTCCTTGGAAGAATATGTAAACATCCATGCACTCTCGGGAACATCCCTTAAGTCTTCGGGATGCTCTTTTGACGATCGCAATTAAACTCAATTGTCTTTGCTCAAAATATCTAGGACCCTTCTATTATGTTTTTTGTTTGTTTGTTTTACAATGCACTTTGATGCCACTTTTTGGTAGCATTTTGATCGTCTGTGTCCTTATCTTAAAGATTGCTGGGTGAGGATAATGGTATGATATGATATTTGATCTGTGAAAAATAAAGAGAAATAAAACAGTTTTCATTCTTAATGTGACTCAGATTGTTGATGGCCCCTGATGGAAGGCTGGCTTGAAGTACACAGACTAAACTAAGCTCCACACTGACTGCTGCTTAATCCACCATACGAGTCACAATGCGTTTAGAATTTTGGAAGCTGTGTAGAATTTTGCATCTTAAAGTATTTAAACTTGATTATTAAATAAATGTTTTTTGTCACTGATTTAAAATACTGTATTGTCAGCTTTCCAATAAATCCTGTGATCACTTTCACCACTCTTGGAAAACCTTATGCTGAATATGTCTAGACAGCAGCTGCCTGCTGGAACATTCAAAAGTCTCCTTTTCCTTTCCTCTGAAGCAAAGAACATTGCTGAAAGATATATCCGTCTTACACAAGCCCAATAGTGCTCCACCTGCTGGTTAGAACCATACACTGGAAGAGGACACTATCTGAATTCTTCCTACCTAGTCCTACCACACACATTAAAAAGATTTTTTCACCCTGAACCTGAACCCTTGGGGTTTCGCTTCTGCTGGCTCTGACACTACATATATTATAAGTCACCAGACACAAACTGGTAGCCACCAGAGAGCAAAACACAGTTGAAATAACAAAAGAACTTCAGCAATTACCCCATGGCAGCCAAAGGGACTTTTGAAGCCCACTTTCTAGGGTATATTACTTTGGAGTACAGGTATACCTCAGTTACCAAAGCCTGTGAGTGTGAAGCTGCTATTTATGTCTTTTTACATGTGCTCAGCCCTTCCTTTTACTTCTTCTTCACTGTGTAATTGGAAGGGGCTTTTTCCCCCAAAAGTTTTCAATTGTATTGGCTTTGGGAAGATGACAAATAAAGATCATTGAATGATGTGTGTCTTTTTTTAAACTTAGTAGAAGATACAGTTAAGCAGATAAAGTTAAACAAAAAAAAAAAAGTAATGAGACAATTCTCTCTGCCTCACCTTACTGCAGCATGAGTATGTTCCCTCCTGCAGCATAGTTTTCTTTGACTCTATCCATGATGTGTATCTAAAGTAGCCCAGTATTGTCACTTGCGTGTGCGAATCAGCCAAAAAAGAAAATGAAGGACATCATTTTTGTATGTCATGTGTGGTCCTCACTGAAAGACTGAAGAAACTGGGAGATGATTAAGGGTCAAAGTAGAAGTTTAGAGTAATGTCAATGTCAGGCTGCAGCAGGGTGTCTGCTATGAGGAATGCCATAAAGCTTGAGCTGGAAAAGAATGAAATTCTCCTCTGGTTGATCCTACGGAAACCATGTAAGCCTTGCTTTGAGGGTCTCTGATATCAGTATGGCTTGGATGGGCACCATACCTAACTTGCACCATATTGGATTGGCAACTGTACTAATTGGCTCTGATATCAAAATCAAGCCTAAGAGGTGACCGAGAGGTCAAACCAAGCAAGGGAAGAAACCTGACTTTAAACAAGAGAGGCAGGTCAACCTAAACACCCTCCAGGTAAGACTAAGTCATTTGTCAGGCAAATAGATGCTATTCCTGTAGATAATAGGCTTAAGTAGAAGCTGGAATTTCACAGGGAACACAATTGTGAGAAGCCCAGCAGGACACTGATTGATAGATAGCTATATTTGCTATGTTCACATTCTTTTGGTAGCTTTTCCTGGTCCCTTTCATTGCAAGCCAAAACTCTATTTTTAAATTCTGAACTGAAATTTTAAATTATTGCAATGGCTGGATATTTTTGGACTGAAAGAAAATGTAATAGATGGATTTTTCTTTTTTAATTCAGGAACCAATGTCCTCAATTTGTCCTCCTCTTTGGCATATTATCATCTTCTTTGCTTCAGTCAGTAAAATATCCAGGGCCAGGCATACTATCAAAAATGGTCTGGTATCAAGAAACCTAATGGACTGTCCCCTCTCACAAGACTGCACCATACAACAAGGATTTTGTTGCATTTTGCCAGAGGCTCCACTGCTTTGTATGCTGGTTCCTTTTTCTTTGCAGTAGCCAGGCTATGAAACGCCTCTTAGACTGACTTCCTCCCTCTTAAGATATAGACAAGCTAGTAAGATCCTTTACTCTGGCTAGCTTTTACTTTAATCAGAAATGTGGGTTGTTGTTGAACCAGCTGTTAGCTGTTTTTATTCTGATCTTGATTTTACCACATTTAAATTGTTTTTATTATACTTTAATAGATTTTATTTTAGGCTATTTTAGATACCCTGTTAAGGACAGAAAAGGAACTTGCAAATTTTTGTATAAATAAATAATAAATAAAAGAACTCATGGATAAGGCTTCAAAGATGCCTTTTGCTATTTTCTGAAAATCTTCAAGTTGAGCAAGATGTCACTGAGAGAGTTCCAAGGTACTGGGGCTGCCACCATGAAAGTCCTGCTACATTCCATACGGATCTCACTTCTTTATGGAAGGAGTTCTAAGCACTTCCTTTCTGGATGATTTCCCAAGATTTGAGGGTTGTTATGGTACATCTAACAATCAGAACTAATCATATGAAGCAACAGAAAATTATTCCCTGGGTTAGGGACAATGCATGCAACTGAAATACAAAACCACGAAATCTAGGCCAAAATCTTATCATGGCACCATGCTAACATAAAAAAAGTTGTGGCAGCAGTGATATTTTCCCAGCAATTATGTAAGCATACTCCCTAGTGCTGCAAGTCCTCTATTACATTTGACTTTGGGGTATACAGTGCTAATTAGCCATTGTGTAAAAACTGAACTCAAGACCTTGGTATGGTAGTCCAACAATGCTATCAAAAATGGCTTCTAGGTTCCACTTGTATCTGCCCTTTTCTAAACAACTAAGGTTCATAATTTCAATGAAAATAAAATAATGATTTATTAATCCAGACTGAGAGATTTAGTTAAGAGATGGAGCTTTTGGATGATTTTTCAATTAGCACAAAACAGCTTGTTAATACAAAGCGATGGACCAGCAAGCTATCAGCACCTAATAGTTGATTGGTGCTGATACCAGGAATCTACTATTAGTGCTGAATAGGTTTGGGAAAGTACATCTTCAAATATAGAACCATATGAAACGGCAATACATAGGCTGTTTGTCAGTATAATTCTACATTTGATTTACTTGGCTAGAAATGAGTTTGTAGAAGAACTTCTTTCATTCTATCTTTGCAGTTTTTTTTAATTGCACTTTAATCATGAAATTAAGATTATAACTTGATCATTGATTGTTACTGATGCTACAGTTTACTTTTATGAAGATTCTCATATTGAAAACACAAAGAAATAACCACAGATGATCTGCAAGATCTCTTAACAGTGTCAACCTGCTAAATGGCAAATTACTTATAATTAGCAGCCTAGTGCAATAATTACATGCAAGGAATTATAATATTGAAAAATGCTTATAGCATCATCTATGGTTGGTGTCAAACAAAACAAACATAAGGCTGAGACTGCAAATACTGCATTTAGATGTGATCAATGGTTGATGCAAAGCCAAGCCATCTACTGTGAAGGTCAAGCATATGCTCACGCAGCAGGGGAAAAAGTTATCCATACAATGCACTAGTATGCTATGTACAAAACATTACCAAAAGTACTTTGAATTACCAAGAAGACAGGCCACTTGCTTTTAACAGTGGAGGTGAGACTGAGGTTGCTAGTCCAGTTACTGAGGAGTGGATCATAGTTTCTGAGTAAATATGCTCAGAATCATGGCACACACCATTTTGTTCAAAACAAATGTGCAACACCATTAGGATAATGGCTAAAGAAATGGACTGTTAGAAGGATTGTATATGATACAAAATAGTGATGCCCTTGCCGCATTTTTTTCTTTGTCTGATTCTCACAGAATGCACAACTAAGTGACAATATTGGGCTGTCTTAGATACACATCATGGATTGAGTCAAAGAAAGCTGTATTGGGCAAGAGGATAGAGTAATGATGTGGGGGGTGGGGGTAGGAAGAATAGCCCAAGTCTTTTTTTTTTTTTGCTTAATTTTATATGATTGTATCTTCCACTAGGTTTAAAAAAAGGAGGATGCATCATCCAAATATTGAAAAATGCATATTTAATTAAAATAGAATGAATATGTCATAAACTAAAGGCTGGATAAGTAAGGGATATATCTATAGCATTAACAAATTGAATATTAATTATCTACCATACATACCGGGCTTTATCGCACAAGATAAGTACATCGCAATTTAAGCAGGATACTGTCTTTTTTGGCTGAGGCCTATCACATGTGTCATTTCTCTTCTGTTGTTCTCCCAGTGGAAGGCCATTTGAAAATGTTTTACAAAGGAGATAATTAATAACTTTTTTTGATAAATAAAAGAAACACTTTTCAAATAGTCTCCCCTGGGAGAACAAAAGAAGAGAAATGTGTCATGAGATAAGCCCCAGCCAAAGATGCTATTATTCCTGCTACAATTGTGATTTGCCTGCCATGTGTGAGGAAGCCTACAGTCACACTGTGACTACAGTGACTGTATAGTATGCCTGTGAACAAGAGAGAGGGAAAGTAGCTTGTATGCAATTTATTGCACTAATGCCTATTTAGTTTTGTTCTTCAGAGTATTTTGTGTGTATGTGTGTGCCTTCTTTCATGGCTTCTTGTTCCACCTGTTTATTTTCATCCACCATCTCATACCTGCACCCTCACCTTTACTCATGTTCCATTGAAATTCCATTTCATTGGTCATTTTCCTTTATGGGCTACAAAAGTATCTTCACAAAACTTCAGCTTTATAGAGCTGCACTAATTTTGCTGAGTGAATATAGACTTCTTTGGACACCTTTCAAGAAAAAAAAAAACTAGAACACTGGGGTACTGACCTCATTGGAAGTTCATCTCTGACCTACAGTGGAGAAGCATTCAGATTACAACAGGATCCAAAGACATCCCTTGAGATTCATTATGCCATAGACTTTCTATGTCCTCCTTTCTTTGCAACAATGACATGAGGAAAAGGTGGAACAAGTAGTTTCAAAGGAGAGTCTCAAGGGCCACCATAAGAATTAGAGAGCTGGAATTAAGCTGTTTTAAATTCTAGTTCCAGAGCCGAACTCACTGTCCTTTCACACAAAAACATCACACATGATTTATCCTCATTTTAAAAAATTTTATTTCAGCAGCCTAAAACAAAGATAAGAAGAGGTTCTTCTATTCCTCTTATTAAACTAGTAGTAAGCAGAAAATCTGCTGATCTTCTGTGAACCAGCCAGTTATCTACTAGAAGATCCCTGTGCCAATCCTTATTCTAAAGAATTAATATGTTTCCATGTTCCTCACCTTTGCCATGTTCTAGAATAAACCATCTCATGTCATCCTATGTACTGCATATGAGACCTACTCTACAATCCCACCCCACCCTTCAGTGTACCCAAGTGCCAAACATGACATCAGATGATTTTGTTTAGACTCAGAGGTTTCAAGTATGGGCCCAAAGAAATGCTACAATTTTTGGTACATGCCTACTTTTTTTGCAGACACACATATATATATAAAAAAGGAGACACTGTAAGAGATCAGTCCATCAAAGTCCATTCTTGATGACTGCAGCCAAATAAATGGTTGACTCCAGTGGAAGGAAAAGCTTGCTTAGGTTTCAAAAGCAGTACCTAAACGGGTTATCATTATCAGCTCGCAAATGAATGCCTTTCCTCTTCATCTCTGGCAAAGGCCCAAGGTGAGCAACTGAAGGAGGGATGAGGTAATCATCTTCAGAATGTTAATCTGGTAAGCTGACAACACAGCACATTTTCAAACAGTGAGCCTCGTGCATCACACTAGAGCTCCATGTTCTGTGAGAGGATATTATGCCAGTCTCCATTTCTGTCAGCACCGTGTCAGCCCTTATTTTGTCCACTCACAAATGTTCTTGTTTTATTGAGCTAGTCATTACCACTTTCTCTATTAATGCCTCTTACAGTCTGAAGAGTGTACGACTGGGCCAAGAACAGAGGAAAGAGGGAAATTATGTCTTGCTATGGTACTACCACCTGATCTCCTCTACACACAGTTAAGTTGTTCTGGTCCCAGGCCTCAGGTCTACCTCAGATGTTTCTTTCAGTTCTTCATTAATTCCTGTTTCTTTTCAATTAACACAACAGTACACTCTTCAGCCACTGTCTACTTATACAGATATTGAAGATAGAAATAATGAAAAAGAATGTCAAATGTCTCATCTGCCACAACTGAGCTGAATCAGAGAATGGCTAATAGCAGGGATGGGAAAGCTTTTTAGCTGTATTTTAATTTATGATGCACCCCACCTTGAGCCATGGGAAGAGGTAGATAAGAAATAATAATTATGATTATAATTATTTGGTATTCAACTTGTTTTGGCCTACAGCTGTCATCATCTCCACCCAATGACCAGTAGTAAGAGGCTATAGGCGTAGTAGGCCATAATGTATGGAGAGCCAAATGTTTACCACACGGGTATAGCATACCCTCCAAAATTTCAAAGATGAAAACCAGAAGACACGTCACCAAACAACATCAGAGTGTAGTCACATTATATATGAGAAAGAATATAAAAGCTTATCACAGGTTATCACAGTCTGATTTTCCCGACTCTGTTGAGAAGAATAAGAATCCATCACTTTCTTTCTTCTTCCTCCTCTGATCAGTTGAGTGCAAACTACTTTTGCAAGCTGAACTCAGTTTGCATCAACAGAAGTAAGCTGATGACAAAGGAGGGAAGCAGAAGATGAGAGAGAAACTGGGACATTTTAAAAGCAACTGAAAAAGTGGGATGACTGAGGAATAATCACACACACCCCAACCAAACTGGGATGTTTGATGGTATGGTATAGATTCTAGTGATCTTTGAAAAGGAACAAAACTGCATGTTGCTGCATGGATATATATACCTCATACAAATGTGGTACTTGCTTCTGTCTAACTATGATTTTGCTATCTCTGTAGAATGATCACTTCAGATTTTGTAGAAATGTATTACAACTCTTGCTTCATCATAATCTTGGCATAAAGAAGCCTAATAACAGCTAGAGCTAACTGCTTCTCCTATTGCTGGTAACTATTTCTTCCAATGGGTCTAGTTTATTGCTTTCCTGCACTTGATGACATAAATAAACCATGAAGGTATGCATGCCTTTGCCTAATGGGAATATTGGTAGCTGCATGAAGAGAAACACGTGTATTTTATAAGCATCTTTTTCACCCAGCATGCAATTATCACTGTGAGTGATGTCACTAGGTGACATTGAAATGTACACTCAAGGCGGTATTTCTTGCTGCTTGTCTCATTGCTTGGGCAGTCTCCCAGTTAACACTAGACTCAGTAAAGTATACAGAAGGCCACTTTTTTCTCAGTGGAGGTAAGGGAACTTCAGCCAGAGTGAAAACAGTGCTCCAGTTGGAGGGGAGGGGGTAAGGCCTCTGCCCTTCGTTTTTCAGACAAGCTAGAATGAAAGCCTATGTGTTGGAGGGGGAAATAGCTTAAGGGTGAAAGATTTGGTAAAGAAGTGGTTAAACTAGTAGGGGTTGGGGCTGGTGAATTTCATTAAGGGTGTCCTGCCTTTGTCCTCAAGATCTGAACACTGAGGTGAACTCTAGCATTAAACTGTATAGGGCTGTTTTAGATGAAGAGAGCTTTTGTCCGTATGGTCAGAGGAAAAGAAGCCCTCCTTACATGTATTCACGGAGTTTAAACCACATCTGGGAATTATGTGGCCCTCCAGATATGGTTGAACTACAGTTACTAGCATTATTAGCTGTGCTACCTAGAGGTACTGGGAGCTCCAGTCCAACAACAAAGGGAAGACCACACAAGAGTGCAGAGATTCAAATCTAAATAAAATCTGGATACATACATTTTCTGAAAAACTGTAGTTTCATGAAACATGAATGCCCATTCATTTAGACTATCTTTATTTAGATAGCTTTGATCTTAGGTGTGTTTTAGTTTTTGAATTTTTTTTTAAAAAAATTGAAGTTACAAATGCAACATAATAGCAATGGGACAATACAGACAATACAATACAAACTGAGATAGCAGACTATTATAAAATCATGAGAAGGCTATTTTATCTTGGTCTTACAAATGCTCAACTGGTGCATTAAGTAACTGGTGCATTTCTACTTTCCAGAGCTTGGTGAAGGTTGGCAGAAGGTCCAGGACAGTAATAATTTAAGGAGCCGCTAGAATACCAAACATTGTTCACTTTTTCATACATGGTGCACTCATGTAATAATTCTGTTGTGTAGCAACTATTGGAAAGCCATGCACATCCAGCCTCATGTATGGGATTTAGCTTTAAAAACACTTTAAAAAATGAAACAAATTTGCAAAAAGACTTTCCTGTGTGGGTGAAGTTCTTTTGGAGCTATGTTACCTTCCTTTGCTCCAGCAGCCCCTACAAAAAGAAGCAAGAGAGGCTATTGGAATGCTGCTCACTAGCTCCAGCTAGAGCTCTTTGCTTAAACTTCATATTTCGCTGCTCTTTTTTTTTTTTTTGGTTGCTTTTGTCTTACTTTGTTCCTCCATGTACACTATCTCCTTGCCTGTTATTCCATTAACTTTCTCTGAATCTGTTATGTCATCAACATCCTGACTTGACTGGCCACAGAATGAATGCCAAGATTTTAGTGGGATTCCTTTATAGCTACTAAACCATTATTACCCTACCATTGGCTGAAGGAATTTGGATTCCTCTAGCTACCTTTATCCATCATACAAGTGGTAACACAGCATGTGTTAAAGCCACCCTAGCAAACCTCAGGTAGATGCTTCCCCCCACCCCCAAGTCAGCATTATATAGCAAAGCTGACAGTAACATCTGGAGTCACCTGGCATACAACTGGATGCTAGACATATTTATGTTCAGGCATAAAATGTGCATACATATCCATTAATATCAATTTCTGCTGTTCCCCATTGACTTCAAGAGAATATGGATTATATCCTAAGAAAGAATTTAAGCTTCCAATGGTGTAATTTGAGCAGTGGCAAATCAAGGGCATCCTATATCTTATTAAGTCTAACAGAAACACTTCTACTTGCTTTGGATTATTTTGTAGAGCTTAATGGACCAGTTCATCCATTTTACACTGTAGCTCAACAATTAAAGGAATACTGGACATGCTTCCCTAGATGTCTGCTTGAAATATAACAGTTTCCATATTGTCTGGCACCTCAAAGAGAATGCTATTTTTAGAGGGGCATCTTGTTCAGCTAGCTATATAAGGCTGTGCTGGAGACATTGGTGCTTTTATATAATGCATCATTGTGACAGTTATTCCAAGAAGGAGAAAATAACGGATTTTGTTCTCGAGGACACGAAGATAGGTTAGGAAAAGTGTTACTAGTAACTGTACAAAATCAATATAAATGAGATCATAGAACTGCCAATATTTTAAGTGTTCACTGTTGTTGCGTGCCTTTAAGTTATTTCCAACTTACGGCGACCTTAGAGTGAGCCTACCATGAAGTTTACTTGACAAGATATGTTCAGAGAGAGATTGCCTTTGCCTTCCTCTGAGGCTGAGAGAGTGTGACTTGACCAGGTTCACTCAGTGGGTTTCCATGGCTGAGTGGAGATTTGAATCCTGATCTCAAGAGTCATAGTCCAATTTTCAATCCACTATACCATGCTAGCTCTCAAGTGTACACTACAGGGATTTAAGTCTCTTTTTCAAATGCATTATATCCCAGTTCTCCATCTTCTGCCAAAGCATGTCTTCAACAGCAAGCAGTTTGTGCAGCTGCTATTTTAAAAAATTAAAAATAGCACATCCACAGAATGTTTGGGACATAAATTAGGACAGAATCAAACTTAATACTTCTAATACAAATATTTCATCCAGATGAACCTTGTATTTTCTATAGATAAGAATATGCAGATAATTGATAAATATTTGCTTGGGCCATGTTTCCATTTACCATAAACAGATATTACCATAGCTACCTTAAGTTTATGGACAGGATGACAGAGGCTTAAGTCATATATAAAATCCCTGGATATAAGCCCTATGAACACAAAGAGACTTCCTTCTAAGTAATCATATAAAGGATAATGCTGTCCTTGTGTAATTCCAGGCTTGATTGTTCTTATCTCTTTGTCTGTCCATCAGTCTATCTGTCTGCCTGTCTATCCATTTATCCATGCCTATCTATTGGATCCAAATATAATGATATTTAGCAGACCCAGGAAAATCAGTTGCAAAGATCCTACACTGGCTTGGCAAAGCATAATGCTTCAGCCCCCTTGGCCTTTTAGTGGCTGGGAAAGAGTGGGGGTATCCAGGCAGCATCTTCATGCATTGCTATGGATGGAATTACAAAGACTGCATCCTCCTGGATGTAGTTTTAAAAGTACTTTTACTTCTTGTGCAGCACCTCCAGGGCCCTAATGGGTCAAGAGGCAATAATTAAATGACTTAAACAATAGATATGTTGGTAAAGAATGACTCAAAATGAATCTTAGATGGAACAGTGGGTACAATCTACACCAAGTTTGTTTTTTTAGGTGTTTTGTCAATATCTATCAGAAAAATGCTCACACTGTTAAGTTATAAAAGAATCTTGATGCAACCTTGCATAAAATCAAAATCAATATTATTTTTGCATGTTTCATCAGAACTGTGCATGTTCCTTGGTTACAACAGAGAGCTGCAGCAAATTGCTCCTTCACAGTATTCTGCTTGAGAAACAGGAACAGTTCACTTGGAACATGAAAAACCGGAAAGTAATTTGGATAAGAATCTAAAAGTATCCCAAGTTATAGCTTTCACATAGTGTGCTATAATCTTTTAGGGAGTGTTATTGAATGGGTACATACCACAGACACTTGAGCAGTAAAAAGGCACTAGCAGCAACAGGAAAGCTCTTGTGGTGAAACAAGAGGTACACACAGCAGAATTGAACAATACCAGTGTGTCCTTCAACTGTTAGAAGAGATATTAGGGCTAAATTAACTACATACCTTCCACACATGTTAAATAAGGGCGTTCTGAAAGTAGAAAAAGAAATAATTCTAAGCCTCCTAGCATTTTTGCATTGTGCTGAGCTTCCAATCCCAAGAGTCAAAAATCACAGTGATCTGGCTTCAGAGTCATAACGCTGAATATATTTGAGTCTCTTAGTTTTTGATTACACATTTGCCTTATGTTTTTATTTTAACCTCACAGAACAAAAATGGTGTTGCACCTTGATTATAACATCAGATCTGAATATCAAGTTTAATGTTACGTTATTAACATGTGGGGGGGGAGACCTTTCGTGATCCATCTGTGTTGGTAAATACTCCACTAGGCACATCAATCTGACTCTACGTTTATTCTGCAACTAACTGCCCCCAATACAACACATTTTCAGATGTGAAATCAAAATTCATTTCATGTCATTCCCTTTCCAAACATTATGTTTCCAAATATTGTGATTACTTTCAAAGACCAAAACAAGACATGATCTTAATTGCACAGGTCTCTTCCTGAGAGAAAATTCCCTTTTCATGGAACGGATAAAGCCTACATAACTCACAGTGCTAGAGCTCATCTCAGAACAATCTTGAACTCTCATAATTTGTGCATGGACAGGACCCCCACTCAAGGTCACAGGTAGTTTGGCCTTAAGCATTTAGCACACAAGCTTCTGCTTAGATAGAGCTCCAAAGAAACCATCACCACCACCACATCTAGAAATGTCCTATGCATCAATCTATTTCTTCTCATTGTGGGAGAAGAGAAGCAAGATCCATATCATAGAATCATAGACCTGGAAAGGGCCTCATGGACCATCAAGTCCAACCCCCCGCTATATGGATGTCTCCAGTGAAAGCATCCCCAGCAGGTAGTTGTCTAGCCTTTGAGGTACTGAAAAAGTACAGTTGTGGCACCACTCATTCTTCTTTTCGCCAAGTTGAACATGCCCAGCTCCTTCAACTTTTATTCATATGTTTTGTTCCCCATCTTTTACCATCTTTGTTGCCCTTCTCTGAACCTCACCCAAGGCCTCTATATCCTTCTTAAAATGAGGAACCTACTACTGAACATAGTACTCCAGGGGAGGCTCGGTGAGTGCAGAATAGAGTAGGAGTATTACTTCCTCAACTTGGGAACTATGCTTCTACTAATGCAGGCTAAAATAGCATTTGCCTTCTTTGATGCAGCATCACAATGCTGGCTCATGTTCAATTTATGATCAACAATAATCCCAAAGTCCTTTTTATGTGTAGTACTGCTGAGCCATGTATACCAAATCCTATACCTGTGCATTTGGGTTTTGTAGCCTTTCTCTATTGAATTTCTTTTTATTAGTTTCTGGCCAATTTTCTAATTTATCAAGACTCTTTTGCATTTTGTTCCTGTCTTCCAGTGCATTAGCCATACCTCCCAGTTTTGTATCATCTGTAAACTTGTTAAAATGTTGGCGTGTAATGACCTGGGACAGAACCCTGAGGTACTCAGCTCCCAACTTCCTTCCAGTTTGAATTTCAGTCATTGATTATGACTCTTTGAGCATGGTTTTCCAATCAATTACAGATCCATCTGAATGTGGGTCAGTCTATTCCATATTTAAACAGTTTGCCAATAAAAATACTTCAAATGCTTTTCTGCAATCCAGATAAATGACATCCACAGTGTTCCTACTATTTACTAAGATAGTTACCTGATCAAAAAAAGATGTAAGATTAGTTTGGCAGGATCTGTTCTTGACAAATCCATAGTGGCTCCCACTGATCACTGCATTGTTATCAAGATACTTGCAGACGAACTCCCGCATTATCCATTCTAATATTCTTCCTGGTATTGAGGTCAGACTGACTGATCTGTAGTTTCCTAGATTTTCTTTTTTGCCATTTTTGAAGAAAGGGACACTGTTTGCCCTCCTCAAGTCCTTTGGCACTTCACCTGCTTTCTACTTCATCAACAGAGCTTCAGAAGAACTATCACCGTCACACTTGGAAGAAAGGTCTCTTCCTCATTCAACCCATAGAAATCTACAGGACATTTTTTTCCTTTTCCTTCTCTTTCACCTTTTTCTTTTAAAAAGACATTTAATAGGCATCTGCTGGGGGGTAGAATTCTATCAAGGACTTCTTGTCTGCCCTTCCTCATCTGTCTGAAGAAGTGGTGGGAGGACATTTTATAGAACTGAAACTATAACAATAAAATCATGAATTCACAGAAAAATTATGGATCCATCCCATCATTGATATGTTGTAAATCCATTCATATTTGTGGAAGACAGATACAATTTGACTTATGGCTATAATTCAAGTTGGAGGGGGTTGTCATTAATCATATCTGGCTGGATATATCTGAGTTAGACAACTTATTTCTCTTCCTGAGGGGAAAAATATGCAGAAAGGCAAATGTCTAAAACTATAGGATTTGAAAATGCCCCCTTCAAACACCACGACTGACAAAATAAAATAAAATAAAAGTTCACCACATTCCTGGAAGAGGATTGAGAGAAAAACCTTTGCCATGAGTCACATTCTAGTATCTTCAAGCAATCTTCAGTGTCACACTAGGTGTCAAGACAAAGCAGGCTAGGAAATGATGACAAAGCAGATGGGACTCTCCTGACTCAGTGCTTTGGTTCCAAAACTCTTCAAAATGAGACAATGCTGCCACCATGTGGCAAAAGTTAACAGTGTCAAACTTGCCAGAGTTCACTAAGACTGTGTTACTTGACAAATTGGGAATTTACTTGTTTGGAGTACAGCTTTCAGAATTTCTCTGCCAATGTGGCCAGTCCAAGAAAAGTAACTTCCCCAACTCTGATTATACGGGACCAAACTAGATGTACCACCATTAATGCAACTAGCAATTTCTTGACTGCTTTCTTTAAAAGTAAATAGCAGGTCCCACCTAATAGTGTTGTAAGGAAACTCCAGGCCTCCTCACCCCATTTGTAGTCCCTGCGAGGATCAAGGCTTCCTGAATACTCATTGAATTAGAAGGAGTGCTCCTATTCATGCGAAGTGAAGCTTGCATTCCAAAGTAAACAGGAAAGAAGGACCTAACCCAGTTTGGAACCACAAGGGGGCAAAGAGTTAAAGTTTCCAAAACTCTTGCTACCAGACTGCCAATTCACTAGCCTCCCCAACACCAGATGTGTTATTTATTTCAAATATAATTCATGCAATGTTGTACTTCCACAAAAGCAGAATTGCTAACTACTTGAATGGCATCACCTTCTTATCAATGGTAAACATAAAGACTTAGGATACAAGTATAAAATGTGTGTGTGTGATTTATAACAAATATAATAAATCACTAAACTAATCAGTGATTAAAGCAAACACAGCACTGTCCATACTATAAATAGCAATATGAGAGAAGATCCATAGGGCACAAATCATGGCCCGAGATCTCTTCTGATTCTTCTTTTAAACAGAAGCTAGATGTGTTTCGACTAGCAGTCTTTATCGGTGATCAGTATAACTCTTATACTGTCCAATATTTCCTCCACCATTAGACTATAAATGTAGAAAAAACATGAATGCCTCTTCTCCTTCAGTTCCCATAGCAAAATGAGGACATTTTTCTGCCCCCCCCCGCTGAAATTTTCCTTCCTTCCTAGTATTGTAGACAGTGAAATACATTGCCTGCCCATGTTCTTTGCATGCTTAAACCAAATTTCTAAATGAAAACTTTGTAGGAGGGATGAGAATTCTTATTTGGGAGAAGCAATGGCCTCATTTTGTTCCCCAGCCCCACCACATAGGCCATTTCCACACTACAGTCTTATGATTATTCCACTTTCAACATCCTAGGGAATCCTGGGGTTTGCAGTTTAAGGAGGGGCCAGTCAGCCCCTAACTACGCTGCAAACCCAGGATTCCATAGGATATTGAAAGTGGAATAATCACGCTATAAGAATGTAGTGCAGAAATAGCCATAGTTATACCCATGGTATTCTATACTCCTCTCCAACTCATCCTGCCTCAATTGTATCTGAAATAGAGAACTACAGCCTTAATTCTGTTTTAGTACAGGCTTCCCCCCTCCCCCCTTTTTTTTCCTTTTTTTTTTCTTCTTTGCTTGCTTGCTTGGTACTAGTACAGTCAGCCCTCCACATTCGCTGGTTTAACATCTATGGGTTTATTTGCAGATTATTTGCTGTTAGCTCTGTTGCTGCCCTATGTAATTTTTGATAGGGACTTATAAATCTTGCCTCACATTCACAGCCTCTCTGCAAGCTTTGTGAGACTGACAGAGACTACAAAAGACTGTGAATGTAAAATGAGGCTAGTAAGTCCCTGTTAAAATGTCATGCAGTAGCAGAGGAGGTGGAGGCAAGCCCTGCCAACCACCTGCTTCTGCCTTGCAAAGGAGCCCCATCACTGCAAAAGCAGAATTGGGGGGTTAGTGTGTTCTCATCACAAATTCAAACATATTGTGTACTGTATGTTTGGAACTATGGTGGGTGGAATCAGTAGATTATACTTTTTTTGTGCATGTTAAATATGGTTGGGGAGGCTAGAGATATTCATGTTTTTTCCCACTTTCATGGTGGTCCTGCATCCATAACTCACGTGAATGTGGAGGGCGAACTGTATTGTCACATTCAAAGATGTCAGGGCTTCACTGAAGTATTGAATGCTCAGTTACCAACACAGGTAATAAACAAAATAATGAAATATAGCATGCATATGATCCTGAACACTTGTTTTTAAAGTCCCAAAATGAGACATTTTAAATGACAGGAAGCGCATTATCACAGACTGACCAGCTACCAACTGAGGGACTTTTAAAGGAGAGTGATTGCATTTTTGTTATTGATGTGCCTTTAAATTCCTTTCAATTGAATTATTTTAATATTATAATCTGTTTGGTTATGTTTCAATTTCTCAGGCAAGGAATACTCAGAGGTGCTTTCGCCAGTTGCTTCCTCTGAGATATAGCACGTAGTACTCATTGGTAGTGTTCCAACCAAGTACTAACCAGGGCTGACCCTGCACAGCTTTTAATATCACACAGGACCTGGTACCCTCAGGGTATTTAAGCCCTTTTGTGCCTTTACTAATATCTATTTTTTCAATTTTTTTGTGAATTACTTTGAGTCCTTGGGAGAAGATCAAGAGGTAAATCACATTTAAAGATAGATAGGTAGGTAGGTAGATAGATAGATAGATAGATAGATAGATAGATAGATAGATAGATAGATAGAGTCTCAACTTCTGTTCACTGTATAGGATTTATTCAGAGCACCTTCTTGCTTTAAATCTCAATCTCTGCTTGAAGCATTGTGACATGGACAATTGGAAGGTCCATGAATGATGGAATTATCCATATGAATTCTGCTATTGTCAGATCCTGCCATTAAGTGCTACATAATACCTAGAGTCTGACCCATAAACAAAGTACAATGTTGTAGAAGTCATCTGGTTTTAACAATAATTTCACCAGGCTCTTGATGATTGAGTAGACAGAGGTTAAATCAGCAGAACAAAAATTATCCTAAGTTATTGGAAACAGCTGCAGAAACTTACCCAAGAAACTGAATTTGATTATGGATTCAAACTGGGAACAATTTATAAATATGTGCACCATTATTTTCATTTGAAAGGCAGCCATTTGATACTATTTTAAAAATAGAAAACATGGTATTTTGGAACAGCATTAGGCAACTGTGGGAAATGACCCTATTTTTGCAACACCAATATCAGGCATAGCATAGCATAGCATGTTCATTCAAGCTTGGAAACGTTAACTTTTTTACTAGAATTCTCCATTCTGGGAGCTGTTGTCCAAAAAAGCAACATTTCTAGACTCTAATGTTGATTAGCTGATCCTATGAACATTCTTCCACCCCAGTAGTTGTAGACATGTATAAAATAGTTATGAGAACTCCACACAATTGGAGTAGTTGCCACAACACATTGGTCCTTCCTTCCTAGGGTCATTGGACAGAGAAGGGCTGGGGAACTTTTGGCCCTACAGATGCATTGAACTACAACTCCCATAATCCCTTTTCACTGGGCATGCTATCTGGGACATCTCGCAGTTCAAATTCAAAACTTCTGGAGGACCAAAAGCTCCTCACATTTTGCATAGAGTCACCACCATATGAAGTAATGCTTATCCACAGTACTATGAGGATTAATTTTGAAACTAACTAATTGGATAATTTTGTGCTATCTATAAATTTTAGCTGGTTGCTTAACTATAAATTTCTGTGGTCTTATGTTGACCTACATAGTAACTGTAGAAATCTCTGATCTTTGTGATATGTTGATTTTTCTACTGATTTACTGGTTCAGGTCCTTCTTGTCCTTGACGAGCTGGCCCCAATTCACTTTTGCTCCTTGAATCTCCTTGAATCCAAATGATGCCCTCCCTACAACCAAGACCAACTTTTCAAAGGATCACTACATCACTCAGGCACTTGTTCCTACTTCGTCAAAATCCCCTCAGTCTAAAGCACCACATTCTATGACAGAGCCAACCTTCGTCTATTTAACTTGTATTGAGTGGCTTAAAATAATTTCCAACTTATGTTGACCCTAAGGCTAACTTATCATGGGGTTTTCTTGGCAGGATTTTTTTTGGGGGGGTGTCTTTGCCTCCCTCTAAAGTTGAAAGAGTGTGTTTTGCCCAAGGTCTCACTCAGTGGGTTTCCATGGCTGAGCAGAGATTCAAAACCTGGTCTCCACATTCATAGTCCGATGTTCAAATCACTACACCATGCTAGTTTTCTCTGTTTAACTCATTCTTACATAATTATGAACTCTATTTCATAAACCTTATATCAGCACTATTACTCTTGACATTCCCACCTCCTGTGACAAACTCAGTGTTGTACAAGTTTGCTTATTCCCCATATTCAATGGCTTCAACACCATTTGTGTGTGGCTAAATTCCTTTGGAGATGAAAGACAGTAAGGCCCAACCACTCGTTTAGGTTTTCAGGCAATGTGACCATTCATGGCCCTCAGGGAATATCTTTAAGGAAGGTTCATTATCCATACCCATCCAGCTATTGGCCCATTGCCTGCCAGTGTTTCTAATTAATGTTCATTTTCATGGTGATGTGAACATCTCTTTCCTCAGTACTGGACCGAAGCCACTGACATAGGTCATTGGCGAGCTCCCAAGGATTTTGTTTTTAAATCATGTTCGCTGGCAAAACTCTGAGAGCCCTTTGATCAGCTTTTCTGAAAGAAAATTAATGCAGCTTGCTATCTCTTCACTTTACAGAAATACAAGTTACTTTTACATGTCAGAAGGCAGAGTTCAAATTAACATAACATGAAGAATACCTCAGCCAGTTTTGTAATGGGTAAATGGTTGCTCTGGAAGCAACAGGCAGCTAAACAGAAACAGTGTTTGCAATTTTTCCAGTGTACTTATCTGTCCACCCATTGACAAATATTGTAGTTCCTCACTTTACAGTTGTCCATCTCTACAGAACCTATAAAGGCAACCACAAGGAGGTATGTATTAGCCATTCCTCATGTCATCATGCATGGTCCTGAAGCATTGGGGAACTTATGCTGGAGGGAGCAGAACTAGGAACATTTTTTTTTCCCTTTTTTCCTGGACTACTTTTGTGGCTGCTGGCCTGCTATCTGGGAGATTCTGGGAGTTGTAATCCAAAAAAGGTAATGTTTCCAAGCACTTGGAGTGAGCTGGATCTAAAGAACTTCCTCAAACGATTTTGGACCCTGAGCTGGACACGGTGATATGAAGGAGGTGGCAGGGCTAATAGACCGACTGAGGCTGTTGCTAATTGCAGGACAACTTTTGCCAGGCATTACAAATTATGATGAATACTCTCAGGCTGACATTTTTTAAACATAATGGTAGGTCTCACTACCATTAATATAAGTTTTTATGAGCTTGTGTTATTTTTAGGATAAACATGATGGAAGAAACTTCTCCATCTGTGCTGGGCGTTCCATCCATGCTGGGATGCCCATCCATGCTGGGAATATAAAAGAGGGATGGAGCTTGTGCTTTCTCAAACTTTCCACTGTCATGCTCTATATCTAGATCAGTTTATGGAACTGTGACTTGACATGGACATCAATTGACATAGGAACAGGAAAAGATATTTTACCCAGGAACTGCATTAGCAAGTTCCCCCACTTCCACATGCTCTATCATAGAGTCATAGAGTTGGAAGAGACCACAGGGGCCATCCAGTCCAACCCGTTGTTATGCAGAAACACACATCAAAGCATTCCCAACAGATGGCCATCCAGCCTCCACTTAAAAACCTCCAAAGAAGGAGACTCCATCACTCTCTGAGGCAGCATATTCCATTGCCAGACAGCTCTGATCATCAGGAAGTTCTTCCTGAAGTTCAGGTGGAATCTCCTTGTCTCCTTGCTCCTTGTCCTAGTCTCTGGAGCAGCGGAAAACAAGCCTGCTCCCTCTTCAACATGACATCCCTTCAAATATTTAAACATGCCCCCTCTTAACCTTTTCTTCTGCAGACTAAACATATCCAGCTCCCTAAGCCTCTATTCATAGGGGCATGGCTTCCAGACCCTTTGGTTGCCCTCCTCTGGACATGCTCCAGTGTGTTGATATCCTTCTTGAATTGAAATGCCCAGAACTGGACACAGTACTCCAAATGAGGTCTAACCGATGCAGAATAGAGTGATACCATTACTTCCCTTGATCTAGACACCATACTCCTATTGATGCAACCAAGAATTACGTTGGCTTTCCTGGCTGCCACATCATACTGCTGACTCGTGTTCAGCTTGTGATCTACCAAGACTCCAAGATCCCTTTCATATGTACTGTTATCCAGCCATATGTCCCCCATCCTATATTTGTGCATTCCATTTTTTCTGCCTAAGTGCACGACCTTGCATTTCTTTCTGTTGAGATTCATTTTGTTAGTTTTGGCCCAGCTCTCCAATCTGTCAAGGTCATTTTGAATTTTGATCCTGTCCTCTGGCGTATTAGCAACCCCACCCAATTTGGTGTCAACTTTCATGATTGGGGACCTGGCTGTTATTCACTCTAATGCTGCTACTATTGGCAATATTTTCAGGGATGAAGTACTTGAGACAGGCAGCCATGAACAGGCTGCAATACTTTTGGGGATGATTTCCTCAAGGCTCTGAGCCTATCCCAGTCTGTGAACTGGGATTTGGCCCACAACACTGGTTTACTGTGTTATCCCAGGTTTTCTAGCAATCAGGTTGGGTCGACTATATGCTGCATCCAAGTAGCTCTCTCGGCAGGAAAAGCACCTTGTCCTTCATGTGCCGAACAATCTGCCAAGGTAATAAAGCTGTGGTCTAATTTATTCATCTAACCCTATTTCAGTTCTCACAGCTATAGCAGCACCCCCACTATGGAAACCATGAAAGATGTTTACCATGTCGCTTCTATGGATAGCATATGGTTCCTGAAATGGTGAAAGACATTTTTTAAAAAAAACAAAACTGTACAGAAAGCTCACTTTTGAATCTTCGGCCAAGTTCTATCCAATAAGAGAATTCTAATGGGTACCATATGATACTCCTGTATTATCCTGAAGTGTAGTTTATCTGCAAAAGAGCCTTGATACAAGACATTTCAAGAGGATGAATAATTCATGATAAGTACTGTCACACGCTGGCTTTCTCTCAGCTAAGAGTTTACACTGCCTATTCATTCTGAGCTTCAGGAATTTGTTCCATTTCAGTCACTAAGGCTCAAATAATGTGGTACACGTTTAATTTAATGCTGTTTGCAGAAATTTATGCAGCTGCACAACCCTAACATAGGATCTCAGTTGTGATGTGTTTGCTAGGCAAACTGTCTACATCATAATACCATTGTCTTTTTTTAAGCATGGGTGTCTGTTGTGCAGTACTAGTGACAAAGGCCATTTCCATATGATGGGGCTGTCCCACTATGGGGACAGGATGGCAGTGATCAGCTGGTCGTGCTTCCGCATGATGTCATTGCCAATCCACTGCCATCTTGCCTTCATATGTCATGCTTGTGGGGTATTCACTAAACAGATAAAATCACATACCTACCTGTCACGCAGAAGGGCAAGAAGTGCCATGGTGATGCTTCCTTTCTCAGCACAGCATGGAACAGTACTAGGCTGCATTGGGGAAGGAAGAGACATGGCCATCGTGCCGCCTTCTGCAGGAAGCCAGTTCCATGTGGAGGGGAGGATTCCTGTTGTGCTCCCTTCCCTGCCAGGACTGCAACGGAATGACTCACAAGAGCCCCATCATGCGGAAATGACCATAATCTCTTATTTGTACACTTTGATGTGTTCTGGCATGTGGTGGCAATGTCTGTCTTTTATATGCAATTTGGGATTTTTTTCCAAGCTGTATTTTTTCTCCACCTACCCAAGTGAGCATAAATGGTGCATGACTGTTCTTCCATTAAAGGCTCATGTCTCCCATGCTAGTGGGACAGTGGCCATTTCTGCACTACACTACTATAGTGCTATTATTCCATTTTCAACATTTTGTGGAATTCTGGGGTTTGTAGTTTCCTGAGGTCCAAGAGCTCTCTGGCTGGGAATTTTAAATGCCCCTCCCTAAACGGCAAACCCCAGGATTCCACAGGATGTTGAAAGTGGAATAATAGCACTATAACAGTGTAGTGCGGAAATGGCCAGAGAATCTGCTCTGTATTTTAGTTCAAATGTTAAATGAGCTGCCCAAGTTGCTGACCCTGTTCTGGAGATAATGTTCAGCACTTTTAAAAGCCAGAGCAGATTGACTAGCCCAATGACATGGGATCTACTAGCCACCACTATATTCTGCTGGTATCTCAGTGACATATCTCTTCCACTTGGCGTAATATAGGTCTGTAAGAAAGCACAATGCTACACACACTTCAGATTAAGCCTTATCAAGCACAGTGGGAATGACATCTAAGTAAGCTTCCATAGGTTCATTTCATACAGCTGTACTGAAAAACTGAATTCTAATAAACCCTTCAGCATAAACACAACCAAAGCCTATTTATTTACAATGTGGTGATCATTGGCCTTCCCATCCACTCCCAGTATAAATGAATGCACCATGCTTTTATCAACAATACAAAAGATCATCTGTGAAATCCACATGGTATTTTGAAAAGAAACCTGCTTTCACACAGCAGGGGCTTTTTCTTTTAACAAAAACAGTTAAATTTATTACTGATTACTTCGCAGTGACTGCATGCCCAGGTCAGATAATGTTTCTCTTGGCAATTCAACAATAACAGGGTGTCTTAAATTGATTATTAATAGTTTTCTCTGAAATCAACAGATTCTGTGTGGTCATTGTTCTTAGCAGCAGGGGGCACTGAATTCACTGAAGACAAGTTAGAAAGGAAGATTAGCTGGAGGCAACTATCCTGTTTGGGAAAATGATTGTAAAAGCATAGGGAAGGCTCCCCAGAATTCCATATTCAACAGGGAAAAAATTGCTTTCTAAATTTCCATTATACTAGGGATCAAAAATACTTTTGGGAAAGTACACTACCTGGGTTCAATGTGTAAACTGAATGTCTGCTTTAAGTACTATTGTTTCATGTTTCATCTAGAAAGCTGGAATGTTAAGCACCTTGAAAGGAAAATATATCTTGTATATCTATGCTTATTTCCACCCAATTTCTTCTGGTTATAAACACATTTAAAATGTACTTTTCTGTCTTTTAAGAAAGTAGCGGCGATGTTGACACCAATGGCAATATTGATAACCATCATGATTACTTCTACAGCTGATGTTCAGGCTGTGAATGCCATTGCTTACATGGTCAAAATATTACCATTCATGAATACAAGGGGGGGGTCATAGGTCAATGGTAGAGTGCATGTTTTCTGTGCAGAACATCCTTGGCATCTACAGGTAGGGCTAGGAAAGAATCCTCACTGAACTCCAGAGATCTGCTGCTATTACCAAACCCAGTACAAGTTTTCTATGTGCCTAACAGGAAGGTATAGGCAGGTTTAGTCAAAGTATTTGACAGTACAAAAAAATCCCCCCAATGAGGAATGAGCACGTTCTCAGTGCCCATGAAATGCTGACTGATTTTTGCAGGGTAGGAGGAGGAAAACCAGGCTGGTTGGATGAGTGAACGAAGGCAAAGAAATAGAAATGGATGAAACCATTTTGATACTGGTCTTAATTTTTGCTGAATAAGGAACTCAATGAAATGACAGACTGAAGTGTATCCTCAGTCAATACACAATTGGGCTGCCACAAGGTTGCCCATGAAGTTCATGGCTTATTAAACATCATTTACATCTTAGATACAGTCCAATCTAACACCTCATTTGCCTTTTGGGGCTGGATTGTTGACTCATATTCACTTCATTAACCATAATAATACCTCAAGACTTCTCAAGAAAGCTGCTGCCTGGTCAGCTAATCTTCACATATTGTGTGTATGCTTGGCAGTCCTTACTTCTTGTGTAATGTTTGACATTTACATACAAGCAGGGCTTGCAGTTCTGTGAGTTCTAATAGAGATCAGAAAACAATGTACAACCACCAAAGAACGTGATGGATAGTTACAGCTTGCAGAGATAAGTTTAAGTAAATACAGACAAGACCCTCAATGGAACATCCACTTGAAAGTTTTTGGCAAGCCAACTTTCCCTGTCTGCCACTATCTTCTTTCTCACACATGATATGAAATCATACAATGGACTTCTGAGCCAAAACTGTGAAGAAGAAACAGATGATCTGCTCAGTGCTTGGAAGATGGCTTGATTAGAATGAAAAGTCTTTAGCAAAGTGCATTGTTTTCCTGAAGGAAATGTGACAATTTGATTCAGGTTGGAGGAATGGAAAGATTCTCTGCTATCAATCAAATGGCTGTTTTAACTCCCATGCACTAGGATGAGAATTGCCCAAGATGTGGGGTATTTGCTGATCCCAGTAAAAATCCCAATGTACTGTAGGATGGAAAAATGCCCTGTGTCCAATGGAGTGTTTGTGTGCACAGAATCAAGTGTATTCCACAATATCTAGAGAAGGGATGGGCGAAATGAAGCCTGCAGACCACAGGAAGACCTCCAAGACTATTTCTGAGGCTTCTAGAGATACTTTTTTTTTCAATTTAGGAAGGGGTATTTAGATTTCTTAACCAGAGAACTCTAATGCTTCACTGAGGTATAAACCCCAGGATTCCATAGGATGGAACCATGGCAGTTAAAGTGGAATCATACAGCTAAAATTGTGCAGCATGGGAGGGCCCCTGGTAATGGAAAGAAGGACAGCTAGTAAATGGAAAGGCCAAACAAACACTAGGTTGAAAGGAAAAGTCAATAACTGAGAAATAGAATAAAGCAGGAGAGAACACTGAAGTGAAGGAGACAAAAGGGTTTGTAGCTGAAGCAAACATGGCACACAAAATGACTACTAAGCTGGAGATGGGCATGGCTGGCACAAAAGAAAAAGTTGGTAGAAGAGAAAAGAAAGAGAGAATTAGGCTGAGGATGGGACTAAATTGGGCAAAGCTGTCTGTTTTTATTAGTGCCAAAAGAAACTTATTTTTATTTGCTCCAAAAGAAAACCACCAAACCATTGTCTCCCCCTTGAACTATTACAGGTGCCCCCCCCGAATATTTTAGCTTTTTCAAAAGAAAAAAAAATCCTTGTGAAAAAAATGAGACTGGATCCTTCTTTACTTTGCTTTTGAAAGACAGAAAAGATTGTTCTCCACTACCTAAATACTCTAAAGACTCCAGATCCCATCTGATCTTGGAAGCTAAGCCCTGATTAATACTGGATGGGAGACCATCAGTGAATTGCAAAAGTACAGGCTATATCTAAGAGGCAGGAAAGGGCAAACTACCTCTGAATATTCCTTGGCTAAGAAAACCCTATGAAATTCATGAGGTTACCATAAGTTGACAGGTTACTGGAAGGCACATACATAAATACTATTTTGTTCCATCACCCTTTTCATGATACGTATTTTTTTATGTTGCTCTTCAGTTTAAATTTTAATGCTGCTCAGATTTTATTGTTTGCTAATGGTTTTGCTCTTGGTTTTATGGTATGTTCTAATGATAGCTTTGTTATGTTTCTCCCCAGGAGTCTAGTAAGCATAAGGTACTATTTATAAACATAAGTAATACATAACAATCTCAGTTTTAACACTTGGACAAATATAACCACCCCAATTTAAAATAGCTACTATAATGTCAAACTCATAAAAGTTGGTTGAAAATATGATTTGGAATGCAAAATTTTGTATGGGTGAATGGGGATATAATTGAATTGGAACTAAATTAACCTGGTTTTGCACTCAGAGGATAGTTTGAAGTGTGTTTATGTGATTAAGGCCTTTTCCACACCAGGCGAGGGAATTACCCTGTGCCGCTACTCACCGGATCTTTCAGCTCCCCGGTCCGGTCCACGGCGCTCTGGAGCAGTGCGTGCTTGTCAATAAGCACTGCTCTGGTGTCCCAAATGGTGGCTTCTGGTTGGTCGACAGTCTCAACCAACCGCTGAAGCTCGCCAGCCTAAAGCTCGCCCCTGAGCAGATCGCAGGCTCGCATTGGTGCGAGCCTGCGAATCTGCATAAGGGAGCAGGCTCGCAGTGGCGTGCTGCATGCTTTTGAAAGACTGGAAAAATCAGGTCTTTCAAAAGCATGCTGGAGGACCACTTGGGGCCATTTGGGATCGGACTGAAGTGTGGATCTACCTTAAATAGGTCCGACCCAGTATGGTCCGAGGTGCAGACCTCCTCCTTGGAGGACGGACTGCACCATTTCAAAAGCCCCGTGTGGAAAAGGCCTAAAATTAGCTCAGAAAATTTCTTTCTTTCTCACACTTTGTCTCACTGTGCAAGAGTTCTTGAGAAGCTACACAGTACTGTCTCCCTGCAGTTTTTTTATATTGTGTTATGTCTCACTCAGTGCCAAGTTGAAAGGACATATTGTCCTCCTGAAACGTGGTATTTGAACCCATCCTTTACTATAATAGGAATCCCTTTAGTATCATTCTGAAGAGAATATTTTAAACTATCAGCACAGGGAAATCTGATCCAATTATTTTCCCCACCACATTTATTTCACCATAAAGGGCGAGGACCCACACTTTTCAATACTATATGTGTTTATCTGCCTTCAAGTTGCCTGTTGACTTATGGTGACCCCATGAATTTTATAGGGTTTTCTTAGGCAATGAATACTCAGAGGTGGTTTTGCCCATTCTTTCCTCTGAAATATAGCCTACAGTACCTGGTGTTCAATGATACTCTTCCATCCAAGTATTGGTCCTGCTATACTTCCAAGATCAGACAGGATCTGGTGCCTTTAGCATATTTAGTGTGTTCTTTTTTTTAAAGACTGCAGCTAAGATAAACATGCACACTGTAATTGTGTAGGCTTCTCATAGGTATTTGGTGGTGGCATTCTGTTGTCTCCACTTGATGTTCCCCACCAAAGGAGCATGTGTGAGAGGAGATACTCAGCTTTTTTTAGCAACATGTGTCTGCAGCTGTTTGCTTTGTCACAGACATGTGAAAGGAAAATATATTATCATAACATAGAACCACTATCTTCTTTCAGTACACCTCTATGAGTATTGGGAGACCTGACCCACCAGAGAGGAGAAAAGTTCCACAAAAGGGCATATGCAAACCTACATAAAGGCATCTTATAATTTTCTTGTTGAAGCATAATGACTCTCCTAGTTCTTATTAATCAGGGAATGGTTCTTACAGAGTGACAAACTTTGCAAGTTTCCGTCTCCATTGTGTGAAGAGAGATAAGGTCCTTTCGGCCTGATGAATCCAACCCACCATGGGGACAGGAGAAGGATGGGACCCAGATGACACTTATGCACAATGCCGTGTGGGTCCCGTCCTTCTCCTGTCCCCAGGAGGTACAATTGCACCACAAATCATTGATGGGTTTTCCCAAACTTCCCTTCCCTTCAGAGACTCTGGAACCACAATGGCTGCACTTCCTGCCTCAGTACAGCCTGAGACCATACCCAGCTGCACTGCAGCAGGAAGAGGTGTGGCCATTGTCTTCCTGGATCCCAGAGGCGGCTGGTGTGGAGGGGAGCCTCCATTGCACTCTCTTTCCAGGAGAGCCACTGCCACCATCGTCACCAGATGCCTCCAGGATGAAGGTAAGGCATAGAAAGGGCCTGAGTCCTGTTCAACCAACTGTTGAACACAGAATACAGATCAGCATGCTATGCAAGAATAAGTATGGGTAATTATCCTCAGCTATTTTTTTTAATAAATTCAAATCCTGATGGAGGCTAAAAAGGAAAGGAGGAAACCATTGATGCCACTAGAGCCTGTCTCTTCATAACCACTGCAGGATTAGGGCTTTGCTTAGCTTGATCCAGATTGGGATCCTGAAAGCATACTTAAAAGCATAAGCAAACACACACACACACTCAAATGATATACATTTACTATATTGTCAAGTATGACCATGTGCCTCCTAAGTGGACTACTAAGGTATAATATTTAAAGGCCAGTCTAGCAGACTGGCAAATGGCTGTTAAGCTGCTGCATTTGTGACTTATTGTAAACAAGAAAAGTTTCTGCTTTGTATACTACATGAAGGAAACCAAATTGATAAATTCAGATGGGTTGTAATTTGAACATTCCATGGTAATCTATTGGTTCTTTCTTTAGATTTAGAACATACTGGGGTGCTGAAAAGCATCTAAAGATGCTCAGAGGATGGCTGTTTTATTAGTAAAGAGAGAAAGGCCAGTGCATTTTGGCCAGTGTGTCCACTTGAGGGGCTATTTAGAATCAAAATTCAGAACTTTCTGGACCAGGAACTCTCAGGCTATTTACTAGGCAAGAGAAAAGAGTCTTGAGAAATTTCTCCAGTTTCTCCTGTAAAATTATATTTAGCCAACAAGTTAAGTTTGGTAAGTTAGTAGCAATTGCTGGAAAAACATAATAGCTGCTAATAGATGGTCAAAGAGAAGAAGCCATACAATGGTAAAGAAAAGCCTAAAAACTTCATACCAGTGGCAGAAGCAAGAAAGACCACAGCTGGAGAGGCTCAACATTTATGGAGACGGAAACTCTACAGATAGATCGGTGGCCTTCCTCTGACACTTCTCAGGAGAAGGTGGTACAGCGCGGACAGCAGCAGATGCTGTGCTCAAGGAAAACTGAAGAAGCAGCCTGGAAATAGGCATGGAAAAATATTTAAAAATATTTTTTAAAAATGTAGAATGTTTTTTGACTGTTGTGAAACCTAGTGAAAAGAATCCTGGAATTATGAGAATCTTAACAGTTCTGCACGAAATTTGCATATGGCTGTTTTGAAGAGGAAACAGCATTTTCTGTGCAGGAAACAGCTTTTTCTTTTCAGGAAACAATTTTTCTATATATAAATATTATTTTCTGTGTGGAAAATGCAGTTTCCTGCAAACCCAAGACAATAGAAATAGGCTTTGAATATTTGTGGTTTTCAAGACTTTCTTGTAGCAGTAAGAAAATTGCTACCCATAGCTTCCTTCAAGAAGAAAATTAGGGAAGAATGACATCCTACTGGACAGGAATAACTGATATGAAGTAATCTGGACAAAGGGTTACTGTAATATATAAGCACTCATAGGCCTTAAATGAGTCAGCTGGGAGTTGCTTTTATAGGATAATTCGATAATGGTTGATTAAGGAGAAGAACCCATTCTTAAATATATTATATAGATTTTAGCAAAGGTATTGTATTTATTTATAGCATCTAAGGCTATAATGATTGTTAGGTTTGAAACGTAAATAGTAATATACCATCTATGACCCTAAATCCATTTCCTAGTCCCAGCTAAAGTAGATCTATTAAATCTAAGAGAACATGGTACATCAACACATCAACAGTTGATTAAGTGAAACTAGTTGGGACTGGTGATTGAATTTTTTCCTAAATCTTATTAATTTCTAATAAATCATGTTAATGTGTATGTGGTTAAAGCTATATAATTTGTAAAATATATTATCATTTGATTTTGAGTACGGGAGCCTCTGTAGTATGTTGTCTTGTGTTTTAAACCAGGTACTTGAAGTTTAATAATAATAAAAAAGAATTAACATTATATGATTCAGTGGGATTGGAATAAGAGACTGTTTAAGAAGCCAGTTTTTAATTTAACGTACTAGTCCTCAAAGATGTATTAGAAAAACTTGGTAACTGGTGGTGGATCATGTCTCAGCATTGTGGGTGGATCTATTCATCTAGTTCCCACATAACTGGTGAGTGATGGGACGATAGTGGTATTATTGCATATCCTTCCATTCCCCATAAACTGACACTTGCTTTTTCAGGTGGTGAGGAGAGGGGATCCTCCTAGCAAAGACAGCAGCTGCAGATGAGAGACTTTCTTCAGGAGGTCCTCAGAGCTGGAAAGAATTAAATTGTCCCACCAGTTATGATCACAATAATTCTCTCTCCTTATACGTACACCAGGGAACACTGTTTTCAGTTGTTGGGTTTTGTTTTTAAAAGCTAAATGTTAAATGTGAAAATCTACTTAATGTATTATTGTTTCACATGCCCCTTTATTTTACTTTATCTTTTATTCCCGTCCGAGCAAGAGCTAGAAGTAGCTTTTCCCTGATTGCCTTTTCTTATCACCAAGTGTCTGTGGAATTATTACAGCTTGAAAAATAACATTTCTCACCCACCACATTACTTAATGGAGCAACTATTTTAGTTTTCAGTTGCATGAAATGCCTCCCTTTCTGAACCACAGAACATCAGTGCTCCAAATACATGCCTTAATACGACTTGAAAGAAAGTGATACTTAGAAATGATCTCCTTTACAGCAAAGTCAGCCACTTTGCAGACAAACATGTGTCAGTAGGAAGAGAACAGCAAATTAGAAAGTATAACAGTTTTCTATTAGCTTCTCTCCCTCCACCACTGGCAGGGTGGGCACACAGATGTGGCCAAGCGAGGAGGGACTCTCTTTTCCAATTGCACATTTGTAGCTGGGATTTTTAAAGTTCATATCCCACAGGCTAGCCACCTACAATTCAGGCAAGGAACCTTGAGAAGGAAAGACTCGCTCTTTATGGCAAAACAAAATAGTAACCCTATACTCCTTTCCTGCTCAGTTTCATTCCAGAGGCCACACAGGTCTAACAGGCACCTGAAAGTGATTTAGCAAATTCCTTAGATATTACAACAAAGTTTGAAGTTATATTTAGGATTCAAGCTGTGAGTGCTCTGTGTGGAGTGAAAGAGCCTCAGTCTATCTACTTCATAATACACAGGACTATAGTGTTTGTGGTGGCCGACTGCCCCTGAACTTGTGATCAGAAACCTGCCCTCATACAGCTACATGTCCACTTGCTCCATCTGCAGGGTTTCTTAAATATGAAGTATGGCTACTGCAGATACCATAATCTCACCCTGCCTGACCACACCCACTCCCACATAAGTCACTATGGGCTATTTTATAGGCAAAACAGAAGAGAGAATTTAAGAGCCCTCAGCCCATAATTATAGTTTGGGATTAATAGCTTTGCCAAACTGAAATTGTGGTCACTGTATACTGTGGATAGAAATGTAGATGGTTGATGGGTTACAGATGCTGCTCCTTCATGCTGCACTTGTTTTGAAAACAATGTAGGACAAAAAAAAAAAAAATCCCTATGTATCCTATTGAGGCACAGCATTCTAGATGGAATTGAGTGATAGTAGAAAATGTTTGCTTTGAGTTGAAATGGTTCACAGAATACTTATGAATGTATTTCTGGCCAAAATCCAATGTTGGAAAGATAAGCATTCACCATCCTTGGTTCAGCGGTCAGAAGATCTTACTGCTTCAGCTATATATGAATATATATTTTATAGATATCAATGTCAAGAAAATGTATTTTTGGAAATATGGTTAGCTTATATTAATATATGTACCTAGCCCTTGTTCACATCCTACATATTCCCTCTACCTCTTTTCCCCTCCCCCTGTTTTTCCCTCTTTTTTGTAATCTTACTTTTAAAGCACAATAATTGTGGGTTTTTTTAATACAGGATATTGTACAAAGCAGAAGTGTAATTACTGACACTCCAGATCTTGTTGTACTTAGGAAAATTTCCCTTTTAAACTACAGCACTCAGGGGATTTTAGGAGTTGTAGACCAAAAGAGAAGTTTTCCAACTTCTGCACCTATCAGTCCCAAACTGTGTGGCTGGTGGCCAAGAATTAGTGGATCTGTAGTTCAAGAGCACCAGGAGTGCCTCTGGTTCTCCATTTTGGCTATAAAAGATATTTCATACAGTCTGTCTCACAGACTCCTTTTTCTTCTAATTAGGTTTCTATTCATTTTATTTTTCTTAGAATGCAGTTTGACAAAAACCTATTCTTAGAATCTTCTGCATCACATTCCTGTGCTGTCCCTTTGTTCTGGTGTAAGCTTGCTAAAAAGTAAAGATTGACCTACTGTTATAGAGAATTTCTATGAAATGAATAGGATCATACAACCATAGAATCATAGAGTCGGAAGAGACCACAACTATCGAGTCCAATCACCTGCTATGTGGGAACACACACTCAAAGTATTTCCCACAGATGACCATCCAGCCTCTGCTTAAAAACCTCCAAAAAATGTGACTCCACCACACTCTGAGGCAGCATATTCCACTGTCAAACAGCTCTTACTGTCAGGAAGTTCTGTCTGACGTTTAGATGTAATCTCTTTTGCTGTAGTTTGAATCCATTGCTCTGTGTCCTAGGCCCTTTTTGCAGGATGTTGTCATCCCACAATGAGGACAGAAGAAGGATAGGACTGTGACAACAGTTATGCATGATATTGTCATGGTCCCGTCCTTCTCCCATTCCCAGGTGGAGTAATCACGGAGTAAATCATTGACGGGTTTTCCCTATCAATGACCCACAATTGTGCCACCATCCCACACTTATCTGGTGTGTGGAGCATCCAGAAGTGCAATGGCTGCGCTTCCTGCCCCAATACAGTCTGGGACAGTACCCAGCTGTACTGCGGCAGGAAGAGGTGGGGCCATCACACTTTCTGGATTGCGGAGGCAGCTGGTGCAGAGGGGATTGCTTCCGTCATACTCTCCTCCGGTCAGAGACACTGCTGGGATCTCCATAGAATGCCACTGAGATAAAGTCGGTCGCAGAAACAGCCCCAGTCCCTGGAGCAGCAGAAAACAAGCTTGCTCCATCTTCAGCATGACATCCCTTCAAGTATTTAAACATGGTTATCATGTCACCTCTTAACGTTCTTTTTGTCAGGCTAAACATACCCAGCTCCCTAAGGCATGAAGAATGTGAACTGACTAGGAGTGAATGGTAAACCATTGTTTAGAGTTACTAGGAATAGTGTAGGTGTTCCTTGTGTGTTCTTCTTCTGCCAGTACAACTTCCAAGAGTTTTAGAAATCTTTCACTGTTGTTTTCAACTGACAGTGGCTTGTCCGGTCCCTGAGCAACCTGTCATGGAAATACTAATGTGTACTCTATGCTAACTGCTACTTTGCATTTAACCATTGCCAGAAGGGGCTACTTTGCAGTTGGTCATAACTATAGTAACTAGAAACAAGCTAGCTTCAAGCTGGTATTTATGAAGCTGGCTTGTTTCCATTAACCATAGTTCAGATTAACCACCAGATGAGATTTGACAGCATACTGAAGCTGCAGTTAGTCTGAAAGAGGAGGAGACCTGACTCTTCTAAAGTGCAACATGGACTGCTGTGTTTTTCTACATATATCCATCTTTCTTCTAATAGCCAGTTCCAAAGAAGAAGCGAAGGGTTCCAGCACATTTTGTGACTTCTTGTTTCTGTTCTGTTGAGTCTTGTTTCTGTTCTGTTGAGTCTTGTTTCCAACAGAGTATTAGTATTAGTACTATTAGTACCGGCTGGCCTCTCCCTAAACTGTAAATCCCAGGATTCCATAGGAAGTTGAAAGTAGAATAATCGCGCTATAAGAGTGTAGTGCGGAAATGGCCTCTCTTAGACTCTCCCTACTTTATCCTCATTCCTGATCTCATCACATCTTAGTAGAAGGTGAATCTACATACTTCCACACCTCAACATACATGCCCATAGACACAGGAAGAGCGAAGAAGATGTGGACCATTATCTTCACATCCTTGGTAAATTGCACAAAGGAGAAGATTTTTTTGCCTAGGAATATGAAAAACATGGCATCTCTTATTTCTGACACACGCATATACATACAGTTGGATACACAAAAAGCCCTTGTTCTCTTTTGTTACTATCAGTTCCAAATTATTATTTGGCATGACAACAAGAAGAAACTGATGGCAGTTCCAGCGCAACACATCCCAGGCTGGAACATGGCCCCCATGAAGAAAGAGCCTCTTGGTTCAAATCCAGTATCTCAGGCTATTTGATTCAGGCCTTTTCTGTTTATAGCATATAGGCTACTGCAGAGCTTTGGGAAGTTAATGGCATGGGCTAAAAGTCCCAGAATCTCTTCTGTGGGGGGGGAGGTCTCTACTCCTTCTTAATCAGATAAGAGAACACATGTATGTGTCTGGACACATTTGTAAATGTGTGTGTGCATGCAATGACTTAAAGATTTTTGTTCAATCTGTTTTTTTGTTTAAAGATTGCAGTTCTAGCAATCCCCCCACTAGCACGGTGATTGGTTAGTGAGGAAAAGTTATCTTAGTGTGCATGTTTAATCACTGATGTCTTTCTTGTATTAAATGTTCTTCCTTTGGTAATGTTTTTAAGTGTAGTTCTCTGGGGATCTGGAGCAAGAAAAATAGCATTCAGCATTATTCACGTGAAAAAGGATGCCAGAAACAACAACTGTAATAGATTAGCCTCCTGGAGCCTATCAGAGGATCAATTATGCACAACTTCAGGCATTTTACACTTATGCTGTTTTCATGTTGAAAATGCACATTCTAGCACGGAAAACTGTGTACTCAGGCTGTGATTATTTGCTGGGATTTGCTCTAAAAATATTTGACTACCTTATCTGTTCAAAGTTAAAGGCTAATGGTATCATTTTCTTCAGTGGAAAGAATTAGAAACCTCAGTCTTTAAAAAACAAAAATAAATTTTCTAAGTCTTCAGTTTGATTAATTTCCCATCAGTGGGAGTCCAGAACAAGCAATTCACAAAGTGTCTGTGCTGTCTGTATTTCTGGTTTATAAAGAATGCAAAAATAAGGTTCAAAGGGAGAAACAACTACCAAAATTCTAAAACAAGGGTTATTAAAAACATTTGTGCTAAAGAAGTACAAGAGCCCTGGAGGCTGAAAAAAAACAGGGATATAAACTAATTTAGCATCCAGTTTCTAAAACAAATGAAAAAACCAGGAACTATCAGGAACAAATAAAAGAATATTCAAGTTACATTGTGTGTAATTGGACCTAACTCTTTTGTTCTTCTAAGGTGGCATTATTGTTCCTGGAACTGTGTTCCCCTGAATTAAGAAACTGCATAATTTTTTTTAAATATCTTGTCCTTTTCCTAAATTGGTAAGAAATTAGAATATCTTCTTATAATAGATTTGTCATGGTTGCTAGTGAAGTTTCTTTGGAGGAGATAGGTAAGTTATTACACCAGTTGTACTACACTTCCAAACGTAAAATTAGCCAGTCCTTTAAATTTACACAGCTAGTATTTCTTATATGTGGTTTCTCTTCTTTTTGAAGGGGTTGCTGGAACACATTGGTTTTGACTTGGGGTATTCAGTATGTTGAGTTTTGCTAAAATCTGGTAGCAACTTGGAAAGCAGTCCTTTTCCCACATTTAGTTCATGCACAGGAAAGGGAATGAGGTTGGCACCACCGACCTTGATCTCAGTCTCAACACATTCAGCAAAATCTATGAATAGAACTTACACGTGTACCTTTTATTTATTTACAATATTTCTATGCCAACCCATAAATGAAGTTCTCTGCATGGCATACATATAAAAAGATGGTTAAAAAAAAAAGTGGCTGGCATTCCATATTGCAGTTATGGATGCATAACACAGAGTTACATGTCTGTAACTGTTCCATATTAACAAATAGTACATAGGCACAATCATGGTACTATTACCATAATTGTAAAGATTCTCTCAAACTTACTTTATCAGGCAATAAGTCAGATGAAGGAACTCTGGTTAGCTGCCAATCAAGGTGCAAGGAGAAGGATGTTCACACCTCCTCCCACTAGTGAGTGAAGCTGCAATAATCAGAAGCAAGATGTCTATTGCAATTCCTTGTCACAGCCTCATTCACTGGTGTGATGGGTGGGGACATTATCTTTCTGCATCTTGATCACTAGCTGAACAGACTATCATCTTTTGGTGTGGCTGCTTCTTGGTAAAATAGGTTTGGGGGTTTGGGCCTGAAGAGGCTACTTAGTTACACATAAATATCTTAAGCATGCAAAGTAAAATATGGGTCAATATTATTACTACAAAGCAAATATGGTGGAATTCTGCATCAACACTAAATTAAAACTTTGCAAACATATTAAAACATTGCAAACGTACAAGAAAGCCTTTCCATGCTTTTGCCTACATATACACTTGTATGCTGCAGGATTCATCTTTGGTGTACCTACAGCTGCATGTGAAAATTCATTTTTGACTTTTACACATGTGCTAACACTTACACAGGTGTTTAAGACTTCATCAGAAAAGCCAATTTAGTAATCTTGGCTTTTGACAGTATTTGAAGGAATTTAAACTGAACAGTTTTTCTATAAGTCTGCAGAGAAATAACAGCATATTAAACCTTAGTAATGGTTCAGATCATTAAAGGAAGATAGCTTGAACAATATGCATTTAATTCTTAGTCACTGTTATTTAATTTACACAACTACTTTGAATATGGAAAATATTGTACTTTAAAATGATTTGGTTTTTTGGAAGCTTCACAACTTTCTTTCTAATGAAAATGCATTAGTTGGTGTTCTTTTTGCCAGTATCTGTGTTCCCCCCACTCCACAGAAAGATCTTTTATAGTGTTCAATGCCCAAATTCTATTGTAGTATCCACAGGACTGTTCCTATGCCTTGGGTAAGATGTAACTTCATCTTCAGCATCAGTTTTCTTTTGGAACACCCACCACTGCCACCTATATTTATACTGCTTATAGTTTTCATAGTATTTGTAATGCTCTGGAAATGTCACTTCCAAATCAAACCATGTTCTGCTGATATTGTCTAGAATGAATGACACTCAAAACTGGAAAAGGAGCCTAATTTTTAAAAGCTTATTCATGGAAATTCATGTTTGCTATTAGTATGCAAGTAATCTATAGAGCTTTGAAAAAAATACTTATAGTAGTTATGCTCTACCCACCCACCCAAGAGAACGAGCATGGTGTAGAGATTTGAGAGCTGGACCATGACCCTGGAGACCAGAGTTCAATTCCTCGCTTGGCCATGGAAACCCATTGGGTGATCTTGGGTTCATTACATACTCTCAGCCCAGAAAACCCTGTAAGACATTCTTCTTAGGGTTGCCAAAAGTCAGCAATGACTTGAAAGCACAGAACAACAAAAACTACTACTACTGCTTACCCAACCTACTCATTCACACAACCTTACTGCAGACAAACTCAGCAAAGCAAGGTATGAAAAGTTTCATTTCCAGCATCCCGAAACAGCATACTGAGGTGTTCCAGGAACCTCAGTCAGCCTGACATCAGTACCCAGAAGATCCTGGAGCAGATCACTAAGCAGTCAGTTTCTAATCATTTAGAAAGCAATACGGTAATCACGAGAAGTCAACATGGATTTCTCAAAAATATGTCATGCCAGACTAATCTTATCTCTTTTTATGATAGAGTTACTAGCTTGATAGATGAAGGGAATGCTGTGGATGTAGCATATCTCGATTTCAGTAAGGCCTTCGACAAAGTTCCCCATGACATTCTTGCAATGAAGCTAGTAAAATGTGGGCTAGACAGGGCTACTGTCAGGTGGATTTGTAATTGGTTGACCGACCGAACCCAAAGGGTGATGGCTGCTTTTCATCCTGGAGAGAAGTGACTAGTGGGGTGCCACAGGGTTCTGTCCTGGGCCCAGTGCTGTTCAATATTTTTATCAACGACTTGGATGAAGGAATAGAGGGCATGCTCATCAAATTTGCAGATGACACCAAATTGGGAGGGGTTGCTAACATGCCAGAGGACAGGATCAAAATTCAAAATGACCTGGATAGATTGGAGAGCTGGGCCAAGGCAACAAAATGAAATTCAACAGAGAGAAGTATAAGGTCCTACACTTAGATAGAAAAAATGGAATACAGAAATATAGGATGGGGGACATGTGGCTGGATAGCAGTATGTGTGAAAGGGATCTAGGAGTCTTAATAGACCACAGGCTGAACATGAGTCAGCAGTGTGATGCGACAGCCAAGAAAGCCAATGCAATTCTTGGTTGCATCAATAGGAGTATGGTGTCTAGATCGAGGGAGGTACTGGTACCACTCTACTCTGCTTTGGTTAGACCTCATCTTGAATACCGGGTCCAGTTCTGGGCACCTCAATTCAAGAAGGATATTGACAAGCTGGAGCAAGTCCAGAGGAGGGCGACCAAAATGGTGAGAGGCCTGGAAGCCGTGCCCTATGAGGATAGAGAGCTGGGTATGTTTAGTCTGCAGAAGAGAAGGTTGAGAGGGGACATGATAGCCATGTTTAAATATTTGAAGGGACGCCATGTAGAGGAAGGAGAGGGCTTGTTTTCTGCTGCTCCAGAGACCAGGACAAGGATCAATGGATTCAAGCTGCAGGAAAGGAGATTCCACCTGAACCTCAGGAGGAACTTCCTGACAGTCAGGGCTGTCCGGCAATGGAATGTGCTGCCTTGGAGTGTAGTGGAGTCTCCTTCCTTGGAGGTTTTTAAGCAGAGGCTTGATGGCCATCTGTTGGGAGTGCTTTGAGGGTGTTCCTGCATGGTAGGGGGTTGGATTGGATGGCCCATGTGGTCTCTTCCAGCTCTACATTTCTATGAATCTATGATTCTACGAAAACTATTTCCCAGCTCAACACAATTACTAACTACTAATTACTAACAATTACTAAGTCACTGAGCTTAGCTTGATGCTCTACTTGTTCATCCCGTAAGACCAGGACACGACTAGAACCAATGGGCAAATATGGAAGTGGACTTCCATGGGGGGAAGTGGACTTTCGCTTAAGATTAGGAGAAACATCCTCATGGGAAGAGCTTTTTCCACAAGGAAACAGTCTGCCTTGAGAAGTGACATGGCCTTCTTCATTGTTGATATTTTTGCACAAGCTTAATGGTAATTTCTCAGGTAATTTCTTTTACACAACAGAGTTATCAGACTACCATTCCACAACATCCCATCGAATCTTAGGATTCAAAGTTTTTTGGGGAAAGGGGAGTATTTACATTTCTCTGCCAGAGAACTTTAGTTTTTCAACAAACTACAAACCTTACAATTCCATAGAATGTAGCATTAACAGTTAAAATGGGATCATAATGCTATAACTGTCATGCGGAAGGGCCCTCAGGCATACTGTAGCTGTAATTTGCATTTGTTGTTTTATTTGGCATCAGGTCAACTTCAGCTCATGGCAGTTCTATGAATGAGAGATCTCCAAGAACCTTGGTTTTCAAATGACTCTGGCCCTTTCCACATGACGTCGCTGTCCCGCTTCTGCCACAGGATGGCAGCAGTGGGCAGGTCGTTTTTCCACATGACGTCATCGCCATCCTGTTGCCATCCTATTGTGAAGCATCACATTCACGCAGCATTTGCAAAACAGAAAAAATCCCTTTTGCACTTCCAATCGCATGGCGCTCCTATACTTACCATTGTGTGGAAGCCATGGTCACACATTTGCGACACTTCCTGCCCCAGGACAGCAATGGCAAGTGCCTGGCTGTGCTGCAAAATGAAGGGGCAGGGCTATCCTGCTCCCTTCTGCAGGGAGCAAGCAAGTGTGGAGGGGAGCATTACTGATGCACTCTCTTTTGACCCAGATTTGCAGTGCCACAATGTGGAAGAGCATCTTCATGCGAAAAGGGCCTCTGATAACTCAGGGCTATGGCTTCTCCAAAAGATCTTCTTCTTTTTCCTCTGCTTTCTATTTTACCAAACATTATCTTTTCCAATGAATCACGTAGTCTCATGATAATTTCAAAATATGACAGCCTCATTCTAGGAAGAGTTCAGGACTGATTTGTCTTTTTAATGGCCCATAGTACCTGTAGAAAGTCTCTTCCTCCACCACATTTCAAATGAGTTGATCTTCTTCCTGCCAGATTCCATCACAGTTCAGCTTTCACTGCATTGCAGAGTCTGACTTAAGCAGAGAGCTGAACTATATGACCTCCAAGATCCCATCCAACTCTATGAGTCTATGATGGGAGAGAGTATTGACATACATGCTGTCTCAAAAAGGAGGCAGAGATTTGTGCAACAGAAATGAAGGGCCTTTCTGCACTACACTGTCATAGTGCTATTATTCTACTTTCAACATCCTATGGAATTCTGGGGTTCATAGCTTACTGAGGCCAAAGAGCTCTCTGGCTGAGAATTCTAAACATCTCTCCCTAAACTGCAAAACCTAGGATTCCACAGGATGTTGAAAGTGGAATAACAGCACTATAACAGCGTAGCACAGAAAGGCCCCAAAATACAGGTGCCTGCTAGTGGAAAAGCTTCTGAAAGCAAGTTATTCTTAGCAAAACCCATCAGAGAAGAAAAGTTTAAGTTGCTCATTCCTCACCCTCTCACAGCTGCTTTTCATTTATATTAAAAAAAATTAGGAAACAGTTGTATAAGTGTGGTAGGTAACATGCAGTTGGCCCTCAGATTTTTCTTCAATGAAGCTGTTATGCAGGAATCTTAATTATTCTTTTCAAGATTTCTATCAGGATATGTCATAAGAAAGAGGGAGAAATGGAAGGCCAAATCTAGCAAGCCTTTGATGCTTAGAACATCTTTGCCAAAATCTGACAGCCTTTCACAGTTGGTCTTGAATTAAACTATCTTTGGGACTATTTTTCTTCTCTATTTAGAAGGAATAACTTTTGTTGCCATTTTTTATCATTGCGTTGCTAGCTGAATTATGAGTTCACATCCAAAGCTAGCATAAAAAAACCCAAATTGTAATTTCCTAAATAGGACAAGAGACTTGCATTGATACATGCCATGACAGCAAACTAACTGTCCCTTGACAGGCTATGAATGCATATGCCAAGACATGACATAAATGGGATACTTGCTCTGTGGTGGATGGGTCCTTAGAATTACCAGACAGTTTTAAAAATGGCTTGACCTGAACTGAAAGATGGATGAGGACATAATTTACAATCTCTTTGTTCTCTGAAGATAGAAATATTACTTGTCTGGAGCAAAATCTCCAAACTTCAATGTATATTGTCCACATATTTTTACAGCTGGAAGTACTGGTAATTAGATGTTCCATCTCTTGACTGTCCACAATAGGTGGGCCAATCAACATGATGAGTGGGTTCTCCTCACTGTTACAATTAAGCATGCCAGATCTCAGGGCCTGTCTTTGTGTCTCCAGTTTTGGGGCACTGTCTCCAGGCAAGAGACAAGACTACACACTCTCCCGTTTTGGTGAGCTTAGTGCCAGGCAAGATGAAAGGGCCAAGCAAGATGAAGTTCACATCTCCAGTTCAGCTACTAAAGCATCTGCTTGCAACAATTTGCAAGGCTTGATTGCTACTGCAACTTGCAAAGACTCTCCAAGTATGTGTGTGTGTGCATATGCACCTATGTATTTACTAGTTGAGTTCCTTCTTCCCTCTCAGTCATTGTCACACCAAGGCTCAGCCTTCTGATTGGAAGCAAGAAGCCTAGATCAAAAGCTCCTTTTATTATTATTATTATTTATTTGTATCCCGCCTCTCCATATGGATCAAGGCGGCGAACAACTTACAAATAGCATGTATTTCGAAACATTTCTATACATGCTCCTAACAAGTTGGGTACTCATTTTACCGACCTGCAAAAGGATGGAAGGCTGAGTCAACCTTGGAGCCCAGCAGGATCAAACTCACAACCTTGTGGCTTGCAGTACTGGCATTTAACCACTGTGCCACCAGGGCTCCCTATCCTTATCCTGTCTCCCTAAGTAAATGAGAAAGAATAATCTCCTCATTTCACTTTGATCTGGAAACAACCCCTTCAGTTAAGACTTCTGTGCCAATTTCTAAACAGGAAAAATATGTTCTGTGTGCGGGTGAATAGGTATGCACATAGTTGAATAACAAGATGTGAGCAACTATGGCTGGTATTTAATGCATAATACTTAATAATATCATTAGGGCCATTCCTAGATCTTAGGTTTTGGTACAGAAACATTAGGACATGGGATGATCCATAACTAACAACTCTTGTTACAACAACTGGTTTCCTTTCGTGCAACACAATTATAGTGTGTATAAGTATAGTGTGTATAGTGTGTATAAATTCTAAATTTGACTTCTGCTGGGAAGGGAGTGTGACAGCCCCTTTGCACGAGAAGGATGAACATGCCACCTCCTTCCACAATGCAGCTGGGTACTTTCCATTGCAATTCCTGTTATCAACTTCCTGTCCTTCTGCAGGACAGGTAAGTGTGGGATGTCACTGATGGGGAAAACCTGTCAACGATTTAACTCGCAATCATGCTGCCTGGGGATGGGAGAGGAGTGGGACCATGATGATGTCATGCAGAAGTGTTATTGCAATCCCATCCTTCTCCCATCCCCATGATAGGATAGGAGGGTGGAGTGGAAAGGGCCTTCGACTCTTAAGGACAGAGGCGGGAATGATATTGTTGTACTACAACTCCCAGCAACCTTAGACCACATAATACTGTGCTGCTATTCCTGTTTTGGAACCCTAACCTAATTTTGTCCTGACCTTTGCATGTTAGGCACAGAGGCTGAATAGAGATACCTACATTTAAGCAGACCTCTATATACCACATAATGGTGTGGCATAATGGTACACGTGCAACAAAGTGGCTGTCGTCCTGCTTCAACATGTAAGTGCTGTACATGTGAATGCCAAAAGAGGTTTATTTGCAGTTCAGTATAATCATAGTATAAGATGGCCTTAAGAATTTTTCTACTACTCAACACAGGGATCTTCCAGATAGAGCAAATCTGCTGGGAGGTTGCAGTATTTGTTGTTATAGTTCTCAGAAGGGTTGAAAATATCTAAACAATTTTTCTGTTGTTCCAGACGATTTTCTGGCAATTCCTAGCACCACCAGCAATATTTTATTCCCACTGTTGAATGGATTTCTTTTAAATTCTGAACAGTGTGCTCCTTTCTTTTCTTTTCCTTCTCAAATTTAAAGAGTCTTTTTCCAAAAAAACCCAAAAACTTTTAATGCAGCAGTGCATCAGCAAAATGAGAGTTTTGTACCAGAACTCTATAACTCCTTTTAAAAATACAAAATAAAAAATCAGGAGGGAAGAATTTGCTCTTCAGCCCACAGGACCACCGCAGCAAAATGTGCTTGAGAAAAACAACAACTTTGAAGAGCCCCAATCTAGTTCCAAGAAATCACCGCAGATACACCCAAAAAGAATGGAATGAGTGGTTGCAGAAGTGACAGTAATCAGATAAACCTGCTATGTTATTCTTTAATCTAACTCATAGTACTTTAGACCAATCTGAAAGAACCAACAGTCTGCCTCACAGGGTTCTCTCTCTGTCTTTCTCTCTCTCTCTCTTTCATTCTTTTGATGAGATCAAAAGAGAGAGAGAGAGAGAGATGCTATACAACAGTGAACAATAATGGAACCAGTAGATAATCACTGGGACATGCAAACCCAGACTTAAGAACAGGCTTAACTTTTCCATCAAATCTGCTCGATGTTTGATGGATGTGTGACAGTATATGTTTTTTAACACTAAATACTGAAAGAAGCTAGCTATAAATACAAACGTTAGTCCCACCATTAAATTGGCAGGCCAAAAAGTGTTATAATGTGACCGCTTGGCCTACACTGACTCTTCCCCATTTTGCTCTGTTATACGTTCAAAGAAACTTGAAAGCATTTGCTGCTCCATTTTTCCCCATCCAGCTGAAAAAGTATAAATTCTAAAATGGTAGCTCATAAAATCATACCACGGCCTTTAAAGACAATACCCTGGTTGGCTGTTTGAAGCCACTGTGATGCAGGCCTGGAATCCTAGTGTTTTATAGGAATCAAAGCAGGCATGTTTTTAGCATGGAAGCTGTCCAGAAGGCAATTTCAAATTGTTCACTGCTAAGAGTTAACAGATTTATCTCCAGATAGTTGCCTTCTGCATAAAGAACAGTATTAACAACCAGTCATAAAAAAATAGTGGGCCATACTCTGTGTTATTCAACCTAATTGTTCCTCAGTGTAGTGGTCTTGCATGTGCGCATGTGTGCTTTCCCTTAACTCACAGGAACCATGCAATTGGTTTTAACAAGCACAACATAATGCCCTGAGGGGACAGTGTTTTCCAAGAGATGAACTCATTCTGATCTCCTGGAAATAATGAGAAAATGAACATATTGTAGGCTAAAACAGTAGGTGGGGCAACCACTGAAGTAACAGGAATGGCTGCAGACCAGTTTATTGCCAAAGCAGTCAGAAATTGTCCTCCTTAAAGAATAATTTGTATGTGTTATTATGAATGCATTAACATTCACTGGGAAAAAGTCAACATATGGAGATTTGCCTGATTTTCCCCCCTCTACATGTTTCTTCTTTGGAATAGGTCATCAGACAGATGGACTCCTGTTTAACCACAATCTGAAGTAGGTTAGTTTTCATCCATTCCTCAGAAGAAGAGGAGGATAAAATATTTAAAAAAACAAAACAAAAGAACACCTCTAAATATAGTGACCTATATTGCCCTCTACTGCTGACCCTGACACCAGGAGAGATGTACATCTATTATTTTGTCTCCCTGCTGTGGGAAAAAATGAATATTCCTTCGCAGTATTCTCTCTGTATTTGAAACTCTAAAAGCATTCTATAAGAATTATAGAAAACAGAATAATTCCTATAGAATGCTCTTAGAATTTAGAGTTTTCTATACAGAAAGCAGGTTATTTGCACAGGAAACAATGTTTTCAGTGCAGGAAATACACTCTTTTGGGAATATCTCCCCCCCCACAGAATAATGCCTGTGCAAAACTTTGGAATGTGTAATATCAGGAGAAAACTGCACAAAATTCTAGCCTGTTATTCTTCGGATGAGAGTTCCTGACTGTTAGAAAACTCATTCTCCACCACCCAGGAACAATTAATTGTGAATACTCTTTCCCCAATCTTCAGTTTCTCATGGATTCTTCATTCTCATGACCTGAGATGAGTATATCATGACCTGGGATATTCATATAGAATTGATGAAGTGCTGGGACATTTCTCAATCAGTGTACAGCAGGGCTTTCCAAATGGTGTGTCACTTGAAGTGTGTAGGTGTGTCACCTACAATCTTGGAAAAGTATGTTATTATTTATAAATCATGTATTTTTAAAAATATATGAAAGGTTTTCACGAGACATGTTGTGTCCCCATACATTTTGTTATTGCAATTTATGTATGTGTCCGTATCTCTTACAAGGGGTTAGTTTAACCTCTGGTTTGCTAGTAAAACTGAATTACTGTGTCTTGAAATGACGGATGTCTAAAAAGCATGTCACCAACATGAAAAGTTTGGAAAGCTCTGGTGTACAGGCTGGGTCGATGAAAGTAATTTCATTGGCACTACCACACAGGATACTAGTCACAATTTTATTATTAGCTTGATACTTTTATATCTCATCTTTCTTTGTTTCCAGAAGAGGCATTGACTGTAGGCTTGTCCTGTCTCATTCATGGAATATAGGAGAGGAATGTACAAGTGATATCTTCATTTTGTAACCCTTTTGTCCCTGTCCCCCATCAATACCATCTTATTGTTACCAAGAAAACCATTAAGAATGAAAAGATAGAAATACCTGAACAATATTGTTCGCCGTCTCGATCCATGGGGAGAGGCGGGATAGAAATAAATACTTATTATTATTATTATTATTATTATTATTATTATTATTATTATTATTATATGGTAGGGGTCAGGCATCTGGATGAATCCATAGTAGCAAACAGAGCTTGGAAAAAAGTTGTTTTTGTGCACTACAGCTCCCAGAAGCCTGTAGCCATCATGGCTACTGGCAATACTCTGGGAGCTGCTAGTTTGGAAAGAGCTGCTATTTCCAAGATCTGGTTATCTATGGGTTTCCTAGGGAGTGGGCCTTTCATCTTCACATTAGCCAGATCCAATCCTGATCAATGTCAGTGAAAGCTGCATCATGTGCCTAAAACCATTTTCAGGTCAGCTGAAATTGGCACAAATTAATTGTCACATGAGAAGGTTGGACAAAGGATATCAATGAGAGTGTTGCTCAAAGTGACACACTGAACACCTGCAAGCTGGCGATCATTGCCAGCTGTGTTAAAACTGATTTATTTCCAAAGATTCCCTGGCATCTTAATCTTGTTGTTCTGCACAGTCCAGCCTGTCAGGGTCTGTTCTTCACAGACAAGACATCATATCTTTGTTTCTCATTTTCACACTAAAAACTGGAAATGATTTAAACAACAAAGATGTTTCAAGATGTGTGACAGGAAGTGCACTGGAAATCTCTGAACCTCTTATAAAAATAACCCAAATAGCTGTGCTGCTGATTCATGAGAAGAAGGAGAGGAAAAAATCTAAAATCCACAGTTGGGCAATCCTTCTCATTTTGGATGGCCCTAATAAAGGGATCATCCAACTGGATTTTGGCATGTTTTTCTCTCACCAAGAAAAATGTTTAACTTACTGCAAATCAGTAATTATAGTTTCATGTTCTGTTCTAAGCTAATTTGTGCCTAACAGCATCTTTAAGGATGGAAAGAATATTCAAAAATGGTTGAAAAACATTTTTCTCAATTGTTGGGACACCCTGATGAGGATAATCCTGGACTGACGACAATCTTTGCACTTCTGGACTTAATCTATGCAAAATTTTGCACATGGTTCCTTTGAGGAGAAAATGGCATCTTCTGCAAATAAAATAGTATTTTTAGAGAGAAATGTTGCATTCTGGATTTCCCCTTAGGTGAAGAAGACTCAGTAGAAGGTTAGTGCATGAATTGAACATATAAGCTATGCAACCCAGTGGAGTGTGTACAAAAGAAATAGATACAAAGGAAAATTGGCAACTTCCCGTGATTGCAGCACTTATAATCAAAACGGCCTTCTTAAATCACATGAGATCTCTGAAGTGCCATGGGAGAAAGTGGATGTAAACATCTTTGAGCAGAGCTTCTCTGCTTTCCTTCTTGTAGTCGATACTTTTGAAAATTTCCAGAAGTAATGAATTCAACCAATAAGAAATGCTACAAGAACTGTGATTGTTTGCCATGGTATACCAAGGATATTTGTGGATTATAATATGCCCACTGGCAGGCGAGAATTTCAATTTTGCTAAGGAATCAGGATTGCAGCAGTGTTTTGATTAATGAGGGCATTCACAATCTAACAGAGTATCTGAGAGAGCAATTCAGTCTATAATCTTCTTAAGAAGGCAAAAGATGTGTGTGTGATCTACATTTGGCACTGCTGGACTATCAAAATACACCAGAAACTGGGATGTTATATTCACCTGCCAAATGCTAATGGGCAGGATGTAAAGACACAAACTTCCAGTAAAAACTAATTTATTATGTTCTAAAATTCCTAGTGATGTGTGTTAGGACCTTCAGAGACTCCAGAAAAGGCAAAAATATTTTTATTGCCAGACAGCAAAATGTCTTTAAGCCTCTACAAGAGGGAAATTCAGTATGGGTGGATTCTAAAGATTCTAAAAAAGGATGGTTCTCCCCAATGTTAAGCAACTTTATTTATATCAAGTGAGGGCTTCAGAAGGCCAGATGTATCATTAGTAAGTGTCATTTTAAAAAAAAAGTGTCATTGAAAGTGGGCAGCTAAAAGTCTTAGATGCATAGATTTAAGGCAAGATGAACCTCTTTCTATAGGAGAGGATGATTAACCAGGTGACCCTTCTGGTGTTCCTTCAGGTGATACAGAAGTAGATGATGAGGACCATGATATACCTGGAGATATGATATACCTTACCATACCCTTCTTATCCCAGCTGTAGAGAGGCATTCTGTATGTGGAACATCCTGAGGCAGACCTGTTTTTTTATCAGTAAGATATATTTCATTACGAAAGATGATGGTAAGGACCATCCTTGATGGTGAGCCAGGTACTGATGAGTTTTGGTCTCATGGTAGTAATTTCTGTTAATGTTTTTATTTTTATTGATCCATATGCTAAATACAGCAATTATAAAGGTATATACAGTATTTATATTTGTCTGCTTGTTTTCATGTTTTATGGAAGGGAGAAGAGGTGTAATAGCTCTTTAAGGCTCAACCCCTCTCAGTGTACCTGAAGAATATTTAAAGGGCTGACTGCCTAGGTTAGATGTCTTCTACAATGGTCTTACTACCATTTGTCATTGGGTTTCCTGAATAATAAACCTAGCTTCTGCTGCACTGGATACTTGTCAGCACATGAGAGCGCTTTATAAAAAAAAAACATGAGAATAAGACATTACAGAACAGAGGCAAACTGCTAGGACATGTGAGTACCAGAACCCTGATCCAACACCTTAAGTGACAGCACCTGGTGGTCTTGCTCAGGGCAATGACAGAAAAGTTGCAACAGCCAGACATAAAGCATGTGGAAGGGAACAAAGGGAGATGAATACCCTGGCAACAGCATATCTCTGTTTCTTCTCTCCCCCAAGTTTAGGGACACATCTCTGGAAGAGATGGGGTGGAGAACTATGGGACACCAAGAGGAAAATTCTAGCTCAGATCACCAAATGTATTCTATAGTACCAAGGGAATTTATCATAGGCATCTCACCATTTGGACAGCCAGTACATTATCTTCTTATCTATCCTCACTTCCTTATGCTGTGTAATTGAATCTTACCACTTGGACTGCAGGTGAAATAAAGTGAATGTATTTGCTTCTCAAGTCAGCTGGCATTTTATTATCATATTATCATTCAACTTGGTTACATTTTAACAGGTTTTGCTGACTGATGTTCTCAGGGGATAGTTTCAGAATAAAAGTAGCATTAAAGTTGCCAAATTTGAGCAGTGAACAGTTTTTTAAAAAATGGTTTTGCTTTGAAAAATAACAAACTTTACAAGTTTCTAGCATAAAAACATCAGGATTAATCCTCTCTTTAAGGACTAATGTTTTTCAAAATTTTATAACCATGTTTGGTTTCCAAATACAAATCAGTGAAGGACGGCTTCTGATCTGAATCTCCCAATCTCAGTTCAGATTTGGGAGGTCTGATTAGATCAGATTGGGTCCAAATTGATCCAGACCTAATTGGGCCCAGATCTAAATCACTGAAATATGTTTTCAACCACATAAGGAGCCCCATGCACAGTACTACTTGTAATACGTAAATTCATGTAAATTTGTATCTGTTACATTTTAGAGGTGCCACAAGAAATCTTTTTATAGTGAAACAGACTGGTGTGGCTACATCTCTGAACACTAGTAATAAGCAAGAAGTAACTACTAATGTAGTACTTTTTTAAAGCGATAGATAATACTAACATGTTACGTTTTTGCAATAATATTACAAGTTCTGTGTTTGGAGATAATGAAAAGATATAATAAGGGAAGCAATTTGGGTAGGGCAAGTCACTGCTGGGGATAGAAAAAGCTAATCCTTTGCACTGTAGTCCCTACTCCACTATGATGATTAGGTTTAGACTGCCAAAGGAGAGCCCTGTCTGGGCCCTGCCTTTGTATACTTTTGTGGGATAGGCAGACATCAGTAGTGGAGCCTGTTGCTCAGATCTCTTTCCCCTGTGCCTGTTCCTTCTGCCCGAAAAGGGCAGGTATAATTCTAATAAACTTTACAAGAAAATGCTTTTCTTTTAATAAACTTATGATCTGGTACTAGCATCATCTTTATCCAAAGGCAGGAGCACTGGACAGCAATTTGACATTGACCAAACATTTCTAAACAGCTCAAATAAACAGTGAAAAATTGGAAACAGCCTTTGGCCCCTATGTTTATGTTACTGGATTGGAGTTGTTGATATTTCACCACCTCTTCTCAGACCACTCCAATGACATATAAAATGAACAATGGAAAGAAAGGTGGATGATTCAGTTATTTTTTTCCCAAGTCAATGCTTTCAGCCTCCAGTTCAGGGGGACAGGAATAGATTCTGGAATTGTTCTAGCAGAAAGGTTTAAACACTCCCATTTCCACACTGGTGTTCCAATCAAAACAAGAGCCCCTCAAACAAGGGTCAGCAACTGCATGGTGGCCAAGGGCCAATTTTCTCCTAAGACCTCAACAGCAAACCAAAATGCCTCCTTTTCCTTCTGCACTCACTTCACTTTCTGTCACCATTTTGAGAGGGACTGCAGAGAAAAATGGAGGCATTTGGAGATAGTATGGGTTCTGGGGTGCTTATTGAGTATAGTTCTGTGAATTTTCAAGTGTTTGGGGCTTTCTGTGTGTCCATCCCTTGTGACATCACCAGAGGCTGACCTGTGACTTTACAAGGGGTTGTCCCTAAGTCTACGGTTTTGGCCCTGAAATCTCAGAAGGTGGGATAGTCGTAACATGGTAACCAACTCAACACTTGATACTTTACTGAAAGGATGAGGAAACTTTGGCCCACCAGATGTTTGGACCTACAATTTTTACAAGCCTCCACTCATCATGGCTAACAGGAGAGATCAGCAGGAGTTGTAGCATCTAGAGTCCTTTTATACTACACAATTACAGTGTTATTATTCCTCTTTAATTGCTATGGCAACATCCCTTTGGATGCTAGGATTTACATTTTAGGAAGGGGCATTTAGAATCCTCTGCCAGAGAATGCTAGTGCCTCACTAGATTGCAAAAGCCAGGATTCCATAAGTTGTTGCTATAGCAGTTAAAGTGGAATCATAGAGCTATAACTGCATAGTGTGAAAGGGCCCCACCAAATAACCAAAGTTCCACCATCTCTATTCAGAGTAAACTGATCACTGCAGCTGATAGACAAATTTATGTTGCTTGCTTACAGACAGATTCTTACAATTCTGAATGACTTTTCGTCTCTTAGTTAGGCTGAACCAACCATGAGTGACCACTGCGGTTTTGAAATATTTTTACTTACTTTCATTAATACATAAAATTCATCATAAAGAACTGCCATTTAAAAAAAATATTATGAGATGTTAGATTTTGCAGGTTTGTTAGATTCCAAAACCACTAACAATTGTGATATTTTTGTATTATTTTCTTAAAATTTTCTCACAGTCTCTCACAATAACTATGGAAGAATTTACATGCTCATTTTTGAAAGGTGAGGGAGGATACCCTTTTTGATTTACTGAATGGAACAACCCTTCTATTGTCAGGATTAAGTTTCACTCTCTTTGCCCACATCAAGTATATCACTCACTTCACTTCTGATACCGGCTCAGGGTCTCTTCTGTGTTTCTGTATTCTGACAGAAAGGAAATACAGGATTGGATTGGGTATCATCAGATTATATTTATTCCATGTTTGTTTGTTTTCAATCACTTTTACCTCACTCCAACTTTAATGATTGTATGTAGCAGAGAAGCTTCCATTCATGAATCATTTGAATGAGTAAAATGGACAACCAGTAACAATTTCTTTTAAAATGCCTTGTCCTTCCTCTGTCTCTTAGTACTTCACTGCTACCTCTTGTCCCCTTCCATACATCTGCTGTGTCAGAGAGCTATCTATCTTTACCTAATAGTGCAGCCAGCTGAAACTTGTAGGGCCTTTCTCCAGTACACTGTTACATGGCTATTATTGTACTTTCACCATCCTATGGAATCCTGGGGTTTGCAGGTTAGAGGAGGGCATTTAGAACTTGCAGCCAGAGAGCTCTTTGGCCTCAGTAAACTACAAACCCCAGAATTCCATATAATGTTGAAAGTAGAATAATAGCACTATAACAATATAGTGCAGAAAAGCTCTAAATCTCTGGATAAACTCTCCCAGCAGTATTGTGTATGTGATACACAGCATGGGGAAGCAAGATGGAACCGTGTAGTTATTCCTGAGCCAATAGTCCTGGGCTATCTTCTGAGACCCTTCCCAGAACCACCTTTTCAGATCAACAGAGATTGTGGCCTGAATTGTATTGCTAACCCCAACTAATGTAGACTAACTGAATCAATGACATATAACTATATGGTGACTCACTATTCAGCAGCTGATTCAATGGTTTTTACTCTACTTGAGACTAATTAATAAAATTCAGGTCACAGTTTCCTATCCAGTCTCTGAGCTAAGTGCCAAAGTCAGTTTAAGAGAGATAAAGATAATTACAACAATCCAGAAATACCTAAAGCTCAACACCATGTAGAAATATTACGTGGGGCACTATTACTACACATAGACTGGCATTCCCAACTAGACTAAACTCATTCAATCAATTGCTAAATGGTGAGTGAACATGTTGGTAAATCTTATTGATTCAATGGGTTTACTGTAATAAGGACTAACAACAGAATTTAGGCCATAGAGATAATAACTATCTATAATGTCAAAAATAAAAGTCAAAGTTTGTTTGTCTCTGTCAGGTGAAGACCCCATATGATTGGCTATGTCAGACGAAGACCTTATATGATTGGCTGTCTAAGAAGATTCTATGGAATTCTAAGGTTTGCAGTTTAGGAAGGCGCCTTTAGAATTCTCAGCCAGAGAGCTCTTGGACCTCAGTCTTGAATAGGCCTGTTGCTATGGAGACAAGGCCTAGCAGCAAGGACGAGGGTAGTGTATTCCCTCAGGAACCCAACCTCTGTATGTTAATAACTCTGAATACAGATTGCATTGGGGAATATGGGTAAAAGTTATAGGTACTGGACAAGCCAGTTTGGGGAATTAGAGACAAGGATCTCAGATCTTTCTAACAAATATTACCTATGAGAAAATAAATCCTGGGCAATGCCGGTTATATATGCTAGTCTGGTATAAACCTAAGCTCAACACCTTCAAAATCGATAGGGATACTCTGGCTTTATAGAACACTTCTAAAGTCTTTTCAGATAAAATGGTATGGAGCTGTCAGCTAGTGTTGATATACATGGAAGTCTTCTTCAAGAGAATTCTTACAACACGTTTCATCAAAGCAGTTGGGATCTTTTTGCCCTTTTATGCAGTCAACTGGATCCCACCTCCAAGAGCAGAGAATGCAGATAATCAGCAGTATACCTCTGTGGATCCCATCTGACAAGCTCAAAAAAAAAAATGAGAGGAAAGCCATGGTCACATTCACAGACTACAAAATCAAAATGGAGTCCAAACCAGAACAGATGCAAACAGCTTCATCCTCAGAGTGTCCCCCAAAAGTCTCAATGTGTTTCCAAAGGCTTGTCCCCGTTTTGTCATGAACCAAGATGTAATGGTCCTCTCAATAATATGAACAAATGATTAACAGTGCACAAATGAGAGGGTATAAGAAATGTAAGAATTTTTAATGAAATTGGCTCTTCCTTCTGTTTCATTGCACTGGTCATGAATTTTCCTCTGTGCACTAAAAATAATGCTGATTTCTTGATCCAAAAGGGGTAAAACTCACAATCAGCTGTTGGACAATAATTTTACTAGGGTCTACCTAATGTTTTGTTTAGTCCTAAAGAAGGAATTTGTCCAACTCCTAACTTTGAATTTTCCTCCATCATGATAGTCACCATCTTTGCTGCTTTTCCAGCTTTCAGGAAAAAACAGAAAGCTGAATTTAACATTTTAGAAACAAGAGAGGTTGTTAGCAAGCAATTGTTTCAACTGTGGAGGCCTGTTCTCCATTCCAGAGGTTAATCAGGATTTTGACCAAAGGTCTAATTAGAGCAATAAGAAAGTACCCCAAGTCTATCAATTTGGAACAATATATCTAAAATTCTAAATGGTGATGGTGGAGGTATTAGGATCCAACCTGGTCTTCCTTCCATGTGTGGCACACTGACAGATGGAGAAAGTACTTCCACTGCTTATGATTTTGTTCATGTGCTTTATTCATATTCTGAGCAACACAGTTGAATCTGGAGGTGATTTGTCACACTTTTGGAATTTATGCTCAAGCACTTGGGTGCATGAGCACAAAGTAAATTTAGGGTAAGAATCAAATCCAGGATATTATGCATAGTTAAAAAAAAAAACCTGGCAGTACAAGGAGTGAGCGCACAAAGCAATATCTTAGCACAGATGTATGACCTGTGTGTAAATGCTTTATTCTTATTATCAGTTCTCTGTGGGCTGCACACATGTGTATATTATTTTGCACCCCCCACTGCCCCACTGATCAGCAGATCTGTAAAACACAAGTGCAAAATTTCCTTCACATGTACCAGAATTTTTCCCAGTTCAGCTAAGACCATTATCTTGGATTTTTAACTCTATCTTGGCTATTGCTACGTTGCAGAAAATTCATATTATACTATTACCTTAAAATAGTTGGAGATTTTCCTCCTTAACAAAAAGGCTGCCTTCCAGTAATCTGGGTTCTGTTTTATTAAAATCCTATCTGAACTCTGTGTAGCTATGGTCCTCCAATGAGTCATACAATAACAATTCCCAGTTTGTAGCCAGTTCTCCAGAGGGAGAAGAAAAACGAAGCTGCTTCCTTTTAAGGGAATCAGATCTGTTTGCTGTGATAAACTTCTTTCCAGTCCTATTTGAAGACATTCTCCATAGCTTAAGAACTGAGAGATAGAAAAGAAACACTCACTCTATTTCTCTACATGCACATTAGGAGTAGTGAGTGTTTTATTTAACATGTTATGCTACAGTTTACATATATACAATGACAAAAGCAAAGGTGCTATGTACAATATCAACTTGTATTCTGGAAAGAAAAATAAGAAAAAATATAGGAATTTAATGGAGTAATCCTGTCACAGTATCTCTTCACTTATTGATTGTGCCAGGATAGCAGTAGGGACTGGAAATCTGGTGCTCGCAATTGAAAAACCTGGAAAAGAAGCTGCAGTGCATTTAAAATGCCTCTTCAGAATGCATCTGGACTCTACAAGGGCCCAGAGGTACTATAGAGAAGTATAGATGGGTATTTATCTGGCACTTTGATTTTTTTTTTAAGGAAAAAAGGCTGTTGCAGGGGAGAAGAAAGGTAGTGTTGTTTATGATAGGATCTCCAGAATCTATAGGCTATGCCCTTTGCCCACCATCTTGATTTGAACGCCTTCATTTGCTAGAGTGCATTTTATAGGAAAAAATCTGGACAACAAGTGCCTGGATAGTGTATCTCTGTCATTATCAAGCATAATCATTACTGGCATTAGAAGTACATTGTAATAAAGGTAGCCATGAAGATTTGTGAAAATATTATCTTTATGCTCATGCTTTTAGGCTCCAGCTGAAGTGAAGAAGAACAAAACTTTTCTACATAACAGATCTAAGGGATTACTTCATTTTCTGCATTAGTAAGAGTTCTTTACAAGAGGTTTCACTGATGGACATTAAGGAAATAGAAACTATAAAAACAGAAAAAGAGTATGGCATTTCTCCTTAGATATGAACTCTGCAGGCTCCACCAACCCCTTCTGGAGGTCAAATACACAAGAGTGGAATTGAACAGGAAATGGAATTTACTCCATCTGTTCCCTGTTCTATACACAGTACTATTTCCACTCTCCAAGATTCTTACTGGAAAGAAAAATAACCCATAGGGAAAGACTGAAATTGACATCTATCCATCTATCTGTCTGTCTGTCTGTCTGTCTGTCTGTCTATCTATCTATCTATCTAGGGAATGAAAGGAGAAATGCTCTCTGATACTGGCTAGCTGATTTTTCAGATCAAAAATATTATAGCTTTTTTAAAATACAATGAAATAGGAACAAGACAAAGAAGAAAAATAAAAAGGAGAGGAGAACAGATGTTGGGTTCAGCAAATTGGCTGATCATACTTTGCCAGTTGTGAACGGTAGTCTCTGGGTATGCCAGTGGTTTCAAGATCATGAAACCTTGCTTACCAGGTAGCCTTTGGCAATTCATTATAGCCCCTTTCAGATGTTTAGGAGAAATTCTTATATTTAAGTAATGTGTGTAGGCTAGGGTTGCAGAACTGTTATGGTATGTTCTACTATCGCCCTATGCATGTTGCTTTAAATCACAAGTCTACAACTGGACTGTGTTCTGTTCCTATCCCTACGGGCAAGGTTTCTAGTCATGAAAAGAAGTCCATGTGCAGATGTGCACAATGCAGATGCATAAAGAACCTGCCATCCCCACCTTACATGAGTTCATAGCTTTACCCTCTAAAAATTTGAAAGGCATTTTATAGGGCATACCTACATGAAAACTTAAACTGATGTATGGGCTGTTACCCTAGTCACACTTACCTGGGAATCAGTCCCATTAAATTCAAAAGCATTATCTAGAAAGACATGCATAGGCTTGTATTGTGAAAATCTTGTTTGTTTTTTTTTAAAGAATAGTGGGAGCTGTAGTTCTGAGCAGACCTTAGGAAAAAATTGTAATATAACTCCCTAATTGACAGGCCCAATGGATAATGCCTAGGAAAGGTACTGTAGTCCAAAAATTTTGGAGTCCTCCAACAGTCATACCCTGCACCATGATGGTGGCAATCGGCTGAGAGATTTAATCCAGAGAGTAAGCTTTCCAAGATCTGGTTCTGAATGTGAAAAAGCAGTTAGGATCTGTAAGCAAATTCTCTGGACCTTCACGAACTATGATTCTCAGAATTGCTTTATTTGGTAAGAGGCATGGAAGTTGATAGAAAGCTAGGACTGGCTCAAGGTTTGATGGGGTTCTGGGGAAAATGCTGGTAGATGGCATCTTCCTCTGCCCATGGACTCTGGTTCGTTTGCTTGGAGCTGGGTCTAGCCACTATTTTATTTTTTCACAATGCCTCAGGGCTATATGGAGACATTGTGGGAAACATAAAAAAAAGTTTAGAGCAAGTTGCTTGGCACTCTTATAAATAAATAGAAAAGTGCTGAACTCAATGAGACATAACTTCTGAAATAAACACATACTTAAGATTGCCCTGTAACCATTCATTTCTTAAAACAGTCATTCAGGGATCTGAACATACAGCCTCCTACTATTAAATTGGCCAAGTCTTAGCCCATTTCCACATGACATCACTATAATGCTACAGCAGCAGCTTGCTACCAGTCCGGGAGTCATGCTACCACAAGACGTCATTGCTATCCAGCTGCTATTCTATCCCCAAGTGTTGCCACAGCACCTTATACTATTTCCAGAAAAAAATCAGTTAAACACCTTCTTTACCACTTCAATTCCATCAGCCAGCTATGTGCAGTACCATAATAGTGCTTGATAGCTCTTCCTGTTGTTGTGGGTCCAACAGTGGGCGGGGTGTGGGCATGCCTAGCTTGTCCCTCCCTCCCCAACTCCTATGGCATGGTAACTTTGAAATCTATCACCTCTCTGTGTTTATTTTAAGCTTCTCCTTTGTGTTAAAACTTTTTAAATTTTTTTTGAAACATTTTTAAGCATTATAGCATGAAAATGCAATAGTTTACTGGCTTGTAGCACGGTTACAACAATGTCACCCTAGTACAGCTTCTAAAGAAAAGAAAAGAAAAAAGACAAATCTGGGGGGGGGGCTGAGGTGAAGGTGGGGAAAAGGGGTGACCAAAGATGCTGTAATGCAGAAAGAACACTGGTGGCAGTACTGCTACTCATCAGCTGAAGGAAGAAGGGTGCAGAAAACAGTGTCCCTAACCGGCTACCATCACACTGAGATTGTAATGGTACAAGAGCTAATGGTGTCTAGTGTGGAAATAGCTCAACTATTCTCTCATTTGGAATCCATAGAATAGAAAGCTTAAAATCCTGATGTGCTTAGCCCATACAAATGGTCCATAACACTAATTTACACATGCACACACAAACACCTTTTTTTAAAAAAAAATAATTAGGTGTAACAATTGTAGCCAATGGGAAATCAACCCATTTTAACTCACTATAGTCATGTCTTAAAGATAAAATGTGTTTCTTTATCAAATTAAAAGTTATTTTACATTAGTATAGCTAAAACTGGCATAATCACAGTAGCTACCTGTCTAACGCCGTATTCACATGGCGTTTCTAAAGCGAGAGGGCCCCTTGAGCGTTGCGTAAATGGGAAGAGCAGTCTGTATGACGCACTCCCATTTATGTGACGCTCAAGGGCCTGACGCAGACCGTGCACGCACCTTTTCATTTTCCACTTAAAGCCGAAAATGGTGCACGGTCATGCAATGCTCCCGGGGCCCGTGCGCACTTACCTGGCGTGCGGTGTGTCGGGAACCGGGCCAGTCACGCTTCCTGCCTCAGTGCTAGCCTGCAATTCCCAGGTTGCGCTGCGGTAGGAAGGGACGGGGCGCTCGCGCGACCAAGAAGCTGCTGCAGAACTCAGCAACAGTCCTGCTGAGACTTCTTGCACGAGTGCCTCCCCCCACCTCTGTGAAAAGGTAAGGTGAGAAAAGGTGATAAATTGTAGTTCAGGGTAATGAACTTCTAAGAATCAAACACAAGGTGTCACTTTTCTTCTTCAGATTACCTCAGTTACTTATGCCTTGTAAATAGGCTCAGTTGTTGTGGCATTATCTTCATTAACCTAATTTGGAAGGGTAGTCTCAGCTGTAAAAACTACAAAAAACAGCTCAACTTTCTCCAGGAAACAGGCTTTAAAGGACTGGATGGTCTTTAAACAGATGTCAGAAGTAATTACCATTATATATGAAAATAAAGTTAAGACATTTGCTGTTTCCTGTTCCTTTTATTATTCTGACCTGAAACTTACCTTTCCCTTATGGATCTGCATAGAATGATTAATAAAATATTTGTGTTTAACTTGGGAATTTTCCTCTGAAGTTTATGTGCCTCCAGTGTATAATATATACACAACACTATATAACTCTATACAATTTCATTCTTACAACCCTACCATTTTTTTTTCATGAGTAATTGTCTCAGGATTGTTGATTCTGTTTTCACTTTTCTTGACTGTATGTAGACGAACTGGCAGAAAATGGCTGATCATGGTTCTTGCAGCCTAAGAACAGTCAAATGTCTCAAGCTTGCCAGTCTTTCCAAATAGAGATTGTCTAATTCTTGGGGGTATTTTTTATTTTTTTTAAAGTGGCAAAAATCTCATTCTTCTAGTGGAACTGCATCTCCACATCTTCTCTACCCATTGCTCCAGTCCTAATATAGCTACTTTGGATTCTGCAATGAAGACCTTAAATCCAAGTGCTAGTCCTGAACAGAATAGATCCACTGAATGAGTGGATTTATGTAAGTATTGATTTATCATTCTGCATTCTATAGTTGGGTCTAACAATCAGATTGAGGCCAAAGCTGTAAATTCTACATGCAACAGTTTCTATAATTGCCTTCTTTCCATTGACCTAGGTCTAACATGAAAAAAACAGCCACTGATTTTTTAGAACAAGTTTTGAGTAATGCTTTCCTCCATAGGATTGCTTTTCTGGATCCTTTCCTGTTGAGGACCACATCTGGAAAATGTTACATCAGAAATAAGCAACTTGGATTTCTTTGCGAAATATCTCTGAGTAAAATCCTGAGTTGCTATTTGTTTAGGAAATAATGTCTGCAGAATGGATAAAGAAGAACATTATCTTAATTTATCTTCATTCACAGCTTAAGCCTGAAGGACATACAATCTATTTTGTATTTCTAGGCTGCAATGATACTTAGTAGAATCTTTTAGTAATTCTACTTAGCAAGGAAGGATGCCATCCCCATCTTGCCTTATCAGGCAGCAGCTGCTGCAAGAGATGAAGATCTGCTCTCCTGTCAATCATGATACAGCAGACTGACATTTCTGCCCCTTCCCACTAGTGCTCTCCAGCGCAACACTCAGAAGTATGTTACCTGTTGCAATTCTGCCTTGCACTTGAGATAATTCAGGAGTGGGAGTGTGGAAACATCAGCCTGCTGCATCCTAATTGACAGAACAGACCTCCATTGCTCACAGTTGCTGTTGCCTGCATTGAGGGACTTTTACAGTACCTACATATGCCCTGCACTATTGACACAAATGTGAATACACAGGGATCATGAATATTAATCTGTTACAAATGTATAAAGCTATGTTATACGTTCGTAACTGTAGTTGTGAATTCCAGCTCTAGTCTTTCTTTCTGAAGATAGAAGTCAGAAAATACAGTGTGTTTCCCAGAGTGTTAGAAATGCAGGAGTTGGAGTGTTTGTGTTTAACTCATGCTACACCAGCCAGTTCATCCCAGAAGATTTCTTCCAAAGACCTGAGATTCTGGGAACGAAAATAAAAATCGCAGAAGGTAATTTTCAGTGAGTTGATGAATCACTTTTGGGTTTCAGTAGGATTAGGTGAGCTTCACATATGTTAGAGCAACTCCCAACATCTCAAGCTGACAGATTCATTGAGTATTCTGGCTTGGGATGTTAGGAGCTGTAGAGCAAAACATTTTGTGGGTACTAGGTTGGGAAAAGGTAATTTATAGGGAAGATTATGCCCAATGATTCTACAGATGTCTATGTTTAGGACTACAATATGATAATTGTGTTTGTATTCTTTTCAATAAAATTTTAGCCCAAATGCCAAATTTAATTAGTCAAATCCTTCCACAATTCTAACTACATTGAAAAGTCCTGTTTCTCCCGTACAGTCTAACCAAGTGACACTTCGCTAAACTAAGTGTTTTGGTCCTCTGTAAACAGTTCATTTATGTTTTATTTTTAGTTTCACACAGCGGTACCAACCAAGTGCTTTTGTTAATTGTTATCAGAGGTACTTTTTCTAGGCCAGCTATGCAAATCAAGTTCTGATGAAAAAAGCAAGTGAGGGACAAATAAGGGATGCATGTAATATGTCTTTGTTCTCAGTGACTATTTCAATGCTGTGTTTGTTCATGTAACATTTTAAAATTAAGGGACAAAGATGATAGTCTTCCCCAAACCTCAAACTAATGATCATGCTGTGTGTCCCATTCCAGAGTCTAAAGATTTTACTGCATCACTTCACATTAGATAATTTGCTTTTAACAACAGCTACAATAGAGAAAAGGCTGCTAAGTTTTGCCCACCATAGTGGGCAAAGTAGGTCTGAATTTCATATCACTCTTTTAGCCAAAACTGTTCCCATGAGATAACACAAAACCACAAAAGCCATGTAGCAGCCAATCTGTCCAAGTTCTTCTCCTGTTGTTAGCCTGGCTTATAGTCAGGGCTTTTCTGCACTACACTGTTATAGTGACATTATTCCATTTTCAACATCCTGTGGAATTCTGGGCTTTGTAGTTTACTGAGGCCAAAAAGCTCTCTGCCTAAGAATTCAAAATGCCCCTCCCTAAGCTGCAAACCCCAGGATTCCATAAGATGTTGAAAGTGGAATACTAGCACTCTGAGCTTAGCCAAAATAGCCAGTTATTGCCATTTTCCTGCAAGTGGAAAATGTTCTGGCTACTCCAGCAGCAGTAGATCTACTTGGCTATTCCATGCTAAAGGGCCCAGCTATCTGTGATGCTTTTATGTTTGCATCAGAGGTCTTTGCTGTAGAAAGGGTTTAAAGGCATTATGTGATGCTTCAATATAGTGAAGATGTACCAGACATCCTGAGCAACTTTGTATGGTGTGTGGCATACTTCTGTCCTCAGTATCTCCTGTAGGGCACACCAAATGAAAAGAAGGAAGGAAGGAAGGCAGGCAGATTTTAACCAATGGTGGCTGCACTACCACTTGAGTTTTTCATTTTTAACACATGGGTGGGATTATTTGTTCTGCTGCGGTCTTCCAACTGCAGCAACACAGTTTGACCTAAATGGTTTCCCTGTGTGGAGAGTGCAGGTTTCAAAAAGGCTTTGGGAGTCACAGGTGGCCCATTGACAACACTTTACATATATTGGTAAATGTTCAATATTCAAAACAACAGTAAGTTCTGCCTTGTTACACAGACTTTAGAAAGATAGAAGCATTGGAAACATTGTGTTTCTGTGAGTGATTCATCTGTCCTTTCTTGCTTGCTTTGTGTGCGTGTGTGTATGCTTAGTGTCAAAAAGCTAGAGACATTTTCACACAAAAAGCAAGTACTTTGTGCTTCACTCATTCATTTGAGATGAGAACCTATGAAGGGTTTGGTGAATCCTCAACAGGCTGTCAGCATGTTGATTTAGTGTTTTGATGATAAATCAGTCATTGAAAAAATTCCTTCACCTCCAAACTCAATCCCCAAAGAAACCTGCAAGCCAGCACACTAGGGGTCTCCTAATCTAAACTAGTGTAGACATAGGACGGAAAAAGAACTCAGCTAGGCACTGTGCCAATTCTACTCCCAAAAGTATGGGGGGCTTTTTACTTTAACCAGAATCTCCTAGCCAACCTAGGCAGTGGCCATGATGGTTGAGGGATTCTAGGAGTTGCAGTTCAAAACATCCTAAATCCTATTGTTAGTCCTGTGAAGCTGGAAAGTCCCCATGTGCTGCTGGGATGTATATTCCAGCCTGTTATGAATTTTAGCTGTTAATTCATCTTCGCTGCCACCCCCCATTGAATTATGAATTCCTGGGAAGTACAATGGGACACTCCAGAACATGTCAATCCCTAAGCTTAAGGATCTTCCTTTTCCCCCAGTCTATCTAGCATTGGCGTGGAAAGGAGAGAAACAGGGTCTTTTACAGAAAGTATTTATTAAAGATATGCAAATAAACAAGGCAAATTACCACACATGGGAAGCTCCCTCCTCCCAGGCACGCTTAGTTACAAGTAGTTACAAAAGAACAGATATAAAAGCACAGATACATTCTTTAGATCAGCCAGCCTCCAAAATAACAGAAAAGTCCCTAACGCGACTAGATAACTATTTCTAATTACTCACAGTTGTTCCTAGGCTTAGATGTTCTAGTAGGAAGGGGCCAGGAGGCGAGGCTAGGCCTCAGCCTGCTACTGGCAGTTCCTTTGTTGTTTCTTTATTGTTCCCTTGATATCTCTGAGCCACATGGCCTCGCAAGAAGTTTTATAACTTCTCCTTGGAAGCATCTGGAAGCATCCTGAAGATGCTCACCTCTTTCCTTTTTGATTGGTCAAGTCTTACCCTGTGACCTATAATGGTGACCCACATGACCTATGATGCTGACCACACACTAAAATGTAATCTAATCCCAACACCTTATTAACCCTTGGTTTACCTGAAGAGGGAAGTGTCCCCCTTTTAGCTAAGTCGAGATAATGGGAAGCCCCATTATCACAAGTCCTAACTGGAATAGAGCCTAAATCAATAGGATTTACCTACAGGTTGACTCACCATTCAACAACTGATTCAATAGGTCTAGTATAGTTGGGACTAACTAATAGGATCTCAACCAACATTTCCATCTTCTTTAGCCAGGCCTACACTTTACACATTGGAAATCGCCTTCAAAGTACAGAGTGTCCAGGGCATCTGTTACTATGTAAATCTTGTCTGAAAGGAACAGTTGCCCCTCTCTCTGGATCTTTACAACCGACTACAGAGACATTTTGCTTACTTGATGGGGACTTTATTCCTCTTCTTTCATTAGTTGTGAAATTATTCTGTCCTTTCAGATGATTTCCATATGCTTTTAAAACCTGGGCCAATTAAATTTGACATGTAATCTTTGTGCAAGTGATACACAAACAAAATGTCACTCACAGACAGAAAAACACATGCTGACCAATATGCATCCTTTTAATTAACCAAGTTAAGATACCTTGCAATCCTGGGGTAAAATGACAGACTATAAAGAAAAGACATTTCCTCCAATACAATCCATGCACCATATTTTGGATATAAAGCCTAAATGCCTACCAATTGCTCCATGGATCTCATATTTCTTCTATGATAAATTGCCTGTGCAAAAATTCAGTAAAAAGAGCATATGTAACTTAGCAGGTGGGCAAAATCATCATAGACTCTTATTCCATAACTGCCAAGCTGTGTTGAGGTTACATTCCTGTATTTGGCAAAGAAAGTGGTTGACTAATTCCTTCCAACACTATATTACCAAAATTCAACACCCTGGGAAAGTGCCTATAAAAGAGGGACAACTTGAAGCAAGACCCCTTTTTTCCCCTCACATGCTGCCCAGCTTAACAGTGTGTTAAACCTGATGTCAAATACCTGTAAAACTTAACATATATTTTATTTCTGAAAATCAAGGGTAATTAAATTGTATTCTTAGAGGAGAAAGAAGAAGACCTGCCTAAGCTATTTGAATTTGTGCTGCCTGTCCCTTGTTTGGACCTTCCAATGAAGGAGAGAAATTATGATATTGCAAGAGCAACATCTGTTCATGGGGTACTTATAAATCTAGATATAACACAGATAAGTCACAAGAAATGTATATTTGCTTCAGTTGGGTTTAGGCCAATGCTGCTTTTCGAGGTCAAGTTGTTCTGATGACTCAGTGGCATTGTTCCAGATTAAGTACAGTTAAAGGATTTTCAACATTAAGCTTTCAATTGATTCTGCCCAAAAGACTGTGCCTTTTTTGCAGGTGTGGGTGGCACAAGACATTTTACTGCCTAAGATAAAGAACTATGTTCCCTGCCCCCTTCACTTACGGAAGCAAACCAGACTGATAACTGAATCTTATTTCAACATGGCAATGACGCAGTGTACTTAAGGGCAACATCTCTAATTTAGGTGACAGCAGTGTTCTGCTCTCTAGCTTCTCACTATTGCTCCCCACACTGGTAGCCAAATTTTGTTTACTTTCCGAGTTTCTTCTTTCCTGTTGAAATTGTCCACGTGTTTATGAATTTCAATGGCCTCTCTGTGTAGTCTGACGTAGTAGTTGTCAGAACGGTCCAGAATTTCTGTGCTTTCAAAAAGCATTCTGTGTCCAGGTTGGTATATAACATGTTCCACTACCAGTACTGAAGAACACTAAAATCAAAACTCAAAATATGCCAATGACCATCACCCAGACTCTGGAGGTCTCTCTACAAGAAACAATACAATAAATGGCTAATGTACTAACGCACTGTTATGCATATCCCCTGACTAACAACTCAACCCTGGGGGATATCCCATTTAAAACAGGCCATCACACAGGCCAACTTAACATATGCAAATTGCTTCCTCCCACTCAGAGACTACACAAGTATATATACTCTGTCTCACCTTCATGCCACCAGATCCTCTGAAGATGCCAGTCACAGATGCAGGCGAAACATCAGGAGAAAATACTAATAGAACATGGCCTCAAAGCCCAGAAAACCCACAACAACCTATGGATTCTGGCCGTGAAAGCCTTCAACTTTATATCTTTTCTCCATTGTTAGAAACAAAGCCTATATCTGTCTTGTGCAAGGCTATAAGCCACTTTGTAGGAAGAATTAAGTGTATCCCTTTAGAAGCCTCTGTACTGACAGATCTGGAGATGAGTTTAGGTGCTGTAAAAGGTCTGGAATGGCTTGAAGGCACACAACAATAAAAGGTAAAACATGTCAATGATAGCCAATTTCAAATGGTTTTACCTTAGTTGGAGGTGAAAACCTCAGCGAGTCCCAGTCCATGTGTTCCCCTCATAAAGGATTATTTTGATGCAGTTTAATGTCTTCTGCTAAAATGACTTTTAACATTGATGCCTGATGAAGAAAATTGTTGCCTACAAAGATTGTGCAATGCATTTTGCACTTTTTGATTGGCCTAATATTTATTTATTTGCTTGCTTGCTTGTTTGTTGGATTTTACTGTATTTTTCTGCATGGCCAGCATAGCTATAGCTACCCCATATATATATATATATATATATTAAAATTTGGTATCTCAACTTACTGGAAAGTAACTATAATGTCTGTTGCTAAATCTCAACATATCCAAGTCTGCTGTAAGCACCAAGATTTATTAATATGAGTCAGACATGGCAAAGTGCAACATTTGGTTTATAGGAAGATTAGGGAGAAGGCTCTTATTTTAGCCCCAGGTCCTGGGCCAGTTCTCAGTGGCTCTGCTTCTTCTGCAGTTGTCCTGTGTGACAAAACTTCTTTGTAGTCTTCAACAATCCCCTATACGAGGATTTAAATCCAATCCAAACAGACAATTGTCCCACCCCTCACAGAAGTTACACTGAAAGCCACTTTGTTTCCTGCGCAACTTGCTACCATTCAACTTGCTTTTCTGCAGTATCATGTAAGTTCAGCCAATCAATCTGCGCAATACACAATGGATGGGAACGACATAACATGGAGAGGAGGCATGTTCTCAGGCTGATTGAAAAATAAAAAATAAAAAATTCAAAAAGGCACAAAGCAGAGATGTCCTTTCTCACCATGCTGTTCATTTTGGTATTAGAAATTCTCAACAATGTAATCAGACAAGAGGAAAAAATTATAGGCATCAGAGTAAGGAAACAAATCTATATCTTAGGAGCTTTTGCTGCTGATTTTTTTTTTTGTTTACATGTCCCCTTAGAATGCATAGAGGAGCTAATGAAGACCTTAATGAACTTTGGGGTGTTACTTGATTTTAAGCTGAATAAAGATAAAACTGTTATGTTAATGAAGAACTTAACAAAGGAACAGCAAAATTTAACAGGGTTAAATTTTTTAAGAGAGTAAAATATTCAGGGGTCATCTTTGAAACTCAAAGTACAAAATTGTACTAAACAAGTATGCTAAAATTTGGAATGACATTAAACAGGACTTATAGTGGTGGGTTCAGATGAAGTTATCATTGCTGGGCAGAATCTCAAGTGTTAAGATGAACATATTGCCAAAGCTGCTATTTTTGTTCCAACCTATATCTATCATAGTTAATGACGTATGTTTCAAGCAATGGCAAAAACACATTTCAAAGTTTTTATGTCAATGCAAGAAACCAAGAATAAGAATGAAGGCTGTACAGGATGCAAAACAGAGGGGCTGACTTGAACTTCCAGATTTAAAGATGTATTACATGGTTAAAATACTGGGTAATGCTGACATGAGAGAAACTTTTGTAGTTAGAGGGTTTCAGTGTGAGATTTGGATGACACATTTTCTTGTGGTATGATAAGATTAAGGCTAATGTTTAAAGAAGACATATAGAGGTTTTAAAATGAAATCCTTGCAACAGTTGCAAGAATAAAGTTTTAACTTGCAGTGATTCTCACATAGACAGTACTATTTAAGATTTATGAAGGATAAAAAGAATAAAGACTTTGAAGATGACAAATCAGAATTTGAAGTGTTGCTTTGTACTAACAATGACCATCTGATTGCCAAATTATATAAGTTTTTGCTGAAAATAGACATGAAAGAAGAACAGGTTAAGGAATATATGGTTAATTGGGATAAGAATTTTGGTCATAATATAACCACTCAGTAAGGCATGTGATCTATAGAGTGTGGCTGAAACAACAAATATGTCCTAAAATGCCTATGGGTCTCACTTCATAAAGATCTCTTTTCTAGAGAAATACTGTTAAAAGAAAAATGATTTACATATAGTGATATACTTAAGAAGGAAGGAGATCTTGGTCATGAGAACCAGTGAGGAATTGATTGGAAATGGACATGACATAGGATGATCCACTTATAGATAACTAACTGAGAGATTTAAAATGGACCAAAAATTATTTGGTTTTCAAGTTGATGAATCAGAATTTGAGCTTAATTTACTTAAAAAAAATGCACACATAATAGTGAAATTGTACAAAATCGTTGGTAAAGTGGCAGACAGAGGAAGAACAAGTGAAAGACTGTATGATAAAATGGGCCCAAAATGTGGAGCAATGGGAAAGGATGTGGTCAAAAGATCTGAAATTCACTTTGAGTTATGATTTGAAAGAAAATTTCTATAAAATGATGTATAGAACACATTTTACTCCAGAAAAATTTTCAAACATGTATAAAAGTAGTTCACTGAAATGTTGGAAATGTAAACTTATTGATAGTACTGTTTATCATATGGGGTGGACTTGTGATAAAGCAAAGAAGTTCTGGGAGATGATACATCATTTGATGGAAGAAATATTAAAGACAAATATCTACCAGAAACCTTAACTGTTTGTAATGAGTTTGATTGATAATCAGATTAAAAAGAACTGTGTAAAAATAATCTAATATATGACTGCTGCACCTAAATTGGTGTATGCACAGAGATAGAAAAACTCGACATTACCAACACAAGAGGACTGGATTATGAAATTGCTAGAGGTGGCCAAGACGGATAAATTGATGAGATTAGTGAGACTTTAGATCTCAGTGAGATGAGGTTATAATCTATTTAAGAGGGGGAGGATATGCAACATTGGGTTTTGAGTAATAAGAACAAGATGACTTATAGCAGAATAACTGTCTTCACTGATTTTAGTGTTTTTATATATTTATATTTTAGGTACTAAAATTGTCAAGACATACCATCAGCTTTTTAAGGAAATTTTAAAAAACTAGTATTAAGGTCATGATTAATGTTCAATAACTAAAATTTTCTGAGGCATTATAAACAGGTAGCAAATGGGAAATGGGGGGCTGGCTATTGGTCTGGAAGAGCCAGTGACCAGTGATGTATTTAAGTCTTTTGCTCCAAGTCTCAAGTCTAGTCTCAAGTTTCTACCTTGAAGTCTCAAGTCCTTTCAAGTCAAGTCTCAAGTCAAGTCTCAAGTCTGGAAGTCAACTTTATACACCAACCTGTATTCCTGAATTTCTGGACAGAGTCAAATAAAGTCAGTTTTAACAATTTATATAGAGTCAGCCCTCTACTTTTGTGATTTTGCCATCTGCAGCTTCAGAATAGGATCCTTCTTCTTTCCATTTGCAAAGCTGGAGGCTTGTTCAGACATGGGAATACGATCCTTCTTATTCCTCATTACTAAAGCTTCAAGAGCTTTAGAAGGAAGGATTCTTCCTCCTCAAACTCATTGCCTAACACATTTTCTCTTCCCCTCTGAGATATGTCCCCCGCACTCTGGGCACAAGTCTTGCCTTCTGCTTTGAGGAAAATTTTAGGAAAGGTCCTCCTATATATAGCAGCAGCAGATCTCAACACCACCTCAAGCCTAACCCATTTGCTGTTCCCTCTGAAAAATGTGTCCACACTTTGGGCTTAAGACAGATTGTTATGTGACCAGTAAGTTGTAAGGTTTCTAGATGAATGTATTATGTTACTGAACCAAGTGCAGCAAGTCAGTCACTAAAAATATGCAAGTCTAAAGTTGAGTCGAGTCAGTGTGTAATTTTTGCCAAATCAAGTCCAAGTCAAGTCACTGAAGTGACTTAAGTCTGACTAGAGTCCGAGTCAATTGACTCAAGTCTACATCACTGGCAGTGACCAACCAGCAGCCAAGTTAGAAAGCAAAACGGTATTCCCCCTTTCCCCACACCTCATGTGCCCTTGCTCAGTCTCTCCTCTTCTCTCCCATTTTCACTCTGAGAATGAGAATTGGTCTTGAAGTAAACTTGAACATGCTTATATGGGTGGGACAAGCTTCTTCCTTTCCATCCCCTCACTTCCTCAAGAAATGTAAAATGCTGTCTTGTCTCCTATAAATAGCCTCAGTTGGCATTACCCGCTCACCCATTTGTCTTCCCTACCCACCTCCCTCCCTTTGCCAATTTCTTTGTTACCATGCACACACACCCCAACACTTATTGCACAGAAATCACTTTATTTAAGCAAACAGAAACATACCCATATGGAAACAACCACTTTCACACCTTCTCTGCAATAATGCAATGGTGCCGCTTAGGTGATGCACATTCCCACAATCAGTCTTCTGCACTGCCTCGCTGACTACACCTTCCTACCCACATCCATGCTACATACTGCATGCATGTTGTTTCTTTGTCTTTCTTTTCCTCTTTTTTCTCCCCCTTTTTTTTTTACCACAATTGCCCGATTACAATTCACCACTACACATTTTTTTTATTTGTTTTGCTGTAATTGCATAATTGTGGCATGCTGGTAACCTCCACAGCAGCGCAATTGCACAATGACAGCTAAACAAATTTTAAAAGGAAATATGTACCAGGGAATGGAGTAAAAGCAACTTTGTTCCTGTTTTTTCTTTCTTTTTTTGCTAGAATTGCACTATTTCAGTTCCTCAACGTATCGCTGTTTTGTTTCGTTCTGCTATAATTTCATAATTGCAGAATGCTGGTTACCACCACAGCAGTGCAACTGTGCAATTATGTCAAAACAAATGAAGAAGAAATATGTACTGGGGAACAGAATAAAAGCAATGTTTCTGTGCACCATTTTGATGTCCTTTTTGTCCAGACCCCAGAAGTGGAGCAGCTTCATCCTGCTTAGGAATAAGAAGGTAGAGAAGAGGAGAACCACATCCACTCTGACCCCTGAATGGCTAGAATATCAGAACTGCAGTGGAACAAAATGATCACACCAAGAAGCAACAGTTGACTGGTAATGAAAAGATTGATCTAAAAATGATGGAAATGCAGTGCAACAGTGTGACAGTCACAATGTTTGTGTGATAAGGAAAGATCAAACATGGAACTAAGCCAGTCAATTGTGCAACAAACCTACTGTGTGACAAAGTCCATAGAAACAGTCCCCATGTACCACAGTGTAATGCCTGCTCCATTCCTCCACCACAGAGAACTGCTGAGGCAGAGGTGAAAAGGAGCATCCACTGCCGCCTTAGAGTGAAAGTGACTGAGTTGGCCTTGTCTCCTCAACAACTGTATTCCTTCACTGCCATCCCTTCATTTTGAGTGCATGCTGAGCTCAGGCACGTGCCTCTGCCTTTAACTGGAAAGCTATGGAAAAAGAGGTAAAAGAAGAGGAGTAGCTTCTTTCTCTTCTTGCTCTCATTCTCATCTCTTTATCTGTTATTTAAATCAAATACTCAAATATTCAAATTGCAAAAATCCTACAAAGTTAAAAAAAATCCTTTGTAAGCACATTATACCATTCTATTTTGCTTTGGTCAGACCTCACCTGAGATACTGTGCCCAGTTCAGAGCACCACAGTTCAGGAAGGATATTGATGAGCTGGAATGTGCTTAAAGGAGAGCAATGGTAAAAGGCCTGGAAACCATGAAGGCCTATGAATTAAGAAGTGACATGATAGCTATGTTTAAATATTTCAAGGGATGTCATATGGAAGATGGAACAAGCTTGTTTTCTGCTGCTCCAGAGACTGGGGACACAGAGCAGGAAAAGAGATTCCATCTAAATATTAGGAAGAATTTCCTGATGATAAGAGCAGTTCAACAGTGAAATACGCTGCCTCAGAGTGTGGTCGAGTTTTCTTCTTTGGAGGTTTTTAAACAGAGGCTGGATGGCCATCTATCAGGAATGCTTTAATGGTGTATTCCTGCATGGCCCATGTGGTCTCTTCCAACTCTATGATTCTATAATTCTATGTGGAAGTTGACTTAAAGGCACATAAAAACAACAACAAATCACCAAGAGAGAAGATAGGATTACATCTGGTCTTAGATGGAATTGCATTCCCCCAGAGGGATAAATTTAGTTTGGAAGTGTTCTTGGACTCACTGCTGACTGGGGAAGCTCAAGCGGCAGCAATGGCTCAGCTAGAATGCCAGCTTCGGCCTCATCTGGAAAGACAGATATTGCCTCAGTTTCTTATGCTCTGGGGACATTCAGGCTGGATTATTGCGATGTGCTCTCTTGGACACTGCCTTTAAAGGCAACTCAAAAACTTGATCTAATTCACAATGTGGCTGACTGGATACTGCTTGGGGAGGTCTACTTATGTAGTGCCAATCCTGCTCAGATGTGCTGGGTGCCAGTGCCTTTTTGAGGCTTGTTTAAAATGTTGGCTTGAACCTTAAAAGCAGGAGTGGATGACTGTAACAAGAGCAGAGCCCATTTTCACCCCTGTAGTGAAATACATTATGGCTCTGGACCACAAATCAGCCCCAGAAGGTTTTTTTTTCTTTTCATTTTTTTAAAGTGAATTATTAGCCTAGAAATAGGAATATGAGGAGGACAGGGGTGTCTCCAATGTTATTGCTTTTCCCGGTAGCATTTTTAAGGGGACCTCTTTGCTCCCAAGTGAAAACATTTTGTGGGGTGCAGGCAGCTTTGGAAGAATCAGTATGAACTGGAGGCATCACATAAAAAAGTGGTTAGTGCTACATGTGGGCTGTACTTTCCCTACTGCTGCTTTGGAAGTTTAAATGATTCAAACCAAGCTCTTGAAGGATCATTCCCTTTCATATCAACTTTCCTGCGCTCTGAAGTGGCCAGCAGTAACTCTTCTTATTTGTTCACTGCCCAAAGTAGGTAGGCTGATTAGTAGAAGGCAAAGAGCCATTTTAGTGATGATCTGATAGAACTTTTGACATCAGTTTCTATTGTGGGTTCATCAGGCCCTTTCTTTGCAGGTCTTCTGGAAACCTCTGAAAGACCTACCTGTTTTTACTAGCTGTTTTCCTAGTTCATAGGCTGGTCGTTTTGTTAATTTTTGTTTGTTTGTTTTTGTTGACTGTTTGGCCAGAAGCACGTTAATGACAAAGTGTATGTAAGTGGGGTTTATGCACACATATTTCTGTTTTTTGGACAAGGTGCAAGGAGTTATTCTGTAGACCTTTATGTGCCATCGAAAGCTGTCTCCATTGCAGCTTTCAAGCCCTGGAAGGGAGCAGTGCTGCTTGCCCTTACTACTGGTAGAAGATGGATTGGCAGCTTGGATGATGAAGATGTGTCTGGTCTGATCTTGCGGGGAAGGATAAGGAGGATGTACTCTATTTGTGAGTGCACTTTCCCTATCCTTCCCCCTGGAGTCCAGACCAGCCACATCTTCCATCATCAAAATTGCCTCCCTTCTCCATCCCAGCCCCACCAATAAAGAGGAAGAACAGGAGACCATCCCAGACCTTGAAAGCTGCCAGGGCAAGGAAAGCAACAGAGAGCTATGTGGGTGGATCATTACACTCTGGGTTTCAGCTAGTATTTGTTTGCTCGTATGTTGAGCCTGTTTTGTACTACTTATTCTGCTTTGAAATAATTTTACTCTTAAAGCGAAGCTAAAATAATTTTAAATAAATCTTAGACCTGGAAGTATGTGGTTCAGAACTTAGCTAAACAATGGATACTTTTGTAGGAATATTTGATACCTATATGAAGCAGAGTGCAGCATAGCCAACGCAATATAAGCTTGTAGGAGAAAACAGGAGAAAAATACTCAGGATGGTTGTGTAATGCAAAGAAAGGGAAACATTTTCTTTTTTTTTTGCAGGGAATCTGTCTTAGAATAGGAAAGGAGACAAACAAGAGAAGATTACCTAAATTTCAGTAGAAGAACCCCTGAAAGCTGGCTCACATGTGAATGTAAGCCATTTTGAGGCAGGAGCCTCATGAATGCTCCCTTCCCAGACAAAAGGAGACAAAAGGACTAACTTTTGGAAGGAGAAGGAAGTGACTTTTGCAGGCTGCAGGAAAGCAAAGAGGCTTGAGTACATAAATCAAAGAAAGAAACAAAGAGGTGAAACAAAGCAGCAGGCATGCTCTCTGGCATTCCCTCTCCCATGAATCATTTTACCTAAGTGTTGATTCCTCTTTGCTTCCAACAACCTTTACATCCATACATTCACCAGAATGGAAACCATTTTCTCATCACATACTCCCATCCCGCTGAGGAACACAAGAGACCATTCAGCCCAGAAGCTGAAGCTGATTGTATGCATGATAATTATAATCGCTGCTGCCAGGTTCTATGGGAAAGATCATGTTATTGGCTTACCCATGTAGGCAGAACTCCATTTACCCATGGCTTACTCATACTGCATGGAGACTGGGCTGTGCATCCTGACTTCATATCCTATATCCCTATGTGTACCTACCTCCATCCTCTCAACCCCTGAACTTTTGTGTTGATTGGTAAGGTCTGAAGGGTTGTTCTGCTTGCATTCATTTGAATGTACGTAGTGTGCTCCTTGCATTTGGAAACCCTGCTTTGTCAAGGAGACCAATCATGCAGAAAGTTTTACAATTGGCCCTCCATCTCCATGGATTCAACCAATTACAGCTTGAAAATATGCGGTGAAAAAAGAAAGAAAGAGAAAAGAAAAAGCAAACCTTGAGTTTGCCATTTTATATAAGGGACACCATTTTACTATAGCACTGTATGTAATGGGACTTGAGCATCCATGAATTTTGGGATCCATGGGTGATCCTGAAATTAACCCTAGAGGATATTGAGGGCCCACTGTACTTACATTCAAGGGAATACAAGTAGAACCTTACAATCCTTATCACAAAATGTGGCAAAATCAAGGATCTTCACTGTGTTTGCTCTCAGTATGTTAGGGCTATACCCAACATATTTTTTTCTTTTCATGTTAAATGTAACTTTGAGATTCTTTCATGAAAAGCCATTATTAGGAAAGCAATAAGTTCAGAAGTTCACATTATACATTCAGAACTGTCTTGCCTTACTCCTGTTGTATAATATTTGTTTCCTAAATGTGAAGATAATGACAGAGAGAGCATACTTGGCACAATTACAGGCACAGGAAATGTTAAGCTAAAATACAATGCACTTGAGTCATACACCCTCTTTATTCTCTCACACAACAATAGGCTTCAAACTTGCATAAAAGTTTAGGTTGATCTGACTGACCTGAGTGAAATCAGTGAAGTAAAATGTATTCTTCTGATTTGTGTCACTATGGAAATCCTGGATAAAAATGATGATACACTAAGAGAACTTTTGTAAATTATGTATGCTTGTGGACAGTCTGGTTTATTTGTGAGAAACTGTTATCACCAACTTATTCTTCCATACAATATCTCCCACAACACTGTCTCAAGCATTAAATCATTGTTTAACAATCCTTCCCAACAAATTTGGCATCTTCACATCTGAAGTGTATATGACCATTTTAATTTAGGATAAGACTACAGAGGAGAAGAGAAGAGCAGAGAGGTGTAACTCTGGAAAGAGAAATGAAATGGATGATGCTTGATTAGCTTGACTTTCTAATAGTTTGTATAAAAGACCTTGACAAAAATAAGCAAATTAGTTTATTAATTTGCTGTATAATATTCACAGAGAATTAAATTGGTTGGCAAAATAATTCTGTTCACCCCAGTCAGTTACATCTGCAATTAACAGCTTTATCAACATCAAAGTGAGCTATTTACCTAGATATTAACAGCACAATGTGATCTGTGTCTGCTCATAAATAAAGCCCTGTGTTACATTGGCTTATTCTCAGGCCATTTCCACACTACATTGTTATAGTGCTATTAATCCACTTTCAACATCCTGTGGATTTCTGGGGCTTGTAGTTTACTGAGGCCAAAGAATTCTAAATGCCCCTTCCTAAATTGCAAACCCCAGGATTCCATAGCAATAGCATTTACATTTCTATACCGCTTTATACTGCCAAACACTCTCTAAGTGGTTCACAGTGTGTTAGCTAATTGCTCCAACAAGCTGGGTACTCATTTTATTGACCTATGGAAGGATGGAATGCTGAGCCAACCTGGAGCCCTGCAGGATCGAATTCACAACGTTGTGGCTGCAGTAACAACATTTCCCAGCTGAGCCACCAGGACTCATAGGATGCTGAAAGTGGAATAACAGCACTCTAACAGTGTAGCGCAGAAATGGCCTCAGACATTAACAGCACAGTGTGATCCATATCTGCTCAGAAATAAGGTCCTGCGTTATATTGTCCTATTCTCAGATAAGTGCATGTAGGATGGCAGCCATAGCTAATCAAAGCAACCCTTCCTGTCAGAGAAAGTCACCTGGAAGTGATGGAAAAATTGTGTTACCAGCAGAAACAAAAGCAGTCACTATGTGCAATTTACCAATTTCCTAGTAAACCAAGGTATAGAAATGATGCATAAATGTCCATACCCTATAACCCCCTGATTTTGTACAGACAGTCCCAACTAATCCTGTGTCATCCCACTTTTCAGCTGCTTTTAAAATGTCCCAGTCTCTCTTTCTCCATCTCATCTGTCATTAGTTCAGTTAAGTTCTTGTTATGTTGCTTATCTCCATGCTGACAAGGTTCTTCTTCATATATCTCTTCCACCAGAGGTATAAAGAACATCTATAAACAAGGAGGCTTTTCAGCTGTCATGCCCATTATGGAATGTTTTTTATAAAAATGTGTCACCAACAAAAGGATCTTCTATCATATGAAGAAAACCTTTGCACATAAAATCTGCATGTGTAAGGCTTCTGCTCACAAGAACAGTCAATATGTAGAAGCTGAAGGTAAGGACAGATGTTTGATTATAGTTCCTCTCTACATCTTTTGGCCTTCACAGCTGGAAGATAATGTGAAAGAGGCTAAAGGGATGACTCATTATCTTCCTCATTTTGGCAGAGTACTAAATAAGCTTTTTACAGGTCATCTCTTGTGTAATCAAAGGCTAAAGCATGTTCTTGGATTCTTATTCCAGAAGACATGGAGAATGATTGCTCATATACCTAGGATGAAAGGCTAGAAAGAAAAGCAGACCGGACTACTTCTAGAAGCTTTTAATACTAGACATGTCAGAGACTCCAGAAATCCTCAGAAAGCCTAGATATCAGAGCAGCATGCTCTGAAGATCTGCTGAATCATTAGATCTCCTGGGAACTTTCAGTACCAGAATATACTGGAAGATAGTTTGGCAGGCATCCCTCTCTATCATAGGCCAACAGTGTGCTGAGAAAGATTCTAACCAGATGGATTCCCAAGACTATCACAGACTTTTTTGGGTGAGAAGTTTCAGATGAGCCTCTTTTCTATATTTAAGTTTTCTATATTTAAATAATTAAAATCATTTCATATCAGTAGTTTTAACCTAAAAACCAGTTGTTTTGACCCAATAGTGCATACATTAGTACATTAATACACAAGAGCAGGAAATAATAATTCAACACATTGACGAAAAATGCATAATCTCTTGAACAAGATTTATATTGTGTAACAAGCCACATTTTTTTCTGCTGTTTCACTTTTAGAACTCTACAAACAATAAAGCTATGGCATCTTAAAGGCAGACACGTTTCTATGGCATAACTTTTCAAAGACTACAGCTACCTTATCCAAAACTGTATTCCTCAGTTTTCAATGGGACAAAACATATTTGTTGAATTGACTGTATTCATTTCAATGTGGTTTGGAAACAAGGAATGACATGTAATGTGAATTGTGTTTGGGGCGTTGTTATTTCAATGTATATCTTTGAAGAACCATCATTATATATTTGAGGAATGCACATTATCCAGTTCTCAGTCTTACTGCAGTAGCTGCATGAATTGATCCTTAAGGATCCTTGTAAAGAAATTTTTCTAAGGATGCATATATCTTCACTTGTTATGCCTGACATATGACCTAGATGTCCCGAAACCCTTCAGCTATACCACTGTGTTTTTTAAAAAGTTCTCCCAACCAATAAAATCTTCAAAAATCAAATTTTAAATTATGTGAACTACGTAAATTCGTACTATATTCACCTACAAAATTTACCAGATGACAAGATTCCATCACTAGATGGCAGCATCCCTTGCAAAACAACAGTTGTGTTTGAAATATAGAAAGGAGGATTTTTTCTTCTCAAAAGAAGACCTGATATTCATACACTGATACATTTGAAATTAATATATTGGCGTCATCAGCTGCCAACTATCAATGTTTAAGAAAAATCTGGGATAGTTTTTTTCAGAGAACAAAAGACCGTATTTCTTGATCCTTTTAAAATCTATTTTAACCTACTTATATACTTATACTCCCAAGTAGTACTTTTGATCTGCTTAGAAAACAAACTAATGGCTTACAACAAAATTTAATGTTTTACTTGGCGTTCCCCCAGCTGGTGGAATAGATCACATTCCTGAATATGGACATATCCCACAGGACTCTGGGACAATTAAAGCTTCCCAATGTTCTCTTTTCCTTTCTTACTGAAGGCAAGCTAACTAGTAACACTCGATCTTCTTCGCGTTTACTGAGAAGCGCTTTTCACTCCTTTGAATAGAATATTCCTTCTTTGCATGGATAGCATGCACAGGAAGTGGGATTCCCATGCATGTAATCAGGAGTGAGACCCACTAAATTCAGGACGTTTTATATCCAAGAAAGTTTGGATAGAATTACATTAGCATGTTTAAGTAAATATGTATGTAAGACTGGACTGTTTGTCTTTTAGCTTCAAGTTAGCATCTTATGATTTATATGAAATAATCCTTATTCCCACCCTCTCAAGCATTATGGACCTACAACTGTTGCGTTCAATGATAGGCACAATTTGATCCCTAAGTATAGTATAATGCCATGCTCATTAATTTTTGCAAGCATTATATTTGTTTTCAATAAGACTTTTATCATACTGAATCATCACACAACCTTCTTGAAAGTTTCAGAGCAAATTGGTAAAATCCTCATAGGATCACTAATGTGAATCACAAATATTCAGTTATAATCTATGAAACATTCATGAGGACACACAAGCAGCATCTCATAAAGACAACTCTAGAGATTGCGGTTTTGAAGAAGATTAAGCAATAGCTTTGTGAGCACGCTGTCCAAGATTCCTCAAAATGGGAGGTGTATTATTCTCTCACTGTACATTTCTCCCTTTGCCAAGAACAGAGGAAAAATGTCACAAATCTCTCATCAAAGGAGGGTGTGCTAGTTTAAGACCCAGTCCTTGCTGCTCAGAGTTCTTTCAACACCATTCAGCAAGTTCAACAGGAGCTAAAGTAAGCAGCATCTCAGAGGACGTTCTTATTTATGTACAGGGAGAGAGCATATATCTTTTGGACTTTCTAAGTTACCAAGGTAAGAAAGTTTAGGATATGTTAGCTTTCTTGAAATTAAACTCTACAAATGCTCAAAACAAACAAAACAAAAAACAAAAAAACAAAACAAAAAGGAGGAAAACATTTAAAGCAAGATTGTAAAAGATTCCATCAAGATGTTTAACTTGAACACACTATCTTGTCCAAGGGTGGCAGTTGGGGATTGGGGGTGGGTGGGAAAATTCTTCAAATAACTTTTCCATCCCCCCCCCCAAAAAAACATTGATAAAGACAGTATGACTCTCTTGTTGTCCTACCTTGGCAATCTGTAAAGGCTGCTTTTCTTCCTTTCCACCTTGAAGTCTAAAACCCCAAGGTGCTCCCCCAGTCATGGTGATGCAGATATAATCCCCGGTACCCATTTTCTTCCTGAGGCAATCAAGCAGTATTCATTTGCAAAAGAGACTTCTCAATATGTCTATGTGTATAGTTCCTAAAAGATGTGGAGGTCTGCCGACCTTGAAGCTTGCCTTCTGGATGGTGCTGGGGGGAGAGAAAGAGCAAGCTCAACTGTTACAGCTGACACTGCCTGTGCGCTGCTCTCTCTCCAACCCAGTCATTAAGGGAGGGCGAGAGAGCTCTCCCAGAGCAGGGGAACAGCCCACTCTTTCGTCAGTTTGGCTGTGCACAGCCCACCTTCATGGCAAAGCAAAATAATGTCAAAGAAACACAAATGGAAAGGACTTGGGGAAAAAAGCCTCTGTTTAAACCCAAGAGCATTTGCCTGGGACAGCTAAATCAAAACAGCAGAGCAAAGGACTTGTAAATCTCTCAGCAATGATTTAAGACAGAGAGTTTACTTTTGTAAATGGTACCAGACTTGCGAGGGTCTAATTGCAGCCCAGTTTTGTATGCTCATAACCCAAACAAAGTGTAGAGGAAAAGAGGGTGGGCTTCTTGCCCCTTCCAAGGGATAATATATGAAAGTGTCCCACTCCAAAGGGATTAACAACAATGCTATTCACATCCATAAGATGACTGCAATTATCAAGCGATAGCCCAGTCCTTTGAAGCTTTTTATCACATGTACCTGCTTCCACCAGGATAAACTTTCCAATTACATGTAAGCAGGAAATATCTAGGATTGCCATAGGTTATATCAAAGTATAAAATGCATTTTATCCTCTGAGACATGCACACAGGCAGAAATGTCTTAGATTTGTCCATCATGAGATAATCAAGATAGTCAGTGGGTATGATGGCACAAATTTGAATCATGGTTTCCCAGAGTTCTAGTCTAACACTTAAAGCGCTATACCACACTGAATGAAAGTACGTATCAGTGAAGAAAGAGCAATTTTTGACTTCCCACACCTTAGAAATCTTATTCATAGTAGTATGCAGAGAGGAGAGATGTGTGTTTGTATGTGTGTCCAAACACACATAGCCCTTGTCCTGCCGCCTGGCATTGCAAGTGGCCATTGGGCCTGAAAAGATTGTCCAGTTCTGGTAAAACAGAAGAGCTGAGGAACCAAGTGGCAGGGAAACATTTGTACAGAAAGCAAAATCCCAGAAACAATTGGCTATGCCAACATCAACTATGAGTCTGAGGGGAGAGTCAACAGAACTGATTGAATGGTTTTTGTCAGAAAGGACAAAAAAAAAAAGTCCCTGTATGACTATAAATTATATGGAGATTAAGAAAAATCACATGACACAGGGCCACACAGTATTTTACATGCATTATTTCCAATTCACACAATTTGACAGGAAACTTGAGGCTCAGACACCTAGGTTTTTGTTCAGGTGGATAAAATCCAAGTAATTCTGAGGAATTTCGTAAACAGATGAGCCAAATTTGCCATTTCAAGGGGCCAATCAGGGGTACTGTGGATTGGCATTTGTAGCTAGAGGATTTAGCAGCTGGGTACCTGACATTGGCTGTGCCTTGGCCTGTAATCAAAGTAACCTTTTGGCAAAGCTAGCTGCTGTCTGAGAAGAGGGGAAATTTGTCAGATGCATGCATCTGCATTAATATCTATATGCGTGAAAGAAAGAATACCCTGTTATAGCTTCTGGGGGTGAGCTAGGCAAAAGGGCTTGCTTGTACCATAGGAGAGTATAGTGTTGTTGGCTCCCCCCCCTATACTCAGCTGAAAGTAGTTATAACAGTAGTCCACAGAGAACTTTCCATACTACTATTTTATTAATCACTGTCCACCCTCATATCCAAGATCCTTCTTTAATGTTTACTCTTCAGAAAGTGTTTCACAAAAGATCCTCTGCTATTTTAATCATTGACCCTACTTTCAGAGTCTGTTATTGTTATTGTCCACACACTGCTGGTACAGTGCCATTCCTTGTCTTGTTCTTAGTCAGTTCCAGTCACCCTTCAAGAGAGGGAAATGAAAACAGTGGGCCCTCCTCACACGCAACTCTGCACCCACAAATTTGTGTTTCTGAAAGGCGTTGCTTCCCTATATGTATAATGGTGGCAGTGAGTATGTGTGCCACCAGTAGGTACATGAGCATTAATGTTTCTTCCTTTACTTGGGGATTCCTGGAACAGAACCCTCACATATATGGAAGGCCCAGGGTATTAATTACTTGTACTTTTTTTTACATTTTCCTTTCATATTGTTTTCTTGTTAAAAGTGCAATTTCACTATAAAATGAAGACGGGGGGGAATGAAAGGAAATCAGTGGGACAAACTATGTATGACTGACGGTTGGGAAGCAGGTGAGGAAGCAGAGGAAATGAGGCATATAATAGGTAGAGAAGTGGTACAGGAATACCTGGCCACACTGGATGAATTCAAGTCTCCAGGGCCAGATGAATTGCATCCTAGAATATTAAAAGAACTGGCAGAGGTCATTTCGGAACCGCTTGCTATAATCTTTGAGAAATCTTGGAGGACAGGAGAAGTTCCAGCAGACTGGAAGAGGGCAAATGTTGTCCCCTTCTTCAAGAAGGGAAAAAAAAGAGGACCCAAATAATTATTGCCCAGTCAGCCTGACATCAGTACCCAGAAAGATCCTAGAGCAGATCATTAAGCAGTCAGTTTCTAATCACTTAGAAAGCAACGTGGTAATCACGAGAAGTCAACATGGATTTTTCAAAAATAAGTCATGCCAGACTAATCTTAACGTTTTTTATGAAAGAGTTACTAGCGTGATAGATGAAGGGAATGCTGTGGATTTAGCATATCTCGATTTCAGTAAGGCCTTTGACAAAGTTCCCCATGACATTCTTGCAACGAAGCTAGTAAAATGTGGGCTGGACAGGGCTACTGTTAGTTGGATTTGTAATTGGTTGACCGACCGAACCCAAAGGGTTATCACGAATGGCTGCTTTTCATCCTGGAGAGAAGTGACTAGTGGGGTGCCACAGGGTTCTGTCCTGGGCCCAGTGCTGTTCAATATTTTTATCAATGACTTAGATGAAGGAATAGAGGGCATGCTCATCAAATTTGCAGATGACACCAAATTGGGAGGGATTGCTAATACGCCAGAGGACAGGATCAAAATTCAAAATGACCTGGATAGATTGGAGAGCTGGGCCAAGGCTAACAAAATGAACTTCAACAGAGAGAAGTATAAGGTCCTACACTTAGGTAGAAAAAATGGAATACAGAAATATAGGATGGGGGACACGTGGCTGGATAGCAGTACGTGTGAAAGGGATCTAGGAGTCTTAATAGACCACAAGCTGAACATGAGTCAGCAGTGTGATGCGGCAGCCAAGAAAGCCAATGCAATTCTCGGCTGCATCAATAGGAGTATGGTGTCTAGATCGAGGGAGGTACTGGTACCACCCTACTCTGCCTTGGTTAGACCTCATCTTGAATACTGTGTCCAGTTCTGGGCACCCCAATTCAAGAAGGACATGGTCAAGCTGAAGCAAGTCCAGAGGAGGGCGACCAAAATGGTGAGAGGCCTGGAAGCCATGCGCTATGAGGATAGACTTAGAGAGCTGGGTATGTTTAGTCTGCAGAAGAGAAGGTGAAGAGAGGACATGATAGCCATGTTTAAATAGTTGAAGGGATGCCATGTAGAGGAGGGAGAGGGCTTGTTTTCTGCTGCTCCAGAGACCAGGACAAGGAGCAATCGATTCAAGCTGCAGAAAAGGAGATCCCACCTGAACCTCAGGAAGAACTTCCTGACAGTCAGTGCTGTCCAGCAGTGGAATATGCTGCCTTGGAGTGTAGTGGAGTCTCCTTCCTTGGAGGTTTTTAAGCAGAGGCTAGATGGCCATCTGTCGGGAGTAGTTTGAGGGTGTTCCCGCGTGGCAGGGGGTTGGACTGGATGGCCCGTGTGGTCTCTTCCAACTCTACATTTCTATGATTCTATGATTCTATTGTTCCATTTGTTTCAGCTAGGAACTAATCTTGGACTCCTCCAAATGGGTACAATGTTGGTTGAGGTCAGTGTTTGTAGGAGTAGCTCTCAGCTTTTTTTATTATTATTATCCAAAGGACATTTCTATCATCCCAGATTATTTGTTGGCAAACTCAGCATCAGCTGCCATATTTGACTCCTCCAGTGTTATTGTTTAATTGGATCTGAGAGTCTGAATTCCACCATTGTCTGAATGCTACATAAAATGAGTTGAATGGCATTTCCATACTTAATCAGGGAAGTTTGCTTCCATAGACTACTTACTGCAGGTATCAGAACAAAGCAAATTTTAGAGATCAGAAATGGGGATCTGTAAATTGTGACTACAGCCAGTATGGTTTAGTGGTCTTAGAGCTGGACTATGGCTCTGAAGACCAGAGTTCAACTTCCTGATCAGGCATGGAAACTCACTGGGTGACCTTGGACAAGTCACACTCTCTCAGCCTCAGATGAAGGCAAAGAGAAAACTCCACTCTTTCAATCTTATCAAGAAAACCCCATGAGAAGGTCATCATAAGTCAGAAATGACTGGCAGGCACACAACAAAAACAAAAACAACATCCTAACAATATACACTGTTAAACTGTAGGGTCTCTCATAAACAGTCTAACTCTAAGAAAATTTCATTTCAATAATGTGAGTAAGGAATTCTCATAAGAGAAAGGTTTAAAAACAGCTCTCATGACCTTAGTATCATTAGGAAATACCTCTTAGTAAGGAACCATAATTTCAGTTACCATATATGACTTTCTCAATTTTGTATTTATTGCTGCATCTTGTTTTTACCCTGAACATTATCTCCTTCTGCATTCTTTGCATCTTTTGGGATTTCTGTATCACTGTTCATAAATCAGAAAAGGCTTCATCGCAGGCATCTGCAGCTCTCTTATTTGTGAAAGCTAATGAAGAGACCAAATATGCATGCTAACACAAATCACCAAGGGAATAATATAGAATCACAATAATCTATAATAATGTCACAATTTGTCACCAGTAAAGAAATAAGTCCAAGGTTTCCAGGGACAACATCTTGCTTCTTGTTGCTATATCACCTTTCATGGTGACATGAAACAAAGGAAACAAGATGGGCATAACTTTTGGGGGGCTTGTGGATTGATTCCACCCTCAAAGGGTTGCACCACCCTTGAGAATCCTACCCAAGCAAATAAGAATAGTTCTATCAATGGCAGAACTAGGGCTCTATTAGTTGATCACAGCCATAATTCAGCTGTTTCATCTGCCTCGAATCTGCCAGTTATATTCTGGCCATAATTTTGAGTGAGGTTAAATTGTATTAAAAAAAATAATAAGCAGGGCTTTTGAGGTTTTTTTCCTTCAAAAACCATGATTTGAGGTGTTCTTTGAATTTTGGGAAAACCAAAATGACTGTTTCCCTTGCCGTTGTAGTCTTCCCTTGCTGTGAGTTGCCATTGCTGTGGGTTGCTGTTATAGAGGAGAGTAGCTGAGTTTCTACAGACAAATGCACACAACAGCAAGTAAAGCACATTTGTTAATAAGATGAAGTCCCACTGTGTTATGCCATTCAGTGGTTTGAATCTAGTGTTTCATTGGCTCTGCAGTGGTAGAACTTTCCCTTTCCATTGACAGTTTTCAGAGCTGCCTGAAAATCGGTTTCAGAGGCTTTCTCAGCCCTGGAGAGCAACCTTTGAAGTGCTGAGCAGGGGCTACACAGAGAAGGAGCCATTCCCTTCTCCCAAATTGTCTAAATATTGCTGTTTTATCAGCTGGAATCCAGTGTTGAAATCCTGTACTTCCAAAACCTTTTTTGAAGCCTGAACTACTAGGTCTTTTGTAATATTAATAGGTCTCAACTGGAGGTTAATTGTCACAGGACAGCTTTTAACTTCTTGATTGGGGTAGCCAGCTTCTATAATCTATAGTCTCCCTTTCCTCAGACAACGTTTCGCCAGAGTCAATCAATACAGACTTCATAGATTTAATTGGCATTATAGGGAACATTTATTCTGTTCATAGCAATTTTGCTTAGAATTTTGCTAAGTACTTTAAAATCTTCTGAATGTTAATCTGACTTTAAAGCCTTCAAAAGTTATTCACTTTTGAAAAAGAAAGAATAGAATCATAGAATCATAGAGTTGGAAGAGACCACAGGGGCCATCCAGTCAAACCTTCTGCCATTCAGAAACCCACATCAAAGGTCTCCCAACAAATGGCCATCCAGCCTCTGCTTAAAAACCTCCAAAGAAGGAGACTCCACCACACCCTGAGGCAGCATATTGCACTGCTGGACAGCTCTGACTGTCAGGAAGTTCTTCTTGATGTTCAGGTGGAATCTCCTTTCCTGCAGCTTGAATCCATCGCTCCTTGTCCTAGTCTCTGGAGCAGCAGAAAATAAACCTGCTCCCTCCTCAAAATGACATCTGTTCAAATATTTAAACATGACTATCATGTCCCCTCTTAACCTTCTCTTCTGCAGACTAAACATACCCAGATCTCTAAGCCATTCCTCATAAGGCATGGCTTCCAGACCCTTCACCATTTTGGCCACCCTCCATTAGACACGCTCCAGCTTGCTGATATCCTTCTTGAATTGAGGTGCCCAGAACTAGACACAGTATTCCAGATGATGTCTAACCAATGCAGAATAGAGTGGTACATTACCTCCCTTGAGAAATCTTCAGGAATGGCTAAAACTTAGTGGTATAGTGGTAAATGTTAAAGCAGAAGTGTTAAAAGAATGACCATAGCCCCCATAGCCATGATCCCCACACCTTCCAACTATTCTGATTTGGCAGATACAGTCTCACTTAATCGTCTATCATCCCACTTTTTCAGCTACTTTTCAAATGTCCCAGTTTGTCTCTTCTCTTCCCACTTTCTCCCTTTGCCCTCAGCTTACTTCAACTGCTACAAACTGAGTTCAAAGTACAAAAGTACCTTGCACTCAGTTAACTCAGCAAGAAGGGAAGGGCGGTGGCAAACAACATTAACATCCCTGCTAATCAGAAGTCTCATTACTTTCACCCACCATGATTTGGCTCCCCTTATTGGCCCAGGTACATGAACAAGCCATGTTCAAAATTGCAGTAGAATGAATGTAAGCCAATAAGTGTGAATGAGATTTACTGTGGCTTCTCTTCCCTGCTGCCAATTCAGGCAGCCTGAGCATCCATCTCTATATACTCAAAACAATTTTAGAGGCTAAACATTAATTCAAATTGCTGTTTCCAACTAAAGTAGATGAATACATCAATGAAATTTACTTAAGTGTTGACTTGCCATTCAGTAATAGATTCAATGGCTCTATTCTAGTTGAGAGAAACAAATGGATTTAGATGGTTTTCAAACACTACTTCCATTATTCTAGTCAGAGAACAAGTGCAACTCTCATCACTTCAGCATACTGAGCGCTTCGCTTTTGTAATTCCTGCTGAATAATTATGGGACAATAATATTTCTTTTCCTCCATGTTTTTGTTCTTTTGTAAATGATCTGTAGGCATCAAATTACTTTCAGATTTAGTTAGACTTAGATTAGAGCCACGAAAATGGTGATACTTAAATTACTCATGAATATTTCAAGTGATTTCAGTGGGTGTACTCCAAGAATGAGAGCCAACATAATGTGGTGGTTTGCATGTTGAACTAGGACAGGGATTCTTAACTTTTTCTGTACCGGGTGATCTCCTGTAAATATAATCTGTGGCTGGGGTCCTCAAGACAATTTAATATTTAAATATTCAAATATTTATTTAAATAGTCAAATATCTATCTATTTATTTATTTAAAGTTTCTAGAGACTAGGATTCAAATCACCACTCAGATACTGGATGATGTCACATTCTCTCAGCCTCAGAGGAAGGCAAAGGCAAGCCACCTCTGAACAAATCTTGCCAAAAAACCCCTGTGATAGGCTCACATTAAGGTTGCCATAACTTGGGCCATTTCCGCACTACACTCTTATAGCACGATTATTCCACTTTCAACATCCTATGGAATCCTGGGGTTTGCAGTTTAGAGAGGGGCTGGCCGACCCTTCCTGAAACTGCAAACCTCAGGATTCCATAGGATGTTGAAAGTGGAATAATCGTGCAGAAATGGCCTTAGAAGTGACTTGAAGGCAGGCAACAACCAATGTGCCACTGACAGTGGAAGGTTCTTTTTAGCCATTTTGTCTTCTCTTTTGAAAATTGACTTATGACAACCCTAAGGCAAACCTGTCATGGGAGTTTGTTTGGCAAGACTTGTTGCCTTTGCCTTTCTCTGAGGCTGAGAGAATGTGACTTGTCTGAGGTCCTCCAGTGGATTTCCATTGCCAAGTGGGGTTTCACAACACTGATCTCCAGAGTCAGAGTTTGGGTGTGCACAGACACCTGTTACTGTGTCCCTTTTGTTAGTGTATGTGTGGGTACTGAAACTGTTCTCTCATTTGGAAATGAAGAAGCAAGTTGGGCATGCACATTTCATCAGGGGCATGGCAGCAGGGGCTGTGGCTGCTGAGGGACATGACAGCAGGCATGTGTAATTTCTCAAACTGTATCCCTTGTTTGCAAATGAGGGTCACAGTTTGGGCATGTGTGCACACCTGCTGCCCTGTCCCTTTCATCAGAGATGCAGCAGCAGGGGGTGTGGGTGCTGAGGAACACAAAAGCAGGCATGTGAGTGCACCCAAACTGCATCCCTCATTTGCAAACAAACACACTCATCCACTGCTGTGTCCCTGGTGTCCAGCAGCAGGGCTTAGCAGACCCCCTGTGAGGAGCTCCCCCTGTGAGGACGTCCTCAGACCCCAGGTTAAGAAGCACCAAGGACACTGAGAGACAAGGGTCTGAATCCCCATCTGGTCATGGAAACCTTCTGGGTGATCTTGAGCAAGTCATACTCTCAGCCCCAGAGGAAGGCAAGGGCAAACCCCCTCTGAACAAATTCTGCTAACAGTACCCAGTGATGGGTTCAGAAATGACTTGAATGCACACAACAACAACAACAACTACTACTACTACTACTACTACTCCAGAATTGACTAATGTATCTTGAATCAACTCATTATTTTGTTCACTGCTCTTGAAAGTTATAATCTCAACAGGATCATGATGACTCTTGGCCTGAGGCTGCCATTTTTAGAATTTGAAAAGACCTTTTAATGCTCATGGTGCTATTTTTCACTAGCTTCCTCTGGTAAACCTACAATACTTTTATCTTTGTCTCTTTTTTCCCCTAAGTCAACCTTTTTATTTGGCAAAGTTCTCAATCCAGCTTCTGCTGTAACTTTTAAAATCACACTAAAGTTCAGTTCAGTTACTTTTGCTGTATCACTCACTTGTTCACTAAGGGATTCCATCTGATCTCCTGGACACTTTAGTCTATGCCCAGTTTTTCAGAGGTACTGTACTCTTTAGGGGAACTTGCTCAAATCCCAAACCTCACTAGACTGAGTAGAACTGGTAGTACTAAGATATGGATGTCTATTTGTTGTTTGTCATGGCAGCCTATTGTATAGTGTTCACAACATCATGAAACAGCAACAGTGCCCTGTGTTAAAGCCCGAGTAATTGTAGAATACTATATGACATTTTTAAAATATATACATTTTAATTTTTTTCTTAGAAGGACTGATGCTGCTTGTGCTTTCTGAAGGGATAAACAAACATTTGCCTACTATAGTACACAGCTATCACCCACTGCAGCAAACAGAATGATGATGGTGATGATGATGATGATGATGATGATGATTACAATGACTATGATGACAATGATTATGACCACTCCACCTTTTCCTCAAGAGTGGGACTCCCCCCCCCAACTCTGTTTTACAAGCTTCACTTGCAAGACTTTTCACTTCCACACAAGATCCTGCACAGATAATTGTACAGTTATTGTTCTATTGTTAATAGAATCAAGAGGTTGCCCTAGGAGAGGTCATTCATATCAGTGCTAGCGAAAGAACTCGTACAAGATATATAACACAAGTAACAATGAAAACTCATACAGACCTACACAGAAGCAAGTCCTAACGATGGGATTTGTTCCTAAGTAAGTGTGTATAGCTGTGTGGTCAATTTGTTGGAACTGGGGACCATGGCTTAGATAGCTGCACCCTATTTTTTTATTTTTATAATTACGTACTTATTTATTTACTTACTTATTTTTGGCCCCACCCCCACAACTATCTCCCAACACCTGCAGGAGATGTTAAGGGCAATGGCTAGGATTGGAAGAGTCCTTTTTCCAACAGGAAGTCAACATCTGGATCATTTCTTATGACAAAATTACTTCCTATTGCAAACACACACACACACACACACAAAAACACAAAACAATAAAACCCCTCCTCTTCTGGGCCAGAAACAGCTTATGGATGGGCAGAACTTTGGTGAAATAATCCCCATGCCATACAAGGAAATGCTGGAGGGTGTTTAATTTTTTTAAAAAAGTTTGTGCCTTAGGAGCCTCCCAGTCAGCCCTGGAGACTGCATGCAGGCCATGAGTAACATCTTCCCCATCCTTGATACATCAGATTACAGGTTCAAGAAATAAAAACACTTGTAAAAATTTCTCCACATCTTTGTGAACTGTACAAAATTTTCACATCATCATCATTATTGTTACTATCTGATAAATTTATTGGATATCCTTTTTATCATTCAGACTTTAACCTAACAAGTTAAAAAAGGGTGTATGGTACTTTACAACTATCCTTATCTAAGGCTGCTACCATATTTTCTTATCAGAACACTTGTGCTTTTAACAGATGGAATGACAACCTGAAATCCAGCAGATGCCAATCCAACATTCAATATCCAGCATTCATGTTGATCTGAATCAGTCTGCAAGAGGATATTGTAGCACCTTTGAGACTAACGTATCCCAAGGACATAACTTTCCCATTGTTGCTGCTCCCTCAGTACCAACTGATACAACCAATTGAAACAAACACTTTTTGAGCTCCTTTTCAAACACTGTAGTTGAGTTTTGTTTAGCCAGCTGGAGCCCTTCACAAAAAGCCCAATCAACACTTGTCAACACAAACACTTCAAAAAGATTGCCTGCAGTGATATAGTAAACTGGGATCCGGGTGAAAGATGAAACAGTATCATTGAACGCATACTTTCCATCTGTGCAGATGGAAATATCTAGCATGTTTTTATAGCAAATTAGTATTACTTAGTTCCCAGTATAAGACAGCTGGTACAATGTAAATACATGAAAATAGTTTTTAAAATATTAGAGAAACCAAGAAAAGCATTCTAAAGTCATAACTATTAGGAAATTAAAGCTCAGAACAGAATCCTACATGACAGTCAAAAGGCCTGGCTAAATTTCTGTGGGGCACTATATCACTATCATCATCATCATCATCATCATCATCATCATCATCTTTATCTGCCACCTTTCCTGGAAAAAACTGAAAGTCACGGGGAGCTTACAAATTAAAATGATTACATTACATACAAAAGATTACATACAAAACACCACATTAAAGTAGAATTAAACTCTTAACAACATATAAGCAATATTTGACAAAATATTTAAAAATGTACCTCAAAAGAATTAAAAGCAGTCTTAAAGTAGTCCAATTTAAATAATACAGCACCCTCTTAAAAGTCCTTTCCTTAAAAATCTTCTGTTCTAAAAGTTTGTCAGAATAAAAAGGTTCTTCATTCACCAATGGAAGAATAATAAAGAGGGGAACATTCCAGTTTTCTTATTAAGGGGGTTCAAGAGACTAGGGGCAGCCACTAAGAAAACCCTGTCTCATTTTCCCACCACCGACACTTGTGAGGGTGATAGGAAATCCATCTGAGTGATTCGACTAGATCACTGGAAAGCATGGACTAAGGATAAATGGGAAAAGAAATAAAAACAACAGTCTGGTAGCAGCTTACTAAAGGCCACCTAACCAAGATGATGTGGTAGATGATGACTTTCAGAGATGAATCTCAGAAATCTCCAAGAACCAACAACTGGTAGTTTAGGGGGACTTCAATTATTTTAATGTTTGCTGGGAGACTAACTATGGTAGGCATCCAACAAATTCCTGATGTGCCTGGCAGATAATTTCGCCTTTCAAAAGATGGAGGGAGGAACAAGGTGATCCACAATTCTGGACTTAATCCTAACCAACAAGAAAGAGTTGGTCACTGGAATCAAAACAGTCTCTGAAAAGCATCTACCTATATCCTCTGGATGTCTTCAAAATGAGGCTAGACTGCTACCTTCTAGAGATGTTTTAGTTGGAAATCCTGATTGAGCCTGTGGTTGGACTTGACAGCCCATGGTTCTGTGATTCTAGGGATGAACGAAAGGCCTCTCCTCAAGGGTTTAAGCAGGCTCAGATGGGGAGATATTATCTGTCTGATAAGCTGGCCTATAGGGCTTAATAGGTCATAATCAACACTTTGAATTGTGCCTAAAAAGAGGCGAGCAGCCTGTGGACCTGTTGGAGCAGGCCTGTTATATGATCCATATAATTAGTCCCAATCCACACTCTGGCTGCAGCTTAGTTGTCTAAACAGTTGTACTTTCTGAGGGGTTGCACAAATCCAGTCTTCTTACACACTTTTGGCATGGTGCATGGGAAATTGATCATTCTGCAAGGAATGAGCTAAAGGCTATACAGTCAATGCAACTATACAAGTGGATATTTATGCTATGCTTAAAGTATATCGGCTCTTAGGCCCTATATTAAAAAAATATAAAGTGTTATCATAGAGTTGCCAGGTAAAATAAAGAATAGGGTTCCTGTCTGTTTAATGATTGTCTAGAAGAGGGAATTTCAACAGATATTGTTGGCATGAAAAGCAACATTTGCTGAAATCCCTTGTTCTAAATAATCATTAAAGGGACAGGAGCCCTGTCACTTATTTCACCTGACAATCCTATTTATCAAATATTTATGAAATAAGATATAGAACAGGGGATTTCAGTGGGCAAAATATGCTATATGTGTTGTCAGATACTAGTATCAGCCTTCTTATGCAATATCCTTTCTCTCTCTGAGGCCCTGAGACTGAAAACAAGCCCAGCTTGAAAAAAAGTGTCTCAGGAGAATAGTGGCAGGGGAGAAACAGCCAGTGAACAAAGGGCTTTGCTCTGCTTCCTACTAGCAACATGATTTATCTCAGGTCATTTCCGCACTAGCCTGTTATAGTGCGATGATTCCACTTTCAACATCCTCTGGAATCCTGGGGTTTGCAATTTCTGCAAAACTGCAAACCCCAGGATTCCAGAGGATGTTGAAAGTGGAATCATCGCGCTATAACAGGCTAGTGCGGAAATCTTTGTAGGTATTTGGTGGTGCTTTTTCTGTTACAGTTCTGATACTGTTACGTGTAGTCACAATAGGGAGTCCAGAAGAAAATGACAACATACTGTCAGCATGATATAGTGGTCTGAGCATTGGACTATGAACCTGCAGGCCAGGTTTGATTCCTCACTTGGCTATGAAAATCCTTGGCTACATCACACATTCTCAGCCCCAGAAAACTCTGTGATACGCCTGCCCTAGGGTTGCCATAAGTTCGAAACAACTTGAAGGTAGACAACAAAAATAACAGCAACAATGGTACTCAATAATATGTCACATATGTATATTGTGTTGTTTATTTATTTATTACAAAAATTTCAAATCCATTGAGCATGAAAGAGAGTGAATGTGAATTTTAGACTGCTGGTGTCTTGATATTCAGCTCAGGGGCATGGTTTACGGAAGAAGGGCAGCCATATACAGACCTACAAATCACACATGATTGTTTTGCAGGAGTATGTAGTTATTATAGATTATACAAAGCAATAACAAAATGCCCTTAGAAAACACAGATTAAGTCTGAATTCGGCTCAGGGGCATTATTTAAGGAAGAAGAGCAGTCATATACTTCAAATCACATGTGATTGTTTCTCAGGAATATCTAGATATGGAGTATACAAAGTAACAACACTGTGCCCTCAAAAGACACTGATTAAGTCAAAGAGACGGCCTTTGAAATATGGTGTATATCTTTTCTTTTCCCTCTAACATGCCACCTCTTCTGCAATTCAAAATTAATTCAGCTTCACATGCTGAACACCTGTGGCATACACCTTTAATCCTTCTGACAATTACTTAAATAGTTTGCATTCCTGTTCTCTGTTGCCATTGGGGAATAACTACAGGATAATATTTTAGCAGATGTGGTATTAACCAGTGTGAGCTGCCTTTTATAATGTCTCATGAAACTAATATATTGACTCAACAATTTTTCTTAGGTTTTTTTTTTTCTTTAAGGAAAAAAAGTAAAATATGGAATCTGGAACATCCATCAAATAGCAATGATCATAGTAATAAAAAGTCTATATAGATTTGATGTTTTTGATCAAAGATAGGAGTCAGGCATTGCACATTAGAAATAGATAATGTGTAGCCCTCCAGCTGGGCGGAGGAGGCATATAAACCTCCACATTTCATTGAACTGCCATTCCCATTAGCAATAGCCAGCTATGTCAATGGGGATGGGTAATGGGAGTTGCAGTCCAGCAACATCTAGCGGGCCATATATTCCTCATCCCTGTTGTATGTTTTCCTCCCTGAAGAAAATACTAATTCATGGAATTTTGATTTCAGGTGGGCCATTCAGGTATTTTTGGTCTACCATTTCTATCAGGTCTAGGTAGCATAGCCAATGACAAAGGATTATGGAAGCTGCACTGTACAAACATTGGGGAGGGGGCACAAAGAAAGTGTAAAAAGAAGAAATTAAGAGAAAAGCTGCTGTTTTCTTATTCATAGATCTTGTATGACATGACTAGTTTAGCCATAATACTGCAGACCTTGGAAATTTACATTAAAAAGGAATAAGAGTTATTTTTCTAAGGCTACGAAAATATTTGGGTATAGACATAGTTGCAATATTATACTTAAAAAGTTTTCACTACCATGCATGTGAAGAATAGCAAAAGTGGTTACTTTTTAATCATCTTTTTAAATATTTGAATGACACACATTGCTGGACCGTGGTACAAAACACATGCTTTTCTTACCCATCTCACTGTCATCTCAACATAACAGACCATGAGTCAAGGTGAGCTAACGCTTGAATCATGAGCTATTTCTCCTCCTCATTGCCATAACAATCAAACAAAAAAATTACAACAAATACCAGAAAAGGAATGAACTTATCCCTCGCTGTGTTACAGACACAAAGTAACTGCAATACCATCTTTTATTACTGGAAAAAGGAATTATTTAGAAGTGACCCATCCTTTATAACATGGCTGCTTCGAAGTAGACATGTATAGAGTTGCTCTGCCATTTTAGCTAGACTTGTTCCACAGCTTTTAGATATATAAGGATAACTTTTGGTGAAAACGTTAACATTTGTGCTAGGAAAATAGCTAATTAATAATGTAGTGTTGCATTTTCGTCAGCTTCAAGCATTTCTGAAAGAGTATTTGTACAGTAGAGTCCCGTTTATCCGACGCTCAGTTATCCAACCAACCGGATTAACCAACATCGCGACGGCCTGGGGGCGTGGCTGTGGGCATTTCCGCACCCCTAGACATGCCCAGACATGCCCCAACACGCCCCCAGGCCCGCCCTGACATGCCCCGACACCCCCCCAAAATGGCGGCCGCCGCGGGTGTCCGAGTAATCCAACCCTTTCAGTTATCTGACACTGCAGCCGCCCGTTTGGGTCGGATAACCAGGACTCTACTGTATTAGTTTTTGTTAGCTAACAGCCTAGTCGCCAATGCTATTCAACATCTACATGAAATCTCTTGGAGAGATCATCTGGAGGCATGAGCAGGGTGCTATCAGTATGCTGATGACGCTCAAATATATTTCTCCATGCCTTCAAAAACAGCTTCACCTAAGGACAGTATGTCTCCTCTGAATGAATCCTTGGTGGAGGTAATGGGCTGGATGAGGAAAAACAAACTGGTGCTGAATCCAGACAAGACAGAGGTGCTTACTGTCAAGGGTACTAATCTGGACTTGATGTGTCAAGCAACACCTACTGAAATTCACTCTTCTATAAGATCATTACAGCATATTCTCATTAAAGCATACTGCCTGAATTTGGTAGGGACTGTCCCAATTAATCCTCTGTCATCCCACTTTTACAGCGGTTTAAAAAATGTCCCAGTATTTCTCTCCTTGTCTCACTTTTCTTCTTTGTCCTCAGCTTAATTCAATCGCTGCAAACTGAGGCCCTTCCTGCAGGAGCCTCCCATCTCAGCATGGGTTTGGGAGAGGAGTAGAACCACGATGATGCTTCTGCACGATGTCATCGTGGTCCTGTCCTTCTCCCGTTGCCAGGTGGCGTGATCACCAGTTAAAGCATTGAAGAGTTTTCTCCATCAATGACCCATGATTGTGACTTACTTGGTCTGCAGCAGCTCCAGAAGCACAGTGGAGGTGTTTCCTGTCTCAGCGCAGCCTGGGAACAAGCCTGGCTGCCCTGCCAAAGGAAGAAACGTGTCCCTTGAGCTTCCTTTGCCAGGGGACCAGCCAGTGTGGAGGAGAGTTTTCATGTCTGTGCTAGGATATGACACTGGGATAACACCAGAGACAGATAAGGTGCGGAAAGGGCCTGAGTCCAAAGTGAAAGAATAGCTGGTCCTCAATTAACTCAGCATGGGGGGGAGAAAGGAGGAGGCTGAGTTTCCAGTAGACTCAGGCAAAAGCAAGCAGCTGTAGCCTTTCCTAGCTTGTTGGCTCTTCCTCAATTATTTTTACCATCTTGACCACTCTCTGAACTTGCTTGGTCATTTGCGTCCCAATTTTCATCAGTGAAATGTTGCAACGAATGTTAAGTTTTCGTTCTTATTGGGTCTGCCACTTTGCAGTGGCTGCTCACTGCTGCTTGTTGAAACCCTGGCTGTATCAGAGCAATCTCTCTCTGCATTTGTCCTTGCAGGGGGAAGTAGCTGGGTCTCCAACAGTGTATTTGACCCAGTCCTCCCAAACCCTCCTGGCAGAGATCTTTTTCAGAAGGGGGGTGGGGGGAGCAAGTGGGTCAATCCCTCTTCATCTCTCCAACTACCCCCCTCCAACTCTACTGCCTACTGTTAGCTCCTGTCCTCTTACAGCTATTGAAAGAAGAGATAGGGTAGCATGCTTTCTGTAGACTACAATTCCCAGAATCTCCCATCCATGGCTGGGGGATTCTGGGAATGCTAGTCCAGAGAAAGCAAGCTAAGTTCTGACTTGTAATAACTAAGGCCATTACTGCACTAGCCTGTTATAGTGCTATTATTCCACTTTCAACATCCTATGGAATCCTGGGGTTTGCAGTTTAGGGAGAGGCCTCAGGATTCCACAGGATGTTGAAAGTGGAATAATCGCATTATGAGCCTTACCGCACTACACTGTTATAGTGCGATTATTCCACTTTCAACATCCTGTGGAATTCTGGGATTTGTAGTTTCCTGAGGCCAAAGAGCTCTCTGGCTGAGAGTTCTAAATGCTGTTCCCTGAACTGCAAACCCCAGGATTCCATACGATGTTGAAAGTGGAATAATCGCACTATAACAGGCTAGTGGGAAATAGCCTAAGGAGTATTTTTTCGTGGGTCAGAGCCCCACCTCTGGTTGATACACGTGGGCGGAAGGAAACAATATGAAGAGTGGCGTCAAATTACAATGAATGCCCAACAAGCAAACTCGACTCCAGACAATGCAAGTAAAGCTCAGAAACTTTTGCAAAGCACATAGCATTCACTGCAACAACTGGTGCTGGCGATCTTTTGAGGGGTCGCAGCAATTCCCGTCGTTTTTCCTTTTTCTGCTCCAGACTAACCCAGCCACCTCAATGAAATTCGCCACCCATCAGGATGCCTCCCGAAGGAGACCAGTAATTTTCCAATGCCCTTTCCCTTCGTTTCTCTGACAAGTTGCCCTATTAATCTCCACCCCCTTCACTGCGTTCTTGCTGTTTTTCTTCTTTTCCTAAATTTCTTTGGAAGCAACGATTGGCAAGGCAGGAAAGGGCAAGCGGCTTCGCAGGAGCTAATACGCATGCCCTTGTCTCGTTTTTGTTTTTTTTTGGACACGTTCGCGGGGCTGACTGGCAGCTCCTCTGACGCGAGCCCTGAAGCGTGGCGGCGGCGGCGGCGGCGCGCGCTCCCTCCCGGGCCAGCTGTGGCCTCGGCGCGCGCTCCCGCCCGCCCTGTTAGACGTGGCAGTTCACTGAGCACTCCCGAGCGGAGAGAGCGAGAGCGGAGCCGGCTGTCTCTTGCGCCTCTCCGAGCGCCCGCTGGACCCGGCTTGGGACGCGGAGACACGCGCGGAAGGAAGAAACCAGCAGCACCGCTGGGGACTGGCTAGGTGAGGGGGCTGGAGAGGGGAGAGGGAGAGATCAGATGGGAAGGGGAGCAGAGAGCCGCCATCCGGTATCGGGGGCGTGCCGCTGGGATCCAGAACCTGTTTGGGTTGGGGATAGGCGCTTGCATCATCTAGGGAGCCGCCACGGAGGGGGGAGGCAGCATCCCACAGAAGGGGTCCTGGAGACTGGAACTTCCTTATTATAAGCATGGGGAGAGGAAACAGAGCCAGCCCAAGAGGGTTACCATGGAGAGTGGATCCTTCTCCCTGCAACAAGTTGGGTGCCGTCCAGGAGGCACTCCGGTCCAACATTGAGGATCTGGGCCACACCTGGGCCTCTCATCTCATTGTCCAGTTTTTTGTGGTAGTTTTGATGACATGAGCGTTCAAGTGTTTATGAACAATGATGAGATCCACTTGACGGTCGCTGCTGTGATTTACGTGCATCTAGCTTTTTTTTCAAATGCTTGATCCATCATAATGGACTTCAAATGCTTTGCTCAGATGCCCACCTTAAGTATATCAAGATCCTTAATTTTATCCAAACTCTCTTTAGGAAACCTTTTAAAAAGTCATTAGAGTTGGTAAAATAAATTCACATATATATGGAGCGTATAAGCAATTCCTATTGATATGAAGCAATTCAAGATGGAACCATTCAAGATGGAACCATTCATTTAGGTACATGTGGGGATGACCTCTGCTCTGTTGGGCTGAAAATGTTGGCAGAATAATTCCCTGACCATTACATGAAATGGTTTCAGACTGCCACTGAAAGAAATTCTAGGGACAATTGTGTTGAGCTGTGACTGGTGGGCACATGATGACTTTATTACAAGTGAGTTTGAATTTGGATTGCCAATCCATTTGTGGGGAAAACATCCGAAATATACATCAGAGTTGGATAAATAGTCTATATGCCATAACAATAGCATGCGTCTTCTCCCTTACCCTCTAACCAACCACCACTTTTTTTTTTAAATTGCATTGCCAACTGTCACTTTTGCGATGGCACAAATATATCCTGGGTAAGACTTAAAAACTAGGGCATATGAGACATGGAGAAGGGATTGCACAACTGTGTGGCCAGGCATCAGAAGATGTGCAGGTCAACACAACCACATAGGAACCCATCATTCATTTCTATAACCACCTGTTACCCAGATTATCTTCTGATTTTCCACTGACTCTTTGAAGTTTAGCTTGATACGGGCTGTAGCATTTTTATTTCCTATTGATTTAATGTGATTGAATCATCATTGTTCATGTTAACTGTCTCTTGCTTTTGGAAGAGATAACTCTGCATTTTGGCCTAGACAACACATGACCTAAGAGTCGGTCTAGCCTCAGACTGGAGATACAATCAGGTTTGTTTGCTGAAAGTTCAGATAATGCTGTTTGGAGTACTCTTGGATCTTGTACTCCTCCTGGAAGCTCAGGTGGAGCTGATACTTGGAAACTCCTTTGCCCAGCTTCAGCTGATGTGTTGGCTGTACTTTTTTTGGTTTATTTTTGGCAAAAGCAAGATCTGGCCACAGGATTCACTCTACAATTGCCATTCTTTTAGATGATTGTAGTACGTTCTACTAAAGGCTCCCCTGCAAGACATCTGACCCTTGTTGCTTTATTGAATTTTTGTTTAGATCCATGGTCATTGACCTTCCTGTAGTTAAAGATTCATGCCTAATGGGTCTTCAGATCTTTTGCTACAAAATTGTTTGGACTATATGTGTGTGTAGACTATTGAATGATTGGTAGATCTGTTATGACTTATAAATATTTGTTCGCTACATGTATATTTATTTATTTTCTAACTCTTTTTGTTGGTTTTGTAGACCCCATGTTCCAGTTGTAGAACAATCTCACTATCTTCTAGTCTGTTTCTGGGTACAGTTCAAAGTATTGGCATTCAAAGCCTTGAACAGTTAGATGCCACAGTATCTAAAGGACTGCTTCCTTCCATATTTACCTGCCTGTAAAATTAAATCATTATTGGAAGTCGTGTTATAGGTCTCCCCGCAATAGAGAATCTAGGTTGGTGGCACCTGAGACAGTGCTGTTTCTGTAGCTGTACAGATTGGCTCTCTCTTTCTCTTCTGCTTCAGGCAATAAAGGTTATTCTACAAGGCTCTTTATGCTAAAGATTTTGCTGTTCTTTAATTTTAATGAATATTTATAAACTTTATTGTATGGTTTTCTTTTCATGTGAAGTTTTCATGTTTTCATGTTATATCACTATATGTGCACCTCTAGGGAAAGAATGCAGTTTTGTAAATTCAGTAAATAAATGCACATTGTGAAAGTTTTGTATGGGAATCCCAAAGTTTTGGCCTGACTTGCACATTCTGGCCAATATAGTATAATACTGTGACTGCTGCTTGGGTTCACAGGCTCCAGTACCTTTTCTCACTTCCTGGTTTGCAAGAATTAAGGTTTGTTGTGATGTCCAAAACAAGCAAACTGTTTAATGCAACTCAGACTATACCACCAAACCAAAATTGGAAACCATGGATTTCTAAAAATTGGAATGAGGAGGGGAATTGTATTTCTTAATTACAATCATTTTCTTGATTTGGATATTGCATCAAGTAAGGAAGACAAGGGGAAATGAGATTGTGCAAGGGAAGGATGAAGCTGCCACAAAGGAAGAAAGAAAGTGGTATTCTGTCACCTTTAACATAGACTCCTCCTTCTGTCCCTTGCTCGCTATCAGCAGCTATACCATCTGGGTGAACTGAAGGAGGAAAGGGAAGGAACTCCACTTCACTGGTTTGTAGCAACTTTTGGCTACTCTTCACCTTGAATTGTTTTCCATTCCATCTGGTGGTTAAAGTTGTTGTGAATAACTATGAACTTTTTTGAGTGTGATTTCTAATTTTCCCTCTCAGTTTGGATGCATAGATATTGAGGACTCTTGTGCTGGCATTGTCATCCAGTTGTTACCTAACTGGAAATTTACCTGTTTCACCCTCCCAGGAGAAGAGAAATTTACAGGCATGCTTCAGTTAATGAAGCCTTGCTAAAGAAGCTATTCACAAAGGGTGCTACGTAAAAAGACTTTTTATACCCGCTCAGACCCTCCCTTTTCCTTCTTATCTGTCTTGTTATCTGTAAGTGGTTTCTAAGCAGGATCAGTATTGGGAGAGTGGTGGAGGAAACCTGGAAAACACAGACTTTGAGGCCATTTCTGCACTAGAATTTTATAGTGCTATTATTCCTCTTTCAATATTCTGTGGAATCTTGGGGTTTGCCCCTCCCTAAACTACAAACCCCGGGATTCCATAGGGTGCTGAAAATGGAATAATAGCACTATAACAGTCTAGTGTGGAAATGGCTTGAGTGTCAGATTGTAGCAGAGTATCTGCAATAAGCAAAATACAATAGGGCTTGTGCTGGGAAAGATCAGGATTCTGCTCTAGCTGTTCCTACCACAGCTGTGTCAGTCTGCCTACAACAGGCAAGGTAAACAGCAGCTGCCTGCAGAATCTCTTACTGAGTATGTATGAATGTCAAGACAGAGAAACGTGGAGAACAAATAAACTAGTTTCACCAGCTACACTCAGTATGTTAAAAAAAACCCATAGACCTAGAAGTTGCTTTTCATTTTGAAAAGAATTCTTTCAATCAGTGACAAAGGAGAAGGAAGAGAGTATAAGAATCTTGGACCATTTCTGTACTAGACTGTTATAGTGCTATTATTCCACTTTCAACATCCTATGAAATCGTGAGGTTTACAGTTTAGAGAGGGGCCTCAAAGGAATAATACCACTATAACAGTCTAGTGCGGAAATGGACTTGGACTTGGGCTTGATGGTCAAACAATTTCAACATTGTAGTTGAAAACTACTCATAGTAGATTCATCTATGCTTTGCAGTCCTTCATGTCTTTCAGCAAGACCTAGACCAGACTGGTTGAATCCAGTCACATAAGCACCCTGGCAGGATTGGGGTCTAACTAATTTTAAAGGTGGCCTGAGAGTAGATGAAAATGGTAGCAAGTGATTTTGCTTCTTAGCTCAAGAAAATAATTATAAAGGTACAGAAAAGGCACTGTATGAAAAACACTTGAAAAGCATAATATGAAATAAGTTACATGGACATATGAGAGCTTGTGTTGTGTAACGGTTTGAGTGTTGGACTAGGACTGTAGGAGACCAGGGTTTGAATCTGTGCTTCACCACGGAAACCCCCTGAGTGACCCTGAGCAAGTCATACTCTCTCAGGGAGACAATGGCAAACCCACTCTGAACAAATCATGTCAAGAAGACCTTAGGATAGGGTCGCCGTAAGTCAGAAATGACTGGAAGGCACACACCAACAAAACAAACTGAGAGCAGTATAGTACGTCTATCCAAAGTTTCGAACTACTTAAGTTGTAGTTTTAGTACTGTTTTGTGCCTGGTATGATTCAGAATCAGAATCAATCAGGAAGCATGGCTGATGGCTGAAGGATTCTGGTAGTTGTAGTCCCAAAAGGAGTCTAGAACAGTTACTCTTTTGGACCACAGCCTTCAGTATCCCCAAACCACTGGCCATTCTGGTGGATGACTCTGGGAGCTGTATTTCAAAAATAATTTTCCCAAGCTTTTGTTTGATTATGGGTGATGGGTTGTTTGTACTAGTATGTGGTGTGCTTTGTGAAATAGTGCTTAACTTGCATTTTGCATTGATGTTTGAAGGGAGAGGATGAGGTTCATCAGATTATCTCAGGTTCTTAAAATGTAATTGCAAGTGCATCCAGGTTACTGAGCCAGCATTGTTTTGTTTGCATTTCTGAGAGTTTCTTGGTTTCATGGCCTTTCAATTTCTATGGGAAGTCTGACGTGGCACACTTTCTTTGCTGCCACTGAATGATGCAGGAAGTAATTGCCTTTGCTAAGAACTTGGTTAACATTAACTCTTACAGCTGCCTTGAACACCATGCTCTATAGTGGCAATGAAACCTACAGTACAAGTACGTCAGCACTGAATATTAAATAAACTTGTAGAAATTATCAGAACTCAAACCTAAATGTTTTGTTCTGCCTAAGAAGGAGGCAGGATCCACAGCTCACTACGGAGAACAGTCTGATTCCTAGATGCCATCTTTCCTGTTTCACTAATTGGCACTCTCTCACTGGAAACAGAGCTTGCTACTTTAATTGCATGAACCTGAAATATCACAGCTCTTTAAAGTAACATCTCAAGTGTTCAACTTACAAAAAAACACAACATATTTTTGGTTCAGAAGGACTTAATACAAATATTCTGGCTAAAGGGAGAGACAATTTGTAATGCAAGCAAGGCGTTCACATTAGCATTCCTAATCTAATAATCCTAATTCCAAATAACAATTAATAGACATTATGGCCATTTCCGCACTACAGTGTTAAAGTGCTGCTATTCCACAATCAACCTCGTATGGAATTCTGGGGTTTGTAGTTTAGGGAAGGGCACTTTGAATTCTCAGCCAAAGAGCTCTTTGGTCTCAGTAAACTACAAATCCCAGAATTCCACAGGGCATTGAAAGTGGAATAGCAGCAGTTTAACACTGTAGTGCGGAAATGGCCTATGTCTCTACAGTTTTGGTATTCAGTAAGGTGTCTACAGCATGTTTGGAGCTGTCTTGGAGATTATCATCCCTTCTCTAATTTGTCATTTTGTGGTAGTGAAAGTCACTGCTATTCACAATTCTTCTGTTTTTAAAAGTAGGACAGAATCAAAGACATGGAGGTCCTTTATTTTTTTCGTATAGTCTATAGCCTTGCTGTGCCACTTGGTGCTGTGATGTGGTGTTTCTCATACTTTTGCCCCAGGAATTGGATGCATTTTTTTTCTTTTGTGGCCCATCTTAGTGCATACCCTCTAACATTTCACAGGTGAAAACCGGGACACATGTGACCAAGCAACATCAGAGCATAGTCAAGATGGCAAGAATTATTAATGAGGAAGAACACACAAATTTTGAAAGGCTTCGACAGCTTGCTTTTGCCTGATCCTACTAGGAAGGGCAAGATTCTGCCCCCTCTCTCCACCACTCACTGAGTTGATGGAGTGCAAACTATTGTTGAACTTTGAACTAAGTTTGCAGCAACTAAAGTAAGCTGAGGATGAAAGGGGAAAGTGGGGAAAGGATGGAGAACCTAGGACATTTTAAAAGCAGCTGAAAAAATAGGATGACAGTAGTATAACTGGAATTATCCATGCCAAATCAGGGCAGTTGGAGAATATGTCAGTGGATTCTCTTGCAGAAGTCTTTAAACTTGGTTGGTGGCCATCTCTTTGGACCACTTAAGTAGTACAGTATATTCCTGACTGGCAGAAGGCTGGAATAGATGGTCCTGTGGTCTCTCTCAACTCAGTGATTCTATGATGCACTTCTTGCAAACTCTATGCAACCCAGCTTGACCAGTGCCGTTCTGCTACACCAGAACTTTCTAGACTTTTCGTGTTGGTGACATACTTTCTAGACATGCATCATTTCACGACGCAGTAATTCAGTTTTATTAGCAAACCAGAGGTTAAACTAGCTCCTTATAAGAGGTATGGACAGATACATAAGTTGTAATAATGAAATTACAAGAAACAAAATTCTTAATTAGAAACTTAGCCATTTTAGGGGTAATTCAACTGCAATTTAAGTAACTAAACATGAAAATAACAGCACCAGCACTCCACTCCTACAGTGGGTCTTTCTTGGCTTGGGGTGGCAGTGACACACCTACACAATGTAGCTGACATACTAACATGTCGTGACACACAGTTTGGAAAGGGTTCTGTCCTGGGCCCAGTGCTGTTCAATATTTTTATCAACGACTTGGATGAAGGAATAGAGGGCATGCTCATCAAATTTGCAGATGGCACCAAATTGGGAGGGGTTGCTAATACGCCAGAGGACAGGATCAAAATTCAAAATGACCTGGATTGGTTGGAGAGCTGGGCCACGGCTAACAAAATGAAATTCAACAGAGAGAAGTGTAAGGCCCTACACTTAGGTAGAAAAAAATGGAATACAGAAATATAGGATGGGGGACACGTGGCTGGATAGCAGTACGTGTGAAAGGGATCTAGGAGTCTTAGTAGACCACAAGCTGAACATAAGTCAGCAGTGTGATGCGGCAGCCAAGAAAGCCAATGCAATTCTCGGCTGCATCAATAGGAGTATGGTGTCCAGATCAAGGGAGGTACTGGTACCACTCTACTCTGCTTTGGTTAGACCTCATCTTGAATACTGTGTCCAGTTCTGGGCACCCCAATTCAAGAAGGACATGGTCAAGCTGAAGCAAGTCCAGAGGAGGGCAACCAAAAGGGTGAGGGGCCTGGAAGCCATGCCCTATGAGGATAGACTTAGAGAGCTGGGTATGTTTAGTCCGCAGAAGAGAAAGTTAAGAGGGGACATGATAGCCATGTTTAAATATTTGAAGGGATGCCATGTAGAGGAAGGAGAGGGCTTGTTTTCTGCTGCTCCAGAGACCAGGACAAGGAGCAATGGATTCAAGCTGCAGGAAAGGAGATTCCACCTGAACCTCAGGAAGAACTTCCTGACAGTCAGGGCTGTGCGGCAGTGGAATATACTGCCTTGGAGTGTAGTGGAGTCTCCTTCTTTGGAGGTTTTTAAGCAGAGGCTTGATGGCCATCTGTCGGGAGTGCTTTGAGGGTGTTTCTGCATGGCAGGGGGTTGGACTGGATGGCCCGTGTGGTCTCTTCCAACTCTACATTTCTATAGTTCTATTATTCTATAAGCTCTGTCCTATAGACCTGTTGGAGATAATAGTATGGTTTTGCCACAGTGATCCTGTCCTCCTAATATGCAAATATAATGTGGAAATAAAGAAAAGTTGTAATAGGGAAAGTTATAATTGCAACTTTGATACAGTGTACTCTAATTGTAAAACTTAAATTTATGTTTTTCCCTGTGTCTTCTGTTCTGACACTGACCATATGAAACATGAATAGGGATGCTTGGGGGCAGATACACCCTTTGGCTATAGTTGTATGCACACATAATTGGGAATTAGCTTCATAGAAATCTCTGGGATTTGCTTCTAAGTAAACATGCATATGATTCAAAGTCATAGTTGGATTAGTTGGAATCAACATAAAAAGATATGAAAGAATCTTGTAGCACCTTTGAGACTGAGAGAAAGAAATTTCATGAACTCCAGTCCTCTTCGTCAGATGCAACTGGTAAATGGTGTGTTTGCTATTATTTCTTAGATTTTCAATCCTTATAACAATGACTTTTGGAGGTTTTTATACAGAGGATGGATGGCCATTTGTCCAGGGTGCTTTGATGATATCTTCCTGCATGGCCGGGGGTTGGATGCAATGGCTCTTTTGGTCTCTTCCAGTTCTGTGATTCTTTACTGAGAAGAGGGTTTCTCAGTGATGAACTTACTTGCAAGTAATTGTTTATGTACTTCTAAAAGGCTCTGTTTGGTTGCACAAATGGAAAAAGGTGCCACTGGGTTTCACTTTACAAGCTTGTAATCTTTTAAATGGTGCTATACTTATGTTTTGACAGAGAGTTGGAGATTTAATATCTCATTTTGAGGAGTCTTGAAAAATATCCATTGGCTGTCACAAAGTGCTTGATTTTGTGCTAGTCCCCATGACTGCAGGATATGGAGTAGTTTCATGAAGTCTCTGTGAGGTGTAGTGGTTCATATTTATGGAGCTGTTTATACATGCTGCTTTACAAGAAGAGGTATTTCAGAGGCCTAACCCAAAGGGCTTGCAATCTGAAAGAGACAGAGGGAAGGGAAAGCATGAGTAAAGAGGGAGAGAGCAACATATGATATACTTCGGCTTAGGCAACATAAAATATAGGGACTAGGCTTCGCAGACTTTGACGTGAGACTTAGGCCTTTTCCACACTTTGATTTAGAGACGGGGCAGAGCATCCTCCGACGAGGACGTTTGCACTTGGGGGCGAACTGGGTCCCGACTACTTTATGTATGTCCGGACTTCAGCCCGCTCCAGAACGCCCAGAACTGGTGGCTCGCCGTGCTATTGAAAGACCGCTTAAAAGAGGACTTTCAATAGCACAGCGCCCCCCAGTCTGTCGCTGTGCTTAGTGTAGATTTGCAGGCTCACGCCAGAGCAAGCCAGCAAATCTTCCGGGGGCGGGCTTTAGGCTGGCGAGCTTCTCTGGTTGGTAGAGAGCCTCCACCAACTGGAAAGCGCCATTTTCGTCCCCGGAAAAGTGTGAAGCGTGGGCACGCACTGCTCCGGATCAGCATGGATCAGCGGAGGGCACACGCCAGCCTGGTAAGTATCACAATGCCCCGTTTCCCCCCGCAAGTGCGAAAAAGCCCTTAGACCATTTCCGCACAAGACTATTATAGCACTAAGGTTCTATTTTCAACATCCTATGGAATCCTGGGGTTTACAGTTTAGGGAGGAGCTAGCTGCCCCCTCCCTAAACTGCAAAGCCCAGGATTCCATAGGATGTTGAAAGTGGAATCATAGTGCTATAACAGTCTCGTGTGGAAATGACCTTAGAAAAAGAGGTAAGGGACCAAATGAGGTTTTCTGAGAAGACGTGTTAGGTCAGAGCTTTCCAAACTTTTCATGTTGGTGACACAGTTTTTAGACATGCATCATTTCGTGACACAGTAATTCAGTTTTATGTATTATAAATCAATCAATCAATCAATCTTGACGCATAAAAAATAGTTTTTAAAAATATAAACGAAAGGTTTTTATAAGATATGTTGTGTCCCCATACATTCTGTTATTACAATCTATGTATGTGTTCGTACCTCTTAAGGGGTTAGTTACTAGCATACCGGAGGTTAAACTAACTAACCACTGCCCACTGCCTAGGACAGCGGTGGTGGGAGAGGCAGTCCCTCCACCTGAGCCTGGTCCACCACCACCCTTGCTAGGATCTTTCTCTGCCTGGGGCGGTGGAGACAGGAGAGGCAACTCCTCTACCTGAGCCTGGTCCACCACCACCACCCTTGCTGGGTCTTTCTTGTCCCAGGATGGCGGTAATGACACACCTATACACTGCAGCTGACACACAGTTTGGAAAGCTCTGTGTTAGGCATACAGGCCAAAAAGCTAAAATAGATTGAATCTGAATCTATTTAAGAGAGCAGGGAGACCTTTGAACAATTGTATATATTGAAGATGGATCCATCAGAGGAATGGATGTGTTGAGATATAACCATAGAGTCAAGAAGCAGAGACAAGAAGAGTTTTTACGTGGGAGTCAGGAAGCTTGTAAAGGAACCAGGAAAGCATGGGAAGTTAGTGTAGGAGATAAAATGTGGAGTCACCTGGTCAAAGCAAGGAGAAGGGAAAGATTTTTATACACACTGCTGAACTAAAGTGAGTGGACAGAGTTGAGAAAACAGAAATCAGAAAGGAGATTGCACTAAATGTTGACTGCCTTTGAAAAATGACTTCATCGTATGCCATGGATAGGATCATGCTTTTTGCATGTTGTGGGAACTACTTGTAAAAATTAGTTAGCAGCGGGGTGAAAAAACCTTCATATAATGTTGCTGCAGATGATTGGCATTCTATAGGCTGGGGTTGACCCAGGTAAGGAATTTCAGGAAGCTATTGTGTGCTCAATGGCTATGAATATTAACTTCATTTTGGAGTGAAAAAATAGGGACAAATTAATGAGATCCTTCAGTGCATATTTTGTATGTGCATGAATTGTACTTTGAACAAGAGCAGAAATGTTTGGCTTTTTGATGTCGGCTGTTACAGGAGTCAATTGCTAGATTTCATTTTCTGTGTTTCCTTTATAATAAACTGTTTATTGTGGTTGAAAGTGATAGCTCTTGATACAGGCTGAAAAATGGGCTTTCTGAGCTATCTAGATAGTTGCACACTGTTGCATTGGCCCTGTCATTCGATTGTTACCCAACTGGAATGTTGCCTGTTTCATCTTGCCAGGACAGGAGAATTTGACAGGTGTACCTCACTTTACAATGTCTTTGATAAAGAAGCTCCTTCTTGCAAGTCTTTTTATACCTGTCCAGCCCCTCTCTTTTTCTTCTTGTTATCTGTCTACATCTGTCTAGGTATAATTCTTTTTAGCAGCATTAGTATTGGGAACTATGGTGAAGGGAGACTGGGGAAACACTGACTTTACAGTATCAGGTTGGTGCAGCATGTCTCCAGTAAAGAATGTAATAAAACTTGTGCTGGGAAAAATCTGGATTTCACACTTCCGTACTGTATATATACTGTACCTGTGTCAACCTGCCTACAGCAGGCAAAGTAAATAGCAGCTGCCTCAAGAATCTGTTAGTGAACATGCATGAACAGTGAAACAGAAAGAAAGAGGAAGAGCAAATATTTTTTGTCAGCAGCATGTTAAAAAAATAGATCTATGGAATGGAAACCCACTGGGTAGCCCTGGGCCCATCACACACTCTCAACCCCATAAAACTCCATAATAGATTCACCTTAGGGTTGCATAAGTGGAAAGCAATATGAAGGCACACAGCAATGCACAACATTGTGTTAGAAAGTTCATTTTATTTCTTACTTACATTATACATCAATTAGTCAATAGCAATTTAATAACTTCCTTTTCCCGATTTTTATGACAGGATTGCCTTAAAAAAAATAAAGTATTGCTGAAATGAATCAGCAAGGATATGTTGCAATGCCTCCATATTCTCAACCCCAGCCGGGAATGGGAGGATTTTCTACTGGCTTTGGGCAACCTGCTTCTTCGCCTTTGTATGGACACTATGGTGAATCCAGCCCATCATCCTCTGTACAGCAGTCAGGTAGAGTATCACTGTGGCAGATTTTATACAGAACTTGTTTGTATAAACCACCAGAGGAATAGACCCTGTTTGAGTGATTGAATTCCCTTTTCTGTACCTGCCTAGGTGATCCTAGGTCTGAAGGGTTGGTGACCCAGATTTGTGCTGCATGCAGGTATAGGCATGTGTGCATGCATTTGGGAAGGAAATGGGGAGAAAATCTGTATCCCACTTCTGTGGTTGTGAAGTTGGAGGAAATCCTTGTTCTTACAGAACCTTTTCTCTTTGGGGGCAAATCCTGTTTTAGTCCCAACTAGTCCCCACTATGATATCAATAGAATGAACAAGTCCCATACATCTGAATGGGTCTGCTCTTGATGGGACTAATATTGTATTTAAATCATTGTCCCTCTTCTACAACTGGGATTGGTGGACTGGGCAGGATAGAAATTACATATCCATTTTCCTTTAGCTGTTGATAGTGTGTACCAGTTAAATGTAATTTCAGTTTTTCTCCACTTTGGTCTTACCTTTGTCTTATTTTTTAGCTATGCTGAAAACCAATGTGCCTTTTGGGTCCACTGCTCCTGTTGGATCACCTCCTCAAAGCAGTCACCAGTTTAACCAGATGAATCTTCAGAATGGTCCCAGTGCTACAGCACAACAGTTGCCCAGGTGGTTTTTTTTTAAAAAAAAAAGACATGGATGGTTTTTTTTTAATGCTTGAAATAATCTAGGTTTTATTAAAGAATGGAAATGTGTCATGTATAACAGATTTTTTTAATCTGTCAAGACCTTCTTTTGTAGCAACACTGAACCATACTGAAAATGAATAAGGTAATGGCTGGATTGTTAGTATGACTAAGGTAATGGATAGAACTTGATCTTTGTAATTTTTTCTCTGGTATACATTCTAGACTGCGGTATACATTCTATATAGTCCTTTCCTTTTCTGGTGGAAACAAGAGGCTGCCAGAACTGACTGACTATCACACCTTGAACACTGAGGATTCTGTAATGAAATGTTTTCCATTCTTAATAAGCATGGACTCTTTGAAGACTCTTTCTGCAAGTTGCCTCTAAATTTCATAAATTTGTTTAGTACTAGCAGAAGTGTCTATCATTGTAAGAGCTAGAGTGGCTCAGGGATGGGCTTCATCAGTGTTGTTTAAAAGGCCTCTTCTGGCCTAAAATGGCCCAGGAAGATCCCAAAACATGGCGAAAAGGCCTTTTCCCTCTTGATAGCATTTGGGGGCAATTTTTTTTTTGAGGAGGGGGAATAATGGGTGTTGTGTGGGGTATGGAACCTCCAAGGTCTTCTGAGAGACTCATGAAGCCACCTACCTTTCACAGTAGCCCACAGTTGATGCACTAAGTCTTTAAATGAAATTATGTAGCTTTCAGAATTGGAAACATTATGTCTAACTCGTATGAATGAAACCATGATCACTAGGAGCCCTAGGCATGGCCACTGCCATTGTGCATGCTTTGTCCCAGTGCAGATGGAAGGAGGCAGTCTTTGGACTACTCCACACTGACTTCAGATTGCACTGACTTCAGATCTTTGCACTGATTCAGGAAGCCTGTCTCCTTAGTATGCATACCATGTTTATGTTTCATGGGGCCCATTCACACCATGTAATTATAATGCTATGATTTCACTTTAACTGCCATAGTTATGTCCTGTTGAATTCTGGGGTTTGTAGTTTGATGAAGCAGTAGAGTTTCCTGGCTGAGAATTCTAAATGAGAATTCTTGGTACACTGGTACACTCAGGATTCCATACAATGATGCCATGGATGTCAAAGTGAGATGTAGCAATATAATTGTGCATTGTGAATGGGCCCTGGGTCTTTGAACTTTGACACAGTCAAGCGGTCATTCACAATCTTCTTTTATTATGATAGAGAATTAGCTAACTTAATTTACCTAAAAAAAGAACAAAAGCTATTGTGGTATAAATCCCATTTTTATTGCTGAATGTGAACAAGAATTTGATAACTCAGAGAAATTCTGGATTTTTTTCCCTGAGACTGCTGCATTGTACAATACGTAAAAAAATATATAGTAGTATTCAATCATTAGTAATTTTTCCCAACTAAGTCTAGCAGCAGCTTTGGGGAGTAAAGTTATGAATGGGAAAACTGATGTGAGAGAAAGAGTTAAATACCCTAAAATAGCAGCATTTACTCTCATAAATAAAACTTGTGTCCCCAGCTGCTTTAAAATGATTGATTTGATTTATAAGAAAAGGTCTCATAAGTTAATCTTCTATCTGAGTCTGACAACAAGTTTTACCATCTCTTTTGACTCTCAGTAGTGCAAACATTTTTGCTTGGGTGGTATATGATACATGCCAAAACAATGCATGGTGAGCCAAAGTATTGGCTAGATCACCTCTTAGTGTGTGTGTATGTGCCTTCAAGTTGTCTATCATCTTATTGTGATCCCATTAATTTCATAAGATCTTTTTAGGCAAGGAATGCTCAGAGGTGGTTTTCCCAGTTCCTTCCTCTGAAATACCATCTACAGCGTTGATGATCTCCCATTCAGGTACTAACCAGAGCTGACCATGCTTAGTTTCTGAGATCAAACAGGATCTGGTGCCTTTAGGGTATTTAGACTGTGGCCCAATTCTTAGACCTTGTCCTTAAAATGGGCTGACATCCAACCTAGAGTTCTAGGTAATCAGATATACAACTTGCACATAGGAGCTGAATTGCCTAAATGTAGGGTAGGTGATTAGGTTCCACTCAGGAGTTAATTGTTTTGGAGCATTCTCAAAGCACCGTGTTGTGTTCTCACAGTATTATGGTCTGTTACTAGGTTTGACTTCTGCTGTTGTTGTGTATGTAGTCACTAACATAGAGGTTTTTGCTTGGAAATCTTAGCTTCACCTATCTGAAAGTCCTCCTGCTCTTATGCATTCATGTATACAGCGTACTGTATGTTTATAGCTCAGTATTTATTTTCAGAGAAATGAAGCTCTAGTTTTAGTGCTGTGTTCTGGAATACTTATTAAGAAATGTCTGCATAAATCAGATTATTCAAGGGGAAAAGGCCTAATTCTTTCATTCCTGGATCAAGCAATTATTTAGATTAGAGTCCAAGGCCTAATTTGATCCATATGTTTTGTGCACTGCAGCCATAATATGGAGCATATTGTATTGACAGAGAATAACCTTTGACCTCCGTGCTTGATTTAAAAGATCAAAGTGGAAGATCCATGAGCCATGCATAAGTTGAAGTTTAATCCTATTTCATTTCTCTTTGTTGCTTCTGTGTTACCTATTCAGGCAGGAATTAGTAATACTGCATTTTATAGAAATGGCAGGTTTTTAGTATCCTAGGGTATATCTTAGTATGTATAGAATATCCTAATATGTATCTAAGTTTGTCTATATTTAGAATTTACTATTGAATAAGACGAAGCTGTTTAAAGTTGGCTGTCATAAACAGAACCCTCTATCTCTGTTTCTCCCCCCACCTTCCCCCCACCACCCTGCTCTCTCTGTATGCATGTTGATCACATTCAGATAGTACATTTGGTCTTTAAGTCACTCTTAGTATTTAAGAAAAGCTCTAAAAGTACGGCCAGAATCTAATGGTGCATTCTGATGAAGAGACCCATTCACACCACACAGTGATAATATTATTGATTCCTTTTTAACAGCCATGGCAACATCCTTTGAAATTCTGGGATTTATAGTTTGGACAGCCAAAGCTGTCTGGTTGAGGACTCTAAATACCCAACCTTAAATGGGAAGGTTGGGCAGGCTATACATTTTGCAGATACCAAGACTGCATAGGATGGAAACATGTCACTTAAAGCTGAACCATGGTGGTTAATGGTGTACTGTGTAAGACCCCACCCCAGTACTTCACCCAAAGTCTACTTCAGAGGGATGGGAAACTCTCTGGAATATGGTTTTGACAGGTTACAGCAAGAGAGTCCAGGGGAAAAAAATCCATTTTCTGGTGGCATGGAACACTGTCATATACTGTTGGCTCTTAGCCTGTGTGTCATATGCTGTTCTCTTGATTGGCTGTTTTTCTCAATATTTGTCTCATGGTAACCTCTGCGATAGAAATCATGTAGCCCTCCAGATATTGTTAGATAGCAATTCCCAGCATTCTTCCCTACTGGGTGTCCTGGGTAGGACAGCTGTTCAGCAAAATCTGAAGGGGCACATGTCTTATCCCTTTTCAGCTGCAAGAGCAAGGGGTCTTAACTGTTTAGTGAACCTCAGTAGAACATATTTGCCAAAGTGTATAGGAAGAAATTGTAGAACATTTTAGGTTGCAATACAAAATACATTTACTAGGAGTCTCTACATTCAATATAGGCCTGCTTATTTAGCAGCTGATGCTACTGTCTTTGGCATACTTCTGATAAAATATGAATAAGATCCTTCTGTGAATGAGAAGAATCATAAAGAAAGCAGTAAGAAAGTAAAGAACATTGATCAGTGTGTTTGCTCAAAAATGTAACTCGTGTGATTATGGTTAAAAGTAAATATTTATTCCCAAATTCTATTTTAATTATCTTAAGAATGACTTTACAAACTTCACAAAATCTGTCAAAACTGGGTACGTGGTTTCAACAAAGAGCCAAATTGGCCTATTTCAGGCCAATTTGAAACTTCTGAAGCTTCAGAAGCAAACTTGGGCTGAATGCAAACCGTGTATTTGTAAAACTATTTACACAGACAATCCCGAGTGGCTCTGTGGACAAAGATTTTAAGCTGGATTCTTGTAGGCTCTTGTATTGAAGTATTGCCTATGAAGAAAAATTAGATTGTGATTTTCTGGATTGTGTAATGCTATTTTGTCTCACCAGGTTTCCAGGTTCTCATCCCCCATATTGCCATCCATCACAGTCCTATCCAAATAACTCAGCCTCTTCATCCACTGTGCAGCTAGCCAGTCAGCTTGGAAACATGCAAATAAATAATTATGGTAAGGATTGCATGGTTGTCCATGAATATTATTGAGAGATCATGGTTTTTTTTAAAACTGGGTTGGATCCAGATAGTGCTTAGAACAAATACAGCAAATTGATTCATTGTCAGTATAACTTAAGTCATGCTTATGTCTTGTAGATTTCAATGAGAAAAGTCAGTCGTGTCAAATACAACTAACTTGCAGTACAAATCTAACTAAAAAACACAGATGTAGAGAGTGAGGAATAGGCAAACATACCTTGTGCTGTCTTAATTCACCTTTACTGTTATAATTTCCTTGTGGCGGCTACCACTGAAATCAGGTGGCAGAGGCATCTGCTGGCACAACTGTTCTGCTGGCAGAAGAGCCAAAACAAGAGTGGTGCACAGGAATACCTGAGTTACACCAGATCCAAATTTCCTTGACCAAGGGCTGAACTTCTGTGCCAGCACAGAGTTAGGCCAAGACAGTCTTAATAATTTCCAGTGCAGCTAAGAAAGTTTTGGATTAAGTGCAGTTTCAGCTGGCCTAGTGTCAGTAGTTCTGGCCATCAACCATCTTGATGAATTAGGATTGCACTGGTAGTCCGGATTTAACCCATTAGAGTGAACTGCTACAAGTAGACTTCTTTTCACAGAACAGCGTATTAATGATGCATATCTTGTTAAAATCTATTCCTGAAATATGAGGGGCCCTGCAGGATGTCATGGGATATTCTGTTTGACTACTACGGAATTGGCAAAAATGATTATTGTCCCTTTGGATATGTGCTATAGAGTTAACAGATCATTGCTAGTATCTGTGTTGACTTGATCATACCTGACATATGCACATTACAGTAGGCCTTCTACTTTTGCAGGGGTTAGGTGTGCAAGATCCTTATGAAAGTGAAAATACCATGAATAAAAATAAAAATTACAAACACAAACCTGAGAACACATCTGTAGGAATCTCTAGGTCCTCCAGTGCAACTCTATGATCTACTTCTGGTAGAAGTAGACCACATAATCATGCTGGAGGACCTAGAGGTTCCTAGAGAGAACATATGTTTTTCTGTGGTGGGAGCAAATAGAGTAAGCATTTTTAAAAAAATAAAAATAAAAAAATAATTAAATATCCTGTGAATAATCAAATCTGTGGGTGTTGAGCCTAAAAAAGTGAAGGGCCTACTGTACACTGGGACTGTCAGTATAAAACAAACTTCACTAAACATCAACAGCTTGGTTAAAAAAAAAAAATTCATAGTCAAGTCAAAATGAGTTGTTTTTTCCCCCAAGGATTCACAACTTGCCTTGAAAACTTTTGAAGAAAGTAGATAAAGCTGTTCAGTGAACTGGGTTGGACTAGCATGTTTTGCTCTGAATATATTTTTGAACATTCAGAAAACAAACTTGATGGTTCAAAATCACCAGAAAGATCCAGTAGGATACATTGGATTTTAATGGACAGTTCCAGATTTTGCTGAACTGCTCCAATTGTTGATATTCTCATGTGATGATACGAGTAGGGAATATTAACAAGGATCACGGACTTGATAGTTTTCTTCTTAGGCTTGATCTTAATACTTGGCACAAGATTTCAAATGGAAATGATTGGCGTGTCTGTACATTTGTTTTTATTTCAAATGCAATTAAAATTCCATGGATTTTATAAATAATTATATATGTCCATTATAAATAATGGACACTTATTAAACTCTTTTCTGTGAGTTTAGTTTTTATAAGCTTTTTAAAAGTTCCAGTGGGAGAGGCAACCCTTTCTTACCAGTATACGGGTATTCTGGCACAATCTGTTTAAACAGCCTAGGTGACAACATGTATAAGGATTTTGGTCTGAACTTTAAAGGAGCTAACCAAGGTGCTGAACCTAATTTGAGAATAAGATTCAGGACCTGAGGTAGCAACTTTAAAATTCAGACCAAAAGCAGAAGTAAATTCATCATTCCACTGCTATGGTACCCTTAGCCCCTGCTCAGTTATGATTTTAGAAATTGGAGAAGCTTTTCTTATTTTTGTTTTTTCCTAACAAAAAGTCAAAAAAGTAAACAACTTATTTTGTATTAACATTTTTAAAATTTGTGATATTAATTCATCATTGCCACAGTGTTTGAGACTAGGATGAAGGTTTACTTTTAACAAAAAGCAAAAAGCATAGTGCAGGCAGGTCCAGATATATGGCAGGATTGTGCTCCTTGACTCATGATATAAATTGAGACTGATGTATATTGGGAGAATCAGCTCCACAGGGAGTCACTGAAGACAGGGGAATGTGTTTGGACAGAACTGAAGTATTGACAAAGTTAGCAATTTTATTCAACCCACCACCAATTTTAAAGAGGCTTAAAGCATAAAACACCAGAGCTTACTTTTTTCAGGCTAGATCAATGTGCAGATAATCTCCAGAGGGAGCTATTCATTTGGGTGAAATTTTCCTCTGATTGATTGATTGATTGTTTTCTGGAGAAGTGCTGCAAAATAAAATGTTGTAAATTGGGTCAACACGGATTGAGGCTCACCTTTATGATGTTATTAAGATGAATATCCAGAGACACTTATAAGAGATTAAGGTTGTATAGTATTTATTATGTAATTTAGTATATATTTTTGAGCATAATCTTGAAGAGTTGTCTTAATTTAATATTATTATAGCTAATGTTATCTAGTGTGATTAATGGGTTGGAACCAGTCTTTGTCATGTTTAGAGGAAAGCAATTAAAATTAGTGTGACAGATTAATTCACTGTAGTCCCACTGATTTCAACAGATCTGCAAAAATGAATGTTCATTCTGAAACAGAAGTTCTTAAGAACTAAATGCATGTCATTCAGTTTATTATTTTGAAGTTTTTCTGACGTGTGCGTAATAGGGGTGCTTTCATGCAGGTTCCAGCAGTGCACCCAACACACCTCCTTTTGTGCCTTCTGGACCCCCACAGTCTATGCAAGGTCCACTACCACCTCGACCACAGCAAATGGCCTTACCATCTGGTCCTCAGATTTCTCCACCACCAGCAAATAACTTGAACAGTCATTGCCCTCCACCTCCAATCTCTTCAATGCCCAGACAGGAAGGGATACCTGGCACAAGCCCCTTGAACACCAGCATGTCACAGCAACTCCCTAGTGAACCCTTGGCTCCTGGGTTTCCTCCCCAGTACGGTAAGTGAGGATGGTTTACAGAGAGTTGTTAAGCGGCAACTCCAGCAATTCTAGGTAAACATTTATTACGGTCACCCATTTCTTTTCCCAATAGGCCTCTTGCTGTGTATGCTAATTGTAATTGAAATAGTCTTAGAGAACAAAATATCTGATAGCACTTTAATGTTTGGAGTAGAAATACCAAAATTATTCACTACTGACATGAGAATGTTCTCTCTTGTATAATTCTTTGAAAAGCGGCCAATATTTTGAACAAATGTACTCTATTTTTGTATCAGCCCAAAAAATCCTGAATTGGGACAGTGTGTTACATCTGATTGGCAGTTTTGTACTGTGAATCTTGTGCTAACCACACAAGAAAATGACAGATGAATGAATGAGCAACGAGAACTGGTATAGCATAACAGATCGTGTTAGACCAGGACAAAGGAATTCCTCACTCATATGAATTCTTCATTTGCATGAAGTTCTTTTTCATTTGCATGAAGTCTTATTACAGCCCATATTATATATATATTAGAGAGAGAGAGAGAGAGAGAGATCTGCTCAGAGAAACTAGGATAGTGGATATTTTGTATACAGACATTGAGGTAGTAGCTGCCCAACTGTGAAACTCATGAAGGAATTGAGATTGGCCCTTTCCTTATTTTGTGGCAGGCTGGCAGTGAAGACTGTTCTGTTTCCCCAGGTTTTTAATACAGTATCAAGGTTTGTTGTCCTTTAATTTTAGTTTTAATACAATTCTTGAACTTTGTGGTAGGGGCTGGTGGGCATTGGCTGCTCCTGCAATTCTTGGTTTTATGTGAAGTGCTTATATTTTTATTGTATGTTACACAAGGCGCCTGGTAGGTAGAGGTTGCAATGTAATTGTAAAGTGGAAAATGTAATATGTAAATAAATGTAAGCCATAGTCAGATCTCCTCTTTTCCATGTGGGCCATGGATTTCTCCCAAGAGGCTCCTATTTATTTATCTCTCTCTTTCATATATGAGAGAGAATGCTCTGGTATTGGCTAGGCCAAAAGTTTAAAATTGGTAGTATGGCAGTGTCCCTTTGAGTGACAAGGCTATCATAACTGTGTTTAATAAGCCCTTTTCAGAGAGATTAACTGTAGCTAGTAGAAGCCAAGGTACCTAATAGGGCAGTTTTTTTTTTTTTTAAAAGGGAAGTTTTTCTTAAAATTTGAACTTTATCAGATTCTCATTAATTTTTATACTTTTGCAGGAAACTATGGCCCACCAATGCCAGGTGCACAGCTGTCTTATCCGGGGGGTCTTCCCACAGGTCCAGCACAAATGGCTGGACCCCAGCAGAGGAAACTGGATCCTGATTCCATTCCAAGCCCAGTGAGTTGGATTTTTCTTTATAATAAGGACCAAAATAGGATTGCTGCAGATACTTTGAACTACGGCTGCTAATATTCCTGCCCATGGCCAAGCTGACAGGGGCTGACAGGAGAACATCTGAAGAAACTCAGGTTGATAAAGTCTGCTTTGGGAATGTGGATAAAACACTACCATGAAGGGAAAAGCAAAGAGTTTGAAGCATTATTGTAATGTGATGTCATGGGATGTCATAGTTATCAGGGTATTTAAATATCTAACCTTGAAATATGAGGTCCCATGTAGCTCAGTAGGTTTGTATTCAGTTTCTAAAAATTAATTTTAATTTTATAGGTTTTGAACAATATTTTGTGTCTTCAGGAATTAATGTTATCTTAAAGCTGTTGAACTTCTATGCCATTTTCATCTTTGTTGTTTTTACATGCTATCAAGTCTACTGAATGAAAATATTTCAGTAGAATCTTTCAGAAAAGAGGCCATATTACTGTTTTCCAGAGAGCAATGAAGAGGTCTCTGATACTGTACAGGCTAACAAAGGTGTTGTGGAAAGGATCTTACTTCATCACAGTTAGACAAGGTGTTTACTTCCTCATAATCAGACAAGTAAACACATTGATCTGATTAATTGTTAAAGTGTATGATTAAAGGGGTGTCCAGGTTGTGCTGGATTTTGTTCTTGCTTCAACAAAAGCAGATTATAGCCAGGTGCACATTGGCTGGATCTCATTGGTATGGCTGAAATGAGCCACGGCATATCTGGTCCCCTTCCACTGCAACCCATGGATAGTGTATATGTATTTGCTTCAGTTTTACACTGTTGTTGACTTCCTGTTTTATCAGTTCCCAGCAACTTATAGTTAATTTTAAAACAAAGCATCTTAAGTCAAAGATTATGGAAAGCAGCTTGTTTAAACTAAGAACAGTTAAGATCAACCACAATTTGATCTGTAATGAATAAAATGGAACAGGGGAATCATCCAGTATCCTTGAAGCTCTGCCAGAGAGAAGGGGAGGGGAGTGCACAAGCCACAACACTTGCTGCAGGTCATTGCTATCATAAGCCATGGCTTACCATGAGATCTTAATATAATTATTGGGCATAACAATAAACCATGGTTTATTGTGTCCATAAGCAGTAGTGAGCCTCAGCTCATGTATTTCTTCTTCCTCTCTCCTGCTCTAGTGCAGTCATGAGATCACAACTGCCTGCTTCCACTTTTAAACAAGCCAGAGCTCCTTGTTACATATGAACTAAGAAAGACATTGGCTAGTTTACACAAAAGTTTGTTCAAGTAACCCAGGATTGTAAAAAAGTTTGATCCTGACTTGGTTCAGTAAACCATAGTTCAACCAGATTTCCTATCACACTAAAGGTAATGAGAAATTCTGGTTTAAAACAGAAAGTTAAATCTTCTGATCTTCTTGCAGTTGTGCTGAAGCAGTAAAGAAGGAGTGTATTAATTTAAGGTTTGCTGCTACCAATGCTCATAGCAATGAACTATAGTTTCTTTCTATACTGCATCTCAAACAAGGCATTATAAATGACGCATCTGCTATTTCAAAGAAGATATGTCTATTCTTTATGTGTCATGCCAAGTTTTTCCAAAACTTCTTTCAAAACTAAATCAGATTTTGATTGGGATTCTGTTTGCTAGTTGGAATGCTAGTCGATCATGTTAGCAACAGAAGATCCATATATTTATTCTTAGTTTATAATCTAAACCAGACTGAAGCACTGGTTTTCATTTTTTAAAACTTTTGCAAAATTGTGGAAGCTGCAATGGTAAAATTATGAAATAGTGTAGCTGGCACCATTTTGTCACTTCATGTATTTTTACATTTTCTCAAAACAACCACGATTGTCTCCAGATCCATGGGTGGACAAAATGAGGGTGGTGATGAGGGAACCACAAAACAAAACAACTTGTTCTTTTATGCTGTTAGGAGTTACTCCATGGAAAGATTCCCAAGTACTCTTCCAGAATCCAGCTAGATTTTATTTCACTTAGTTCTAAACAAGAAACCATGCCAGAACTACAAAACTGCAAAATCTGGCACAAAATGAAGTAGAAATTAATTCTATCATCACCTCTAACAAGTTTCAGTCTGTAAGATTTTTCATAGGTTTTAGTGCTTCCTTTAAGTACTCACACCTCTTCATATCTCCAAAAGGTAAACCTGCCAGTAAATTTCAAAAGGAAAGGGATTCTTATGCTTTCTGTCTTTTGTAAACATTGGCTGAGATCCTGCTTCGGAGGCTATAGTACATAACTTTACAATGACAGAGCTATGTTGTGCTACCATGCCAGTGAATGGCAGTGATCCACAATGGAGCACAATGCAAGATGTCCCATTTCACAACAGGAACTCCCATTGCACATTGTATCAATGTGTAGGGTATCCCCGTGCTCAACGTATCATGTTGTGCATTGGGACCATGGCACAACAACCCTACTGCTTACTTTCTTTGTACAGTGATCCTGGAGATGTATCTGCATCTTTCACCTTTCACCCTCCTCTTGAGAATATAAGCATTGTACAACATGACACTTCACATTTATGTAAGTCAGTTTATGATGACAGAAATACCTAACAGGATGCCCTCCATGAATTAGAAGCTCCTTCCCTCCCCTACCAAAAAACATTGCAAAAATTAAGAATATACATAACCTATTTCCTTACAATTTTATTTTTTTCCCTTAAGATTCAGGTAATTGAAAATGACAAAGTTTCCAGAGGAGGTCAGATCTATGCTACAAACATCAGAGGGCAAGTTCCTCCTCTGGTCACTACAGATTGTGTAATCCAAGATCAAGGTAATAAAGATCCATCTTTTTTTAAACTATGGAGTTAAAAAGGTTATTTTTTAATTGGAATGTACCTATTTAATAGCTGTGATGTCTGTTTAAATTAACTAAGAACATTCTTTGGTTAGTTGCTTCTGCATGTCAAACTGGTAGGACAACAATATACAGAAATGTGGTCTTGGTTGATTATGGATTTTAATCTCTGCGAAAACTCTGTAAAGCAAGGATAACTCTCGGGGCTTGGTAGACTTCCCCCGTTTACCACACCCATCCTTACAACACAAATTACTTTGTAAAAAAAAAATCACCAAAATGTCCTCCCAATACACCCTTGGAGCTTGGCAGCAATTTCATGTTTTGAGTGACCTTAGAAGAAGCCAGTTGTTCAGCAGGAAAGTCACTTCTCAGTCACTTTTTGTTAGAAAAAGGCCTTTCCTAAAATGACTGGGAAGGAGGTTAAAAAATGGGAAAATTGCTCCCTGGCGGAATTGGGGAGCATCCCCTCCCAAATTTTGGGGTGTACTGGGGGCTCTGAGGGCCACATGTGAGTCACACTTCTTCCATCTCTGTTTTGATGTTGAAGTGCTTTTGACAATAGGAGTTTTTTGTCTTGGTTTGATTTTTACTTTATTGCTAAACCTGGTATTTTATACAGGTGTGGATTTCTGGGATTTTAAAATAATTTAGATTTCGGGGTTTTTATTAATATGTTTTCTCATTGAGTTGATAAAAATTTTTTGTCATTAATTATAACCAATCTTGAACTCTTTTTTTATTTTTTTGCATAGGACATAATTAAAGTTTACAGGATATATAGGAACATAATTAAAGTTTACATGAATTCAGTGGGAGAAGCAGAAGATCAAAGAAAGATTATTTGTTGTTGTTGTTGTTGTTGTTTTATTATTTATGTCTAGGTTTTATCCCAAAATTGAATTTCAAAGCAGCTCACAATATTGTCATGAACTCTACACCATAGACAGGAGGGTAATGTTTTGATGGCATTGTGCTATTGATTGCATGAGTCTGAACCCCATGGGGTGAACTTAAAAGAAGCCACATTTGTGCTTGACAGTGGAGAATCATACAGTGTCTTGCCAAAAGCTGGAAAGCACAGAATGCTATAAATCTCAATAGTGAAAATGAGTGTGTTGGGAGAATTCAGTTTTGAAAGTGTTCTCAGAAATTTCCCACCCAAATATTCTCTCTTCTTGTTCAACAAAAAGATATATGAATAACTTTTATCACAGTTCTAATTTCTTTTTTGTCAATTAAACACTCTGGTTTTCATTTTTCTTCTGATCCTGTCATCATTTATAATGTTGCATGCAGGTAATGCCAGTCCTCGTTACCTTCGATGTACCACCTACTGCTTTCCTTCTTCTTCAGACCTGGCAAAACAGGCTCAGATTCCATTAGCAGCTATCATTAAGCCTTTTGCCAATGTTCTTCCAAATGAGGTAAGAGGGACAAAGTGATGATCTCAGAGTGAATATTTTTGCTCACTTTTTAAGCCTTTTGGTGTCGTGAATTCAGTTGCTATCATACTGACTGAATCATACTTCATTTGGGGAGTAATAGCAAAGCAGTGTTATGAATGCATCCATGAAATCAGGCTTTTTGTCCACAAGCCTGCAGTTCACTGAATCATCCTAGGAACATGTAGGGGAATTTTCACATTCTTTGCCTATTATTTGGGTAACTAGATTTATTTTTTATGTAAATAAATACAATTTAGGAAGGTGCTCAAGTTATGATGGAACTGTAAATGCAAGTTATCATTGGATATTAATGTCAATTGCTGTTTGGGGTGTTATTTTCAATGTATTAAACCTTGCAGTGAATTTTGATGTACTGAATCATAATAAATACCTTGTGGATTCTGGGTATATCAGGGGAATGTTGAGAGCAAGCGTGGTGTAGGTGGTTTGAGTATTGGACTATGACCTTGGAGAACAGAGTTTGATTCCCCACTTGGCCATGGAAACCCCCTGGGTAATCTTGAGCGCATCATACATTCTCAGCCCAAGAAAACCCTGTGATAGGTTCACCTTAGTGTCAGCACAAGTTGGAAACTACTTGTAGGCACACAACAACAACAACGGGTATGTGTCATACTGACCACCATGTCATACTGAGTTTATTTCCAGACCCCCCCCCCAAAGCCTGACTTGAAAAGATCTGGAAATTCTCCCAGCGTTTACTAATTCTTGTTGCTGCCACCACCCACTGAATTCTGAATTAACTGAACAGCACAGTGGGACTCTGCTCAGTAGATTGACAATCTCTATGCTTAAGGACCTTCCCTTCCCCCCCCCCGGGTGAGGAAGTTCTATCTAGCGTATGGCGTGGGGATGGAGAGGAAACAGAGGTTGTACAGAAAAGCATTTATTCAAGGCATGCAAATAAACAAGGCAATCATACACATGAGAGGCTCCCCCCTCCCAGGTACAAGTTACAAGTAGTTACAAAAACACAGATACATTCTTTAGATCAGCCAACCTCCAAAATAACAAACAGCCGCTAACGTGACTAGATACCTAGTTCTAGCTACTCACATTTGGGGTCACAGACTTAGATGGTCTAAGATAAGAGTAAGGCCAGGAGGCGCGGCCTGGGGGGGCCTGCAGCCTATGACTGGCACAGATCTCATCTCTAGGAGGTTCCTTTGTTGACTCTCTCCACATGGCCTCTCAAGGAGTTTTTATAACTTCCCCTTCGAAGCATCTGGAAGCATCTCGAAAGATGCTCACCTCTTTCCTTTGATTGGGCAATTCTCCCCCTGTGACCTGTGAGACTGACCCACAGTAAAAATGTAACCTAATCCCAAGATCTCATTAACCCTTGGTTTACCTGAAGAGGGAAGTATCCCCCTTTTAGCCAAGTCTAGATAATGGGAAGCCCCATTATCACAGTATGTGAGGTTGGAAGAACTCAGGATATTTTGTTTTTAAGAGGGAAGTTCATAGAAAGATTGCCATTTGTAACTTTGTCTCTCATTTTTATGTAACCAGTCTCTCATTTTTTATGTATGCTGATACCCTCTTTATTCTTATTCTGATAGCAGAATATCTTTTTATTTTACCTACTGTGATAGGAACAATCTATGGAGAGTATTCATAGTTCTTTGTGGAGGGCTATGTGTGTCTTCTTGAGAATACGAGGTCATTGTTTGTCAGGATTTATTTTTAGCAGAGCACTGCTTTAGCAACAGGCTATAAAAACAAAAGTTAACAGCTATCATGCTAGGCCAGGCATTCTGCAAGTTGGTTTTGGAGATGGATGAGTATTTGCCAAGCTTAGATAAACCAGATGATCTTTGTTTAACATTTAATAGTGTTTGCTACCAATATTATCTTGGCTAGAGGTAATGTTTTACCATTTAGAAAGCCTAGGCCAGTTCTAAAAAATGTGTATGTGTTTGCAATGCCAAAAGGGGGAAGTTTGCTCGCACCAAGAAATGTACCCTAGCAAATTAATACATATTGTTTTCTTTTTACATTTCTTAAAATGTGTTTTAGATATTGGTTACTTCAAGACTCAGGGAGGTTAGTAAGCTAGCTATAATGAAGCCACATATAGTTTTGCCAAAGTCTTGTACCTAAAACATGTTATGCAGTTTAACTAATCTTTGTATAGAATTTTCAGTAGTTTTTTTAAAAGAGTTCAAGGAATAGAATGGGAACAATTAAAGCAAGGATGCTATGGAGTTTTAATGACCCATACTTTAATTTATCTTGAGTTCCTTCAAAACTAACCTATAGTTAATAGTTTCAATTCTGTATAAGGAAAACATTGGCTAAAGATCTAGATGATAAGTCCCAACCAGAGTAGATCCACTGAATTAACAGGAACTTGGTAAGTTGACAATGGGGCCTATCATATTCCTATTGATTAAATGGTTCTGCTCTAGTTGAGACTAAGGACCTTTCCGTCTTACACTGTTATACTGCTATTATTCCACTTTCAACATCCTATGGAATCCTGGGGTTTGCCGTTTAGGGAGGGGTATTTAGAATTCTCAGCTAGAGAGCTCTTTGACCTCAGTAAACTACCAACCCCAGAATTCCACAGGATGTTGAAAGTGGAATAATAATACTAATGTGGAAAGGCCCTAACAGTGGGATTCAACCCTTGACAGCCATTCAGTAAGAACAGTATTATCCTGTGGATTATTTTGTTAGCTAGGATTTTTTATTTTATTTTTTGAAATCTGGATTTTATATATCAGAATGTATTGGACCTTATACAGTGGGTGGAAGTGTCCAGGCATCCAGATTTTGCAAGACAGGCTTCAATGGATGCATCTAATCAAGGATAGACAATTTGATTTTTATTTAACAAAAACTGTTCCAGTAGCTTTTGTGAGAGGAAGGCAAACAGTGATGTAATTGCTGTAGAAGCAGCAGACTTTTTTGAAGGACCCCTGTGTAACAGTTTGTACAAAATCACAGATACATTAGGTGTTGGGTCTATATGTACTTCTCTAAATGTCAGCAGTCCAAGTGTCACTTCAGCTTTGAGTGAAAACCATGGAGGCCAAAGGCTTATCAGGAAAGAAGAAGACACTGTATAAATTGTTTTCATGGCCTCCTGGTAACAAAGCTGAAACTGCAGCTCTTCATTACAACAGCAATTTATCCATTGTTAATACAGATTTGTTAAATCTTTCTTTTTTCTGTCCCTACTCAGTGATTGTTCCTACTCAGTGACATTTTGGAGACCTGTTGTCTAGTAGAGTTTCTTGATTATCATCTTGCATTCCAATTTCATTTTCCGGCTTCTGTCCTGATTGCTGACCTTCCCTTGATAAACAGTGCAGCTCAAGTTCCAATTAACAAATATCACTTCAAAGCTGAGTAGAAGGTGCATGAACTTTGTCTTGGCAATTCATTCACCCCCCAGCTCCATAACCATTAGAATGTGTGATATTCTACTGTGGCTGTCAGTGAGCAAGAAGACATACTGTAGCAAGAGAACATCGAACAACAGAATTACCAAGATAGAAAATGTGCTTTTGAGGATAAGCCACATGTGTAAGATACCCTGGGGGCAGAAGAACTCAAAATCCAGAAAAAGGGATTTTGTGCAGTCTTTGATCATGCAACATCCTGTGCATTTCCATTATCCAGTTAAAGTTCAGTCTTTCTTTATGGCTAAAATATTGCTCATGACTGTGTTAGAATCTGGTCCTTGCTTTGACATAAGAAGATAATGTAGCAGAAGGTTCAGCCCATTATCCTGTACTGTTTCTAAGAGCTTCTAAATTTTTAGCGGTTGCAGAGATTTTATTTTTTAAAAAAGAGATATTTATGTAAAAGAATATAGCTAAGTGATTTCTGAAAATGGTAGGGTTAAGGAACATCTAAAAGTTGTACTGCAGTTTCTTCAGCTATTCCAGCACTGATTTATGGATACTGTAATAGCATTTAAAATGTTGTTGTTGACAATGGAATGTGGTTATAAACCTTTAGCTTCATTCATTCAGCAATGTTGTCTAGGATTCCTTGGCTTCATTCTAAGGCTTTAACATAAAATGTTTTTTTGCTTGCCCTTTTGATTTCATGCTATGACAGTGAGCATTGTATCCTTTGACATCTGTGACTGTGTTGACCTCCCAAGCATGTATCTATTACTTCAAGGAAAAGATGAGAGAAAAAATTAGTATTGGCTAGTTTGTGGGGAGAGAGTGATCATCGTTCTTTGAATAGCACAATAATGTTTGTAACAGGACTAGCTTAAGACATTTTACTGCCAACGTAGAGCAGTACATGGCATCACTCTCAAAATCAAGGCAGCCTCATAATACTCAGGATTAGTCACATTATTTTGTCTAAGTGGAAGACCCGAAAGGTATCTCTTTCATTCCTTGACAATAAATATTGAAGAATAATTAACAATTTACTGCCTCTTGATGATACCCCAAATCAGCCATCAGGCAGATGACTGATTCAACCTGATGGTAGATTGGCCCTGGGATATATTTAATAATGGAATGTTTGACTGCTAAGGTGATTGCCACATGAGTCACAGTCTGTTTTATAAACACACACACATGCATGATGATGCCAGTCTGGTATGTGTCTTCAGATGTTGAAATGCTCACTTCAGATGAAGAGGGTTCAGATCCCAGCTGGAAATCATAGGTATTGTATGCTGGCTAAATTGACTGTACCAGAAATAGCTACTGGTAATAAATCATGCATATTTCTAAGATCCCTTCACTTCTTGCCATGTAAAAATGCAGATGGTACTTATGTGCCTAACAGATAACTGGAAATAGATTCCCAGTAGATTAATTTAATTAAATGACCAAAAAGCTTGGGCTGTCATTTGACTGTGGCATATGGGATATGTAATCAGTGTGGTGTAGTACTTTGAGTGCCGGACTTGGACTCTGGGAAACCAGTGTTCAAATCTCCACTTAGCCATAGAAACCTACAAAGTGACCTTTGGCAAGTTGTACTCTCACAGTCTCAGAGGAAGGCTGACAGACCTCTTCTGAATAAATCTTGCCAAAATCTCATGGCTGGTTTTCCATCAGTTCACCTTAAGTCATAAATGACTTGAAGGCACACAACTGAGGTCTTTATCGTTGTTATGATGTGCCTTCATGTTGACAGACTCATGGAGACCCTATCCTATCTTGGCAAAATTTATTCAGAGATTTGCCATTGTCTTCCTCTTAGGCTGCGAGAGTGTGACTTGTCCAAGGTCATTCAGTGGATTTCTGTTGTTCAGCAGGGATCTGAACCCTAGTCCCTCAGAGTCTTAGTCCCACAGAACCATTACACCATGTTGGATTCTATGGGAACTATCACATAGGTATCATTCCCACAGTTTCTGATATCCATGTTGTAAAAGCTATTGCTTGTGTAGCCAAGATGGCACTGCAAGAGAAAAGATACCAACTTGCTAGAGGAACCTGATGTTTGCACAGAAGTATTAAAAACATCAAAAGAAAGCTCCTAGAGAAGAAACTGCCCATCACCTCCTTGCAAACAAGCTGAACAGGGCATCCTTGGTGCGTAAAAAAAACAGACTGTCTGTGGGGTGGGGGAGAAAGAAAGGAATTATTGAGCAGCTTGAATCCAGAACATTAGCTATTACTGAAGGTCACAGTTTATATTAGAACTTGTTTCCAATTTTCAGTGTAGACAAAACAGTGTTGTTACTGCTGGTTCTGAATACATCTTAACTGCTCTGTAGCCAGCAGTACACTATAGCGTAGGGTACATATATAGCATTTCCCAATCTGATTAGATAAATTACATTTAGTCTGGTCCCCTGAGGGCGGTATAATTTTTTAAATTTTGCTTAAATGGGATTGCAAGAAGTACAGGCCTTTGGCACTTATGTTCACAATTTCTCTTAGAGCACAGTGACACCTACAGAGAGTATGAGGCATAAAAAATGTGTTAGAAAACTCATACGCTATCTTCCTACATGCTGTAGGAATTCCTACATCTTCCTACACACTACACACATCTTCCTACACACTTAAAATTAGAATTAACTTCATATTCTCGTGCATGATGAAAACTGTGTTGTTGTTTTTAATTTTGTGAATTTTAATGCACAAAATTCAGGACATGGCAACAAATAAAGAGCAGACATTCTTTTACTGTAGATTTATAATCAGTTAAAAATATAATATTTAGTCTTCAAAAGGAAACTGTTGCCCACGGGTTTAAAATGGATAGGAAATATTTTATTGTTTTTATGTGTCATCAAGTCATTTGTGGCAACCCTAAGGTGAACCTATCAGTGATTTTTCTTGGCAAGATTTCTAAAGAGGAGGCTTGTCATTGCCTTTTTTTTAAGGCAGGGTTGCCTAAAAGGTTTTAGTAGGCCTTAGGCATTGTGCCTAAAGTGCCCAATGGATAAGGTGGCCCTGCCTTTGAGGCTGAGGGAGTATGACTTGCCCAAGGTCACCCAGTGGATTTCCATGACTGAGTGGGGATTCGAAGCCTGATCTCCAGAGTCATAGTCTAATGCTCAAACCATTACACTTTGCTGACTCACAAATATTTTATTATTGTTGTTAACTGCCATCAAGTCGATTTTGATTTATGGCTACTCTATGAATGGGAAATCTCCAAGTCACGCTGTCACCAACAGCTCTGCTCATGTCTTGCAGATTCAGAATTGTAGCTTTCTTGATTGAGTCTATCCCTCTGTAATGCAGTCTTCCTCTTTTCTACTGCCTTCCACCTTACCAAGCATTATTGTCTTTTCTAGGCAGTTGTGTCTTCTCAGGATGTGTCCAAAGTACAGCAGTCTTAGTTTAGTCATCTTGGCCTCAAGGGAGAGTTCAGACTTGATTTGCATTAAGACTCATTTATTTGTCTTTTTAGCAGCCCAAGGTATCTGCAGAACTCTTTTCCAGCACCACATTTCAAATGAATTGATTTTCTTTCTGTCAGCTTTCTTCACTGTCCAGCTTTCGTAATACAACATAGAAAATGGAAGTACAACAGCGTGGATGATCCCAACTTTAGTATTCAATGATATATCTTGAAACTATTTTGTATAGTTGATTCTGTTTTACTGGTACTATTACTAGGAAGATCGAAGGGAAAATGACTGGTATATAATCCAGGAGGAAATGACATAAAGGATGCATAACGTTCGGTCAAAATCATTTGGCCAAATAATTATGCCTCCTGACTTTGAGGAATGTAGATTTTCAGAGCTTGGAAAAGTTACTTCTTGACGATGCTGGCAGAGGGATTCCAGGATTTGCAGTCCCTAAGTAACTTTTCCAAGCTCTGGATTTATGGAGAATAGGAGAACGCTAGAATAAACTGTTTTATGAAAACATAGATTTCTTTTGAACGCTGTTATTCTTGAGATGACTAGATTATTCCTACAGTGGGTGGCATTTTCCTTTAGCTGCAGAGTGACTTACATGTGTTTGTATATTTAACTAGATTTAAATAGGTGACATTGTGGCAGTTCTGTTTATAACATTTTTTCCCCAAAAATATTGCTTCTAATTGTACTCAATTATATTCCAGTTAACTTTTCTAAGAAATATGTGAACGTTTCCTTTGGCTGTCTATGTTCTAATCCAGTGTTGCTGGCAACCTTTTTAAAAAAGCAAAGGAGATTGTTATAGAACATTGAATATAAAACTATTTAAAACCATATGGCATAACTTGTGTAAACTTGCCCTTTTTTATGGGATAGGAAGGAGGGGAGAGAGAAAACTTCCAATCCTAATGTGATAATACAAGAGTTTTTGCTTTTGTTTTTACTAAAATCGGTCTGTCTGGTAATATATTAGGTACCAACAAGGAAATGGATATAGCTACAGTTTCCTATACTTTAATATTGACTTTTATGGCCTTTCTCTAATTTGAGGTTGCTGGGTTCTGGAGATAATTTTAAGAAGATATATTTCTTATAATTTCCTTTTTCACTGTAGTTCACTGAGTTTTATTTTCCTTTGCAAATCAGAATGCTAGCAAAGAAAGGAGGGAAGATAGCATGTATGTATGAATGAATAAATGATAGCTGGCATCCTGTTCAGTATTTATGATGCCATAGGCCAGATTTATAACATTGTAAATGTTATTTGGGGGGTTTGTCCCAAACTCTACCTTGCAAGCCAGAGCCACCAGTGTAGAGATTTCCAAAGTGCTGGGAGGCAGGGTGATCAGTGGAGAAGTGTCCAGTCCTCTACTATCGTGCTCTGCAACAAACAGTTGAGACAGAGCCCTATGGTGGTCCCTACTGCAGCTGCCTGTTAGAACGTGCCTCACTGCTGGGAGAATATTGGATACTTTTTCAATCGCCATCCCACTCCACAGTACCTCAGAGACATAGCTAGAGTGATCAAGGCCCATCATTGTAGCTGTGCACTCTGATGCAAATCTCTACCAATAGTTTTTAAAAGTTCTAATATGATGCATTCTGTCAAAGTTGCTTGCATGTTGGATATGTTCCAGCCAGAATTAAGATGGTCCAGTCCTGTGCTTTTAACTGGAAGTAATTCTCATTGAGTTTGGGGGAGTTTATGAGGGGCCTAAATACCATAAAGGCACCAGATCTTGTCTGATCTTGGAAGCTAAGCAGAATCAGCCCTGGTTAATACTAAGATGGCAGATTGTCAGTGAATGCCAGGTACTATAGACTATATTTCAGAGGAAGGAGCTGATAAAACCAACTTTGGGCGTTCGTTGCCTAAGAAAACACTGAGATTCATGGAGTCACCACAAGTTGACAGGCAACCTGAAGGTGCACACACACATCAGGGAAGCTTAAGTATACATAAAAATTGTATGCTTAAAAGACTGGTTAGTTTTAAAGGGAGATGTTATCCATGTGTTCATCTCCTCCATTGAAACATTCTGTTCAGCCAGTTCTAAAATATTATCTTTTCATGGGATCATACCCCAGATTTCAAAAACTTTACATATTTAGACTGGAATATACATTTTGATGTTGCAGAGTAATGCTATAAAATATCAAAATCACACACTCAAAAAAAAATCACTAGAATTTTGACAATGCAGTTCAATCTTGGAATAATTATTTGGCATGTAACCCAGAGAAAGCTGCTTTTGTAAATCTCAATTTATGAAGTTTTGGTGATGTTATCCTGGTTCTGCTGCTCAGTAGCAGCTACTGAAACTTGTGGAGGTTATCCATCGCTAATACTTAATTTCTTGGTCACTGATTCTCTGTCAAAAATGGACTCTCCATCTTTAGAGATCATTAAGCAGAGCTTGAATAGACATCTCTCAAGAGTGCTTTAGTTGTGTATTCCTGCAAGGTAGCAGATTGGACTATATGGCCCTTGTTGTCCTTTCCAGCTCTGTGATTCTGTGACTCACAGTCTGAAGAGGCAAGCTACAGATCATTTTTAAAGGAATTTGTTTTTTCATTTTCAAAGAAAGATTAATCTGTATTTGGATTGATTTGCCTTTTTTTTTAGTTTGCTTCAAAGGTAGCCAATAAAAAGTACTTTTCAAAATAGTAAGGAATTCACATTGAAGAGTATCATTGTTGATTAATTTTCATATCTGAAGAAAAATCTTTCCGAAAACTATTTCTGCTCAGGGGGAAATAATTCACATATGTGCTGTTTTTCAACAGAAGCAGAAATGTCCTGAAACTAATTGGGAGAAGTGTTTGTTTATTGAAACAAATCATATTCTTTGAAACAGTGTGAAGTATCAGAAAGTACTTAATTGCACTCTTCCAAGATAGGCAAAACATTCTCAACAATAAATTATATATATTTTAAAAATAACGTATACATTTGATGACACCATGAAATTTCAATGATGGTTACTTCCAAATAAGTACAGTTGCTGTCTTATGCTGCATAATTATGTCTGATTATCAGCCTAAATATTTATTTACAGTAAATATCAGCCAGCCTAATTTAGGCATTTTAAAATCCCTCTCATTTCAGTGAGAGAAATTTGTGCTTAACTTTCCCAAGGATTAGCAGGAATTATCAGTGACCTGGGTCGTACCTACTAATTATGCCCACTGCTTCAGTAAATTTCTTTTTACAAGTATAGAATTGTCAAAATTGTTTGTTGATGGAATTATTGTTTTACTATATGTCACTTTTTTAAAAAAAATATTCTTTGCAGACACCAATTTATATGGTCAACCATGGTGAAACTGGGCCTATCCGATGCAACCGGTGCAAAGCCTATATGTGCCCCTTCATGCAGTTCATTGAAGGGGGAAGAAAATATCAGTGTGGATTTTGCAGCTGTGTAAATGATGGTAAGCAGTATTGGAGTGCCACATTTCTATGAAGTTTGAAATGCAAGAGAAATCATTTTTCTCCATACAAATGCAAAATCATTTTGGTTGTCTACAAAATTGTACAGCTTCAGAAGTAACTCAGTTGTAAATGTGCTTTCTTTAATGTTTAAATTACAATGGTTTGTACACATAGGTCCTGTGGAGGCCTTCCAAATATACAAGTAAGGAAGGAAGTGCTCTAGCCTCATCTCCAGCTGTTGATGCTTTTACTCATGTTCTTTTATACATCTTTATTTTCATCATTACAAACACTGTGTGTTAAGAATGTTGTAGCAGAACTCGAAAATAGATCTCCTGGCAAGAAGGCCAACTTATCAGTTATGCACTGTAGGTACAGTGCCTAGGGCTTGCAAAAATTTTAGGGCATACGAAAACAGGATTTTAAGGCCAATGAAAACATCCCTAGTGGTCTGTCAAGGCAAGGAGTCGAATACAAGAGTGCCTAAGGCCTATGAAATGTGGTCCTGCCTGGCAATCTTAGGAAAGGTTCCCAGTAAAAGTTAAGAGGCTACTTCTGTGATTTCTCTTGTAATTTAATGAATGGCTGAATAGAAGTCAAGATGTTCAAGGAGACATGATAATCCTCAGCACATCCCCCAGATAAGGTCAACATAAAATTGAGATTAAAAAAAAAGCTTTGGTTCCTGTAAGACACTTTGGAATCCTCCCTCTGTCCACTATTCTTCTCTCTTCTTAGCCTCAGTGTGTACAAATTCACAAATAAATTTCCAACCTAGTGCTGTTTGTAATTCTCAGAAGGAGGTTTTGCTGTGTCCTTTGAAGCTTTCTCCCAGGTAAGTGAGAGTAGGATTGCATCCTGATCTAAGAATCAGCATCTTGCCAAAGCTAAGTGAATGGAGCTTTTTACTGAATATTTAACTTCATATGAACTGAAGTGCTGACTTAGTCATTTCATTAGGATTTTTTTTTTTTTAGGTGATCTTGATGTTCTTTTATGGAGACATCTGATTTTGGTGTAGACAGCTAACATTCCTTGTGTCAACTGATATTAAATAGATTTACTCAGCCTTTTGGTCTGAGAGCCCAAGGAAGTATTTCTTGAATGGGCATAAATTAAAAGAGGACAAAATAGTGCAGCTGCTGTTTTCTGTAGGCTTCTGTATGTGCAAAAAGTTGCTCAGGTTAGTGGGAAATGCTTTCCTTCAGAAAGGGCCCTTTCCAAATGCAGACAAGTGAAATGGAAAATGAACTGGCATGTTGACATGTGAAATAAATACACAGAGGGGGAAAAAATAACATTGGTGATGACCAGGCTTTTCCTAAGAAGTGCATATAAATTTACTCTGAAGCCCTTGCTGAGAGGAATTCTGCAAAAGAATATAGCTGCTGAGATAAGTGAGGTGGTGAACCTGTTCCAGGTTTTAATCTGAATTTTAAAGGCAATATCCAGGGTGCTGAACCTGTCTTTGAAATAGCTTCAATGCCTTGAGATGGCTCCTTTAAAATTTGGACTAAATGCTGGAGTGGATTAACCACTGCACTGACGTAGGACTCACCAGACACTATTGGCTGTCAAGATTTCTCTCTTACCCGCAATTTAACTCAAGCAGAGAGGTATTCAAAAAAATCTGTACTGTTGCCATAATATAACTTGAGAGTACATTACATGAAATTGTTTTCAGAGGAGGCTGAATATATATCTTGGTAGTCAATTGTTTTGGCCAAGTGGAAAAGAGCAAATATTTAAGTCACCACCTTCTTTCTACAACAGAGGATTTTAATGGTTAAATCAGCCATTAATTTTATTTTAGAAGGAGTTGCTTTGAAAGAGAGATGCCATGCCATATTTGTCCAAGTGCAATTGCATGTGACTCATGTGTTCCTGAGCTTCTGGCTGGCTCCCAGGACTTTGCCAGAATGAGTCTTTCGAGACGTTTGTATCTAGTTGGATTTCCTCAGCTGGATCAAAGTGGCACAGAGCTTTCCCTAATACAGTAATCTTTTCAGCTCTGAAACATGAACCTTAAAAGACTTATGCCAACTCTTGTTTGCCTCAAAGCTTAATCTGTAGAATGAAATATAGAAAGCAGTTGGCTGCATGGGCTGCTACTCAGCCTGAAGTTCTCACAAATGCCCACTATTTGCATAACAGTGTACTGCCAAGCTATTATTTACAGCGATACTGCAAATTAAATAGAATGCCTTGCACTTCGACCGTGCTCTTTCATCTGTGTTCCTTTATGCACCATAATTAAAGCTTCAAGAACTCATCATAAGCAGAGGAATTAAGAGAAAATTGCCCAATCTTTCTGAATAGGTAACTGGCAACAGTGAGTCACTGGTGAATGCAGGACAAATAGACCTAAAATGTCATGGTTTGCATCTAGGAAAGTTGTAGTACAAAATTGTTGACTGAATGGAGGAAAGAGAAGAACCACAGGATGTTTGAAATGGTGCAAAGTCAGATATAAGGCACCTGGCCTTTGCCATTGAATACTTTTAGTGTTGTATGCTGCTTTGGAGATCATTTGCATTTATTCTGACTGGCTATGGGTCTTTGTGAACCTGTGACGTTCTGCCTGCAAAGCATGTGCTGTATCTCTGAGCTACAAGCCATTGAACTGGTTTGTGTACCATCTCCATGTGTATTTTATCTTTTAATGTGATAGGGATTTGGAGAATTCATTCTCCTTAGGTTTAGATGGTAGGAAATTCTTGCACTGAAGTGCACTACCTTGTTTAGTGTAGATTATTAATACTGACACTGCAAGATGCTGACATTGCGTTAGGAAACTTGTATGGGAAATGCACACATGTTTAATTTAAAAGTGAGGAGGAGGAGGAGGTGGCAGCATGATGAGTTTTTGAGCAAATAATAGATGATGATGATGATGATGATGATGATGATGATGATGATGAATATGGCATGATGTGTTTTTGAGCAAATAAGTGCTGGTTATTGGGTCTATCATATAACATTACCAGTTGTGTCTCATTGCATCTCATTGTCTCTCACCTATTCAGTGACAGTGTCTCATGTTTGCTTACTAATATTACAATTATAAAATGCTGTGAATGCCGTTTAAATCACATTGATTCAATGGGCTCTAATCTAGTTGGAAAAATACCCAACAAATTTGGATGGGAGAATGTAGACATATATGGTAGGGGCTGAGTGATCTTAGCTGGAATGCCAAATGTATATTACAAGCAGTTTAGTTCTCACTGCTAGCAGAGGTAAAGAAAACCTAATGTCTACAGCGAGAGAATTAAGCATAGCCCTTTAATGAGCAAAAAGCTTACATGATGTAGAGGATGACGAGGCTTACTATTCTTGTTCACTTAAAAATAACATTCTTGCAATGCTCCTCTTTTCAAATAAAATCATTTGGAATTGCTAGACATTAGCATACTTACAAAGCACAAGTTTCTGTTTGTTCACCTGTGTTTAAGAAAAGGACAAGAAATCAGCTTTCCTGTTTTTGTTTCTTTAGTCCCTCCATTCTATTTTCAACATCTGGACCATGTTGGCAGAAGAATAGACCACTACGAAAGGCCAGAGTTATCTCTAGGATCATATGAATATGTTGCTACTTTAGATTATTGCAGGGTAAGTCTCTTCCACATAGAAAATAGTTTGTAATTTATGTGGTAATTCAAAGAGAGTCTGTTGTTTTTTCTAAAACCTCAATAAAAAGGAAGGTGTGAGTGTGTTACTATGTCTGAGCAAGTGGGTATCCTGCAGATATAATTAGCTATTAATTAGAAAATGGTTGCTAATTGTTCTGTGATGCTTACTATTGTGTAAGTATCCTAAGTGCTGCAGCCTTAGCTTAAAGCTGCAAGCAGTGCCAAATTTATGCTGCAGTATTTCAGATGGTCAGTAGCCCATTTAGGAGGCCCTCAAAACAAAGTTGAACATAGAAAGCTACATTGATTGTACTTTTTTTTTCTTGGAACCAGGGTGGTTCCCATTATTAAGCAGAGTTAGGGAACTCCTTTGAACGGTGGTAGATTCTTGGAGGAAGGCATCAATGGCAGACCATTTTCCAACCCCTTCCTTGGAGGACAGATATCTGTGTACCACATGGCCAGTTCTTCACCCCCTAAACTATACTTCTGTCCCCAGTGCAATGGGGGACACTGGCCTGCCATACCAGTTTGCTTCTGTAAATTGTGGAATGAGGGTGGGCCTACCATCTTGTCTTTTGCCACAGGTAGCAAAACATCTTAAACCACCTTGTTCTTCGTTGCACCCAGCTTATTTTCCCAACCCAGCAACTGCAAATGAAGAAACTCAGTGGCATAGGGCTTGCACTTCTCTGTTGATTTTAATGGATGTACTCTATCCATACCCGTTTGTTTTTTTTTCCTGTTCCACACAATGGCCAGAATCCTCTTGGTGACTTGTAGTGTTCTGTGACACCAGTGTAAGGCATTTTCTGGGACAATACACAACAACTGTACAGGAGATTGTCTCTGTCAAAAGAGAAAGCTATTCTTCTAGTTCCTGAGCAACTCAGGAACCAAAAAGCCAGATTTCTATCTTTAAAGATACACAAACAGACACGCACACCATCTGTTGCTGCAATGCCTGCAGCCATTTTACCACAACTACCATGTCTATGCTGCAGCCACTAGGACTGGCCAGCAGAATTATAGCTGTAGGTCTAAATTCTCTTGTTAAACCTGACTTGTTGAATGAATGAGGCCTACCATTGTGCAGTCACCATTCAACAATTGATTCAGTAGGACTACCCTAGTTGAATTTTGTGAAGGCAACTGTGTCCATTGCAAACACATTCTTTAGGAAATCAAAGAAGTGACTGTATACATGGACATCACCAATACAGAAATCAGATAGACTACATAATTGGAAGCATGACAATTTTAGAAAGTGAAGTGGAAGCTGCACCCAAAGCACTTGGGAGAAATAAATCTCTAGGACAGATGGAAGACCAGTGGAACTGTTTCAAGCAACAGAGATAGAATCCACATAAATTCTTACTAAAGTCTATCAGCAAACATGGAAAACAAATGAACACCCCACAGATTGGATATGTTCTAATTCCCAAGAAAGGAGACACCAGGGATTGTGGTAACCACTGGACAATTGCATTAATTTCCCATGCAAGCAAATTGATGCTCAAAATTCTACAACAAAGACTTTTACCATATATAGAGTGAGAAATTTCAGATGTCCAATATGGGTTTAAGAAGAGGGGGAGGCACAACAGATCATATTGCAAACATACATTAGCTAATGGTGTGCACCAAAGAATTTCAGAAGAAAAATCAGTGTGTGCTTTATAGGTTATAGCAAAGCCTTTTATTGTGTAGATCATGAAGAACTGTGGGTCGCTGTTACATTTGATTATCCAAATGTGTCATGTATTTTTAGTACAAGAGGCCACTATTAGGACAGAATATGGAGAAAAAGAATGATTTCTGACTGAAAAAGGTGTTAGGCAAGACTGCATTTTATCACCCTATTTATTTAACTTGTATGCTGAATATATCATATACAAAGCTGAATTATGCTCCGAGGAAGGAGACATGAAAATTGGAGAAAGGAGCACCAACAATTTAAGCTATGCAAATACTACCACACTACTAGCAGAAAACAGCAAAGATGTGGGATGACAACTGGAGAATGTCAAGAAAGTGCAAAGACAAGTTTACAACAAAACATTAAGGAAACAAAAATAATGATCACAGATGATTTATATAATCTTAAAGTAGACAATGGAAACATACTTTGACTCAGTCATAAATCAAAATGGAGGCTACAGTCAAATCAGAAAAAAACTAGGACGTGGAAGGGCAGTTATGAAGAAATGGAGGAAAATCCTCAAGTGTAATGATGTATTATTGAATACCAAAGTCAGAATTGTCTCTGCTATTGTATTTCCAATTTCTGTGTAAGTTGTAAAAACTGGATTGTGAGGAAAGCCAAATCAATTCGTTTGAGATGTGGTGCTGGAGAAGAGTTCTATGGACACAATGGACTGCTTAAAAGACAAATAAATGAGTCCTAGAGCATATTGAACCTGAGCTCTCCCTACAAGCCAAGATGACTCACTAGAAAAGACAATAATGCTTGGCAAGGTAGAAAGCAGTAAGAAAAGAAGAAGACTGTATTGCGGATCGATAGACTCAATTAAGGACACCAAAACCCTGAGTAAGCAAGACCTAAACAGAGCTGTTGTTGATATGGGAGGTCTCTCATCCATAGGATCACCATAAGTCAAAGTTGTCTTGATGACAGTTAACAACAACAACCATAGTTGGAACTAACCAGCAGGATCCAGAGCAATGGATCCCTTCCTTGAACTACCTGTATAGTCCAGACCTACATGTTTCAAGGTATCTGTGTTTCCAATTGAATTTTCACAGATCTCTGGACCAGGGCTGGTGGGATTAAATTATTTTCCAGTGTATGAATGTTCTTAGTTTAGTTTGAGTTATGAACTGACTGTTCATACCCCTTTTACTGTTGACAGTCCACACTGTAAAGGCCCTTGTTGATACAGTTCATTTCGTGATATGAGAAGGGTGTACTGAATCCAACACAACTACAGTGATGTATTTCTCTTCCCTCCATTTAAGGAAAACCACAGCTTTCCTTTGTGCTTATTGAATAACAATGAGGATGAACTGCTAGGGGAAATGTTAACAAATAACAGCTGTTGAGTGGTGTTGCAATACTTTGGATTGGATTTAGCAAATACATAACATCTTACTTTTTCAATAAATGTGCCAGGAAGTTAGCCAAGGTCTGTTAATAAACAGTTATAGAATTTACGTAAAGTATGAAGATTTCTGCTAGCTGGCTTCAAATGCTGAAATTGGAACAGATTTTTAAAACTCAGAACTCCACCTGGGTTGCTGCATCTGTCTTATTTTACTGGCTGAGATCGCTTCAGAGACAATGGAAACTTTATTATACTTACATGGTTTAAAGTGCACTCACATAAAACCTGCACTCATTAACACATTGTAGCTGAAGATTCAAGTTAAGTAAATGTGAAATTTAATTGCATTTTTACCATATCTGCATGATTAACCTGTGTGGGTTTAGGTGAACTTTAATGAGTTAATCATGGAGCAGGAAGTGGTTTTCACTAGCACTTGACACATGCTAAAGCTCAGACTGATTGTGGAAATATTAGGGCCTCCTCCTCCTCTATGTGTTCATTTAAATTCAAAGAATATCTAGTGCTGGTGTTCTGGCAGACAGAACATTCATCATCTTTATGTTCTTGGGGACAAAGGTGGCCCTTCAAGGGATTATACTGGATCTGATTTCTCAGTTGCATTCTCATAAATTGTTTTCATGTTTTCTTCAGAAGAATTATGAGAAACTTCCTTTGTGAGTGTGGGTGCATGTCCATCTTTGAGTACTTTGTTTAGATTGTTAATACCTTAATTATCTAACATAATAAATCTGTTTTCCAAGCACAGCTGAGAACTGAGCAGAAATTGTGGAGATAATGAAGTGCATTTGATTCAGATTCCATTGTGTTCCTTGAGGGTAGTGTGTATGTGTACATATGTGTTTGTATCCATACATACAGTCACATAACACACACACACACACACACATGTCTGTGTGTGTTTTAAAACAGTACTTGGGTTGAATCCATACTTCCCAAGAGTTGAGGTCAACTCAAGGGGATACTGCTATTGGGGAAGTGTGGTGAGGTCATTTTTGTCAATTTCTCTTTTCCCCACAGTGCTCCCCTACTCCATATTCCCAAAAAACTGTCCTGTAGAATTATGGAATGCTCTGAAACAGTACTAGGAGCCAGAGTAGTCTCTTCCTCCAGCATAGACTCTGTTGTGTCAGAGTCCTTTCTGCAGTGGGAGTACATGTAACACATGTTCATGGAGGACATGGTGTACAGGGAGGGGGAATTTGGACCTTTCCTTCTTCTCCGTAGTCTTTCATCCATCCAAGTCTGCTCTATCCCTTGCAACGGAAACTCACAGGGTGAATATCAGTTTCAGCGTGTGAGTGTTTTTCATTAAGACCTCAACTAGGATGTTAGTTTGCTTTGTTTTGGTAAAAGCATGACAGAACAATATTTTCTAATTGCACAGACATTTGAAGAGTTGTGATATTTTTGATAGAAAATTACAGATTTTGTTCAAAATGACAATATAGATAGAAGTTGAAGAAATCAAGAAGGGCAATCTACTTGAGAAACATTACATGTGGACATAGGTGTTATATTTTCCCAGTGATAATAATTTTACTCAAATGTGACTTTAAGTAATGTCAATTAGAGATGATAGCTTGTTTAGTGCCAAGTAGAATAGACCCATTAGATAAATTGTTGCATAGTAGGTCTGTATATAACAAATTTTGTTGATTCAGTGAGTTTTCCTTGGTTGAGACTAATGATATTATTCAAGCTATCATCTTGTGACAGTTACTTAACCATGTGAATAGATTACCCTAACATATATTTGGATATTCTGTAAAAATCTGGTTGGATCAGGAATCTTAATTATTCACCTTATTTTTCTTGCTTTTTTGCTTTTGGTAGAACAACAAGGCTCCACAGCCACCAGCCTATATATTCATGATTGATGTGTCATACAATAACATAAAGAATGGTCTTGTTAAACTCATCTGTAATGAGCTGAAGACTGTACTGGATAGACTTCCAAGGTAAAGATGACTATAAACATGTGGAAGGTAGCCTTTTCCCTTTGGTGAAGGAGTGATAATGACTGATAAGTGAAATGTTTAGATTTTGCCTTGTACTTGGACTAAGGGGACTTTTTTTTGCCTTCTCTCCTCTAATGGTACGCAGTACATGGATATGGTGTAAATTTCTTTCTCTTCACATCACTTCTCCACTTCTCATGCTTCAAACAGGCATTTGGCTTAATTCAACCGTCTCCAACCAGGTGCCCTGCAGAAGTGTTCAGCTGCAACTCCTATCATCCCCAAGCAACACAAGCAATGACTGTTAGTTTGAAATGGTGGGAGTTGTAGTCCATTACATGTGGAAGATGCCAGGCTGGAGATTGCTGGCTTAAATAAAAATAAATTTTAAAAAATAAAATTTTTCACTGTGTTAAATGTTTATTTGGCAATTCTTATTTGAAAAAGTGTTTCAGGAGAGAACGTGGTGGGAAGAGAGTGTGTTTGTGACTAGTGAATAGTACACAGCCAGCTCAGGAAGAGTCTGTTGCTCTTGCACTGAATTTTCAGGGAAAAGTTATATGTCTTGCTGAAAGGGCAGAAGTACAAGTGCACCTCTGCTTATCATAGTTTGTAGGTTTGGAAGCAGACTTTTATCCACTCTGTCTAGGACTAAAATCTGGCTACCTCATTGAGATGTTTCTTATTGAGTTCATCCAAAAGTAATATGACTGATTATTACAGGTAAACTTAATTTTTTCCCTCTCTCTCATGCAAAATAATGGCATTGAATTAACCTGCAACTGTACTTTCCAAAACCATTTCTGTTCAAGGGAGGAACAAGAGGAGACTTCAAGTATCCGTGTGGGATTTGTCACCTACAACAAAGTCCTTCATTTCTTCAACGTAAAGAGCAACCTTGCGCAGCCTCAGATGATGGTAGTCACTGATGTTGGTGAAGTCTTTGTGCCTTTGTTGGATGGCTTCCTTGTCAACTTCCAGGAGTCACGATCAGTTATTAATAAGTAAGCAGCTTATTCAGATTTTTTGCTCAGATATAAATGTATTCATCTGAGAAAGTCATTCATTTTCCGGTTAGTCTGTGACAGCCACCTCTACTTTACATATTATCAACCTATCAATAAGTATTTTATATTTAAATGTAATGGTCATAATCTGTTTCTAAAGATTAATGCATGAAAAACATTTTTTGCATATATGACACCATTCAAGCATAGAGTTTACTGCCAATAAAATGGTTTAACAGTGTGAATCAATTTGTATACTGATACTATAAAACAGGAGTGGGCAATTGTGGTGGATCTGGAGGCCAATTTTCCGGCCCTGGGACTCTCTGGGGGCCACATGGACTATCCAAGTGGCCAGAAGTTCCATGTCCAGTTTTGAAAACTGCTTTATGTATAAGATGGAAGGAAAGATTGCTCTACCACCCTATCTTAAAAATGAATTTCCACTCTTAGAAGTTTCCAGGAGCGGTATGTGGTGTGTGACTTCAAGTCACGTGTCAACTCATGTTGGCCCCATGAATTTCATAGGGTCTTCTTAGGGAAGGAATACTCAGGAGTGGTTTTGCCAGTGAAATAGAGCCTACAGCACCTGGTATTAATTGGTGGTCTCCCATCCAAGAACTAACCAGAGCTGACCTTGCTTAGCTTCCAAGATTAGACAGGATCTGGTGCCTTTAGGTATTTAGGCCATCAGGAGAAGTGATACATCCTTTTTATTGGCCAAGAAGAGACTATTCTGAAAAGTCTGGACAGTCCAAGAGCCAGAAAAATAGCAAAACGTGACCTTTGCCCATTCTGGTTCTAAATTTTCTTCTCACATGGACTGTTTCAGACATGAAACATGGACAGTGCTTTTTTCCCCATGAATGTTAATGTATCTTTGTAAGTCTGTATGATGGAAGTCAGTATGATGGAAGTCATTTGTTTATATGTATGAATCTATGTAGCCAAACATTCTGAAGACCTCAGTAAAGGTATCTGTCAAGGGCTCTTTTCGCACACAGTTTCTTTTGCGAGAGGGCCCCTTGAGTGTCACGTAAATGGGAGCGGCGGTCCATACGACGCACTCCCGTTTACGCAACGCTCACGAGCCTAAAGCGGGCTGCACACAGATTTTTTTTATTTTCGGCTCTAAGCCGAAAATGCTGCGTGGTCGTGCAATGCTCCCAGGGCCCGCACGCACTTACCTGCCCTGCGGTATGTCATCCCAGGCGCGCCAGGCGCGCTTCCTCCCCCAGCGCAGCCTACAGCTCCCAGGCTGCACTGAGGAAGGAAGGAAGGGGCGGTTGCGCGACCAGGAAACCAGCTGCAGGACGAAGGAGCAGTGAAGAAAGCACCTCACGCAAGAACCTGCTTGCGCGAACAGCACCCCCCACCTCTGCGATAAGGTGACGTGCGGAAAAGGCTAAGGTTCAGTAAGTTTTGATTTTTGGTCCTTCTTAAAAGCAGACTTCTTGAGCATAGTGCATTTTGGTTAGAGCAGAACTTTCCTTGATTCAACTGAGTAGCATTTTTTAAAAACAACAACAGCTAAGTAGTCTTGTAAAGACTGATAAGCTTAGGAACTATAATTTTATTTTTCATGTGAACTCTTAATCTTTCAGCAAGGGGACCTGCTGTCATTATGATTTTTCTTGTTTTAAAGGATTATCCTTTCTATTCCAACCTGTTGAAACACTGATCTTTCTCCCATTCCATAGCTTGCTGGACCAGATTCCAGAGATGTTTGCAGACACTAATGAGAGCGAGACAGTCTTTGCTCCTGTGATCCAGGCTGGCATGGAAGCACTAAAGGTTAGAATGTGTTCTGCACCATAATGTCCTTATTAGGACAAAGCTAGGAAAGTTCTGACTGATGAAGACTAACATTACCCACAGTGGGATGGTCAAGCAGTTCAGAGTTTTGGACCTGGGCAATACAGGTTCTAGTCCCCCACTGAGCCATCAAACTCATCACCTGAGCTTTGGCTTGTCAGTCTCCAGCAGCCTGATTTATCTCACAGGGTTGTTGTAAGGATAAAGTTGGAAGGTGGATAGCCATGCACGCTACCGTGAACACACCGAAGGAGGGACAGAATATAAATGTAGCATGATGATAATGATGGAGATGGAGATGGAAAAACTACTGCTACTCTGAGGTGCTATAATTTTGTGATAGCTCTGAGAGCTGGTTCAGGCATGCTATTTTCCCTACAGAAGTTCTGAGGGGGGGAGTGTTCATCATTCAGTGCATAAGATTGTATTGAATATTTTCCTTGCATCTAATTATCTCTCTCTTTTCCCCACTTCCCTCTCTATCTCCCTCTTTTCTTCCTTCTTCTCACTCTGTATGTCTTTTTAGAATCACTTGTTAATTTCAACTTTCCTGTGTCTACAGAGGGAAAAACTAACATGGACAACCTCTTCTCATTTTTAAGTTCCTGTTTTACTAAATGTGTAATGTAGCTCTTGCTGTTATTGTTATTGTGTGCCTTCAAGTAATTTCCAACTTATGTTGACCTTAAGGTGAATCTACCACAGGATTTTCTTTATACACCAAAAAGTTACAGGAAGTACATTCCTTCCTCCTTATACTTGTGGAAACAGGGTAACTGAAGGAGCAGTAGCTTAAATTTGAGTCAACAGGAACATTTTATCTCATTGGATTTTCTGAGTCTAGAGGATAATTGAATGTCGCTGGTCACTTTCTAAGTGGTGGGGGTAGGGGAGAACTGGCCTGTGTCACAAAATTTACCTTTTCTTGGAGCAGGCCTACAGAGGCGCTGCGTATCAATTTACAAGAGTGGCATCTTCAGATATGGCTAGGAAAAATTCCTGACTGAAACCCTGGACAAATGCAGTTGGTCCTTGTAGACTAAGGATGAGCAGCTCATGGTTGTGCCTTCAGGCATCCTCTCCTGCTTTTTGTACTCCCTAAACTTCTGTACCTGCAGCACTACTGGAAAAAATGTATATTTTAATTGAATTTAATGTAGTTTAATTTCAATCAGTTTAGTTGATCTAATTGTATATCGTGCTTTTCTCCCAGTGTGGAAGCAGAAGTAGCTTAAAACAATGTTAAAATACATTTACAGGGAACAAGATTAAAAAGTTGGTTGTGTTTTTCTTTCAAAGCAAACTGCATGGGGATTTCTTGTCCTGTTTTAAAGCAGAATTGCATTCCTGGAAGCCTCTCAAAAGCATGGTTCTGCTTTAAAACAAAGTCCACCTTAGCATTGGGGGGGGAATAGCCTTTGGTGGCTACAACTTGACAGCAGGATAGCACTGCTGGCAGATTGGTAGGGATTGATTGTGCAGCCCTCCAGCACTTGGGAGGTCATCCAGCCCCATGTAAATGATATGGAGTTAAATGGTTGAATGCCCTGACTCAGTATAAGCAACTTCTTAATTCTCCATTGCTGCATATAGATTTGATCCTATTTTTTTGTCATGCAACATGTCTAAAAATAAGTGAATGATTTATTCTTTGACATGATGTAATTTTACTTTTTGGTAACAATGCATTTTTGGTGCCATTCTTTATTAGGAAAAGCATGGTTCTTAGTGTCTTAACTCATTTGTAATAAATGTAGCCAGGTTTCTATGAAGGGGGAGAAGAAATCTGAGATATGTTTAAAGAACACTTATTTATTTATATAAATTTAGATAAATGCCATCTCTCATGAGTGGAAGAAATAAATAAATACACTGGGAGCACTCACAAGGAGAAAATTAAAACCAAAAGCCATAAAATGAATACATCACAACTTCAAAAGAGCCCTTCTGGGTCCATCTGGAATATTGTGTGTGTGCGTATTTACCATGAAAGTGATCTCAGTGGCTGAGCAGACTTCTAGTCTCTGCATTCATTTTCCTTTGTTTCTTTTCCTCACAATGCCAACTGTGAGCAAATACAGTAATGCATATTATTCTACATAAATCAAATGACCACACTGTCTTTGTATTTCACCATCTCCCTAGGAAGAGGAAATTGGTTCTCAGATCAAAATTGGTGCTGTTTGAAAACTTTTCATATATATTTGTGGGAGTTTGGGAAGGGGGAATGACATTTTAGTAGTCCATAAATGTACTAAGCCTGAGATGGGCCTTGACTGACATGTATAACATAAGACCGGAGGCTTAGCTTTGGAAAGGGAGTCATGTATTACTCTTACTGTTTGTTTGACAGATTTATGGCCCAACAAATGCTAGGTGCCTGAATGTTGACATGCCTGCCTGTTTGCATGCCACTCCTTCCCCAAGTAACATCTGTTTATGTTACAGCTACATTTCCTTCTATACCTTTGGGCATGTAACTGTCCCATTTCCTCTCATTTTAATTGTATCCACAATTTATGCTGGGAATACATGTGGTGAACTGCTTTGAGAAGAAATGACTTGAGCATCCCATTCATTGTAGTTAGTACAGAAGCATTCCAACAACTTGAGGAATTTGCATTTGTTGAGCATTTTAAGCAAGTTTCCTGTGATGCTCCATAATTTCTGTTAAGTGGCTTAAGGCAGTGGATAGAACATTGCCCTCAGCTGGGTTCCTATCGCTGCTCAAAGACAAAGTTAGAAGGTTGCATACTATGCCTTAATTTGTGTATGTAATCTAATTCATAAGAGTGAGGAACATTCAGTTTTTCTATAGTAAGACCAATCAGAAGTGTTGGTATAGCACCTGTCCTTGTGCTTTTCCCCTCTCAAACACCTGGGTGCTTCTTTCTATCAACTTTATTGTTGTGTCCCTTCAAGTCATTTCTGATTTATGGTGACCTTAAGGTGACCCTATCATGGAGTTTTCTGGGGCCACCTAACAAATCTTGGTCCTCACCCGCCCATTTGTTCCAGTGCCTCCTGTAGACTTAAGTGTTTCTTTTCTCTTTTTATACAGCTAGATGGCTTCCCCACCCCTCGTTTCTCTCTGCTCTTTCTCCTACCCTTCTCTTTTTTATTCTCACTGATCTTTATTTCCCTCAACATTCACCCTTGTTCATCTTTTCTCTCTTCTGACTCACCTCCCCTCTCCCAATATATGATAGGTTATTCTCTGTCTCACTTATTTGTCTAAAGCAGAGCTTCCCAAACTTTTCATGTTGGTGACATGCTTTTTAGACATGCATCATTTCGCAACACAGTAATTCAGTTTTAC
>CAOLHI010003032.1:0-107500 GCA_948474755.1 Ctenosaura bakeri
ATTTGGTAACACAAAGATTCTGCCCCTCCCCCCAAAAAATGTAATAAAATAGTAATAGCAGTATAAGGAATAAGAGGAGATGATGATGATGATGATGATGATGAATTAATAGATCAACTTTGTCATACAGAGAAAAAGCATGCTTTCACGAGACACTAATAAACCCTGAGTTGTATACATTCAGAGACAGCCCAAGGGAGTTTGTCACCCAAAGCAAAAGACAAGAGGATTCTCTCCCATGCCCCCAGTACAAAGTATAAAAGCCAAGATGACTGACAGTATGACTTTATTTCAATGCTAGGAACAAGACAGCATCTTCAACAGCACCTGAGGGCAGCAGCCTAACTTAAGGAGCAAAAAGCAGGCAGTGTGGTATGCAGCATGTCGGTGCAGATGCCCATATCTCCTTTAGCTCCATAATGTTGTCGTTGCTGCCACTAGCAATTGCTAACTGCAGGAAATACCAAACTTTACTGAAAAGAAGGGCCAGCCCTGCTGACGCTGTACACCAAGATTAAGCATATAAACACACACCGATTTCAATCCTGAAAAATGATTAGCATTGTAATTAACAATTTCCCTGTCATTTATGAGTTGTGCTATGTTTAAATCTGAACAATCCGGTGCAGACAGAACTGGAAATATCACACTGCATTGCAAGGGGATGTGTGGGTGAGAGCCCAGGTGCTAATAGTGTGAATATGAATTTTTAGTGAACACATTGTATTGTGAAGATCAAGCACCTGCACCCCCCACCACCACTAAAAAAATCTATGACAGCCTTCCAACTGATGAAGGAAATAGCATTCCCTATTTGATGGCTCAGAATTATAAACAGGAGTGAATAAAGTGTTTAGTCGTACTCAGACAGACATGGCTACTTAGGGTTTTTTTTTTCTCCTTTGTGCCTACATAAATGATGTTGAATGACTCTGGGAAATGTGCCTTGCTAGAAAATAGAAAGAGTACCTTCACAGTATTTCAGTTCGTAGTCTTGCTCCATTAATTTTCCTTTGCTGTGCAAGTAGGTAACACTTGGTGACCACAGCTTGTGGGAGAAGAGAAAACCTACTACCCTCTTTTTTTTTTCCCTCATTGCAATGAATTAATCCCTATGGTTAAAAATCTTCTCACAGGAAAGTGACCCAATTAATTTTTTTATCTAGACAAAGTATACCAGAGGGAGAAGCTGTCAAAAAAAAAAAAAAAAGTGGTATTAGGGCCAGGAGATGGGCGAGGATGTGGGTGGCAAGGATGTAGGAGAGAAAAAAAGATAAAAACCTTTCTAACTTTAGTTTTTAGGGTATGCAAACCTTCCAGACAAAGTACAACTATAATAGTGTTAAAGTTTCCTGCCATCTTAAATCTCAGTGCAACACAGTAATAATGCTTATAACATAGATGACCTTGAAAACTCCTCAAAGAATTCTGAGACGTAAGAAAGGGTGGTCAAAGTAATTCCCCGAACCAATTTTCCTTTAAAAATAATAAGCAAGGAAGCTCTTCTCACTATTGCTAGTAATGAAAATAAAGTAGGCTAGACAACAGCTTCAGCTCAGATCATAAACACTTCCTCGTATATTTAGGCAGAGATAAGGACCCTGCTCAAAATTCATCTTGCCATATCGGAGACATCTTCAAATGTTTAGACGGAACATTCAAACGATAATTCACCCGAATAAAGACATAAAGAACTGATTCCTTTAAATATACATGACACATAAACCAAAGACATGGAATTTTGTTAGAGTTTTGGTTCACCTAGTCCGGTGTTATCTTCCCTGCCTGACATCCTATACCCAGGTTCTCAGTCAACAGACTCTTTTAATGGCAAATGGCTTGGAATATGCATACAAAACATGGGCTGGAACTGCTGAGCTAGGAAGCCTTTTCGTATCAAGCTAGCTAGCAAGACCAGAGCAATTGGTAGTTATACAACCATGAGATGGCCCAGTGATATAGTATGAAAAACTACTTAAGGTGCCACACTACAGCTCTTTTGACCCTTGCCATCTAAAAATAAAGCATGGTTCTTAATAGAGGGTGTGATATAGAGTCTTTTCTGAAATTATCCATAAAACCTGCTGGTTGTACTATTGCTGTTGTTGTGTACCTTCAAGTTGTTTCCAGTTCATTGTGACACTAAGGCAAGCCTATCAAGGGGTTTTCTGAGGGCTGAGAGCGTGTGATTGCTTTCAAGGTCCCTCAGTGTGATTCCAATGGCCAAGCAGGAAATAGAAATCTGGGGCCATTTCCGCACTAGGCTGTTATAGTGCGATGATTCCACTTTCAACATCCTATGGAATCCTGGGGTTTGCAGTTTCGGGAGGGGCCAGCCGGCCCCTCCTGAAACTGCAAACCCCAGGATTCCATAGGATGTTGAAAGTGGAATCATAGCGCTGTAACAGCCTAGTGCGGAAGTGGCTTGAGTCTCCAGGGTCATAGTCCAATGTTCAAACTATTACACCATACTGTTGTAACTAATTGTAAACAGCCCTAATCATGACATTTCAAGTCCTACCTCCATCCCTCTTAATGATGTCCTTGCTCTTTCCTCAGTTTCTTCCTTATGATGCTCCTTGTGCTGATCCTTCTTCCATAGGAAAAGATCAGTCCTTCCTTCTCCTCAAATTCCCTCTGTAAATACCTTGAAACCCATAGACATGTTCTAAGCTCAAAGAATCTTTCAGATAACTCCACCTTTACTTTGGACAGTGTATATAAGCCCACATTCCAGCTGCATAGAGGGGAGGCTGTATTATGTAATTTGCAGTGAGAGCTTTCGCCACTGAGCACTGAGTAAGAAAGTGACATCCATTCACATGTAAACCAGTTCTAAATTTTTTTACACTGAGCTCAGTGAACTTTGGATCAATGCACTGGTGATGGGGAGAAGGAAATTAAGGATATGGAGTTACTTCTTAATTTCCTCTATATCCTCTCCCATAAAGCAGAGGCAGTTTCTCTACCATATAGATTCTGTCTATAAACATGTGATACACCATTTGCTAAGTCATTAGCTACTACATTGCAATGTTCACAGTAATACAGAATTTCTAAGGCAATGCAAAGGCAAGAGGAGTTTATTGGAATCCAGGAAAAAAATTCTAATGGGGAAATGTATAAAAATGGATGAAGTGATTGAAAAGAGCTATTTACAAGGCACTTTTCTTGTTCATTTTCTTTCCTATTATGTGTAGGGATTGAAAAGAGGGGGAAATGAAATAAAACAATTTTATAAAAATCTTCTTGAGAAGAAATTAGAGGGAAAAGAATGAATTACACCAAAGATTGTGAAAGTGTTTGAAAACTGCCAGAGGATAGAAAAGGGAAACATGCATGAAAGAGGCAAAGAATTTTGAAAAATGTTTCTTGTTCAGTGTACTAAAGTGTTCTAACTCTGAAAACTGAAGTTGGGTATTTGCAACTACTAGTAGAAACTACAAGTCCATTACTATGCAGTTGTTGGAGAATTCTCACATTGTCTATCATCAGAACTGGATAAGTCAAGATAACTCTCCTTTCACTAGTTTAAGATCAGTATAGAACAGTGACAATAGCACTGGGGAGAGAGTGGAGAGGAAAGAGAATTTTCTGCTTCCTTTCTTTTCTGCTTCTATGTTCTGCAGAGTATAGAAGGACTTCCAGAGTAGCGCTATTTAGCAACTGAAGTCATTTAGAAGGAGAGTCACATTCCAGTAGGCATTCAAATAGTCATGCAAGGTCACCAGAGTTTCTGAACTTGGCTCAAATGAATTCTCTTGGCACTCCTCGTAAAGTTATTAACAAGCACAACTCAAGACACAAAGTGGAAATGGAATATCTAATTGGTGGTTTGAACTGAAGACCACAATGGGCATATTTTTATTGGAGTGAGCAGTGATGGTGTTTTCAATAACCAGAAGAGAATCCTGGCATTTTCCAAAAATCTTACTCCATTTTGTTCTTCTCGGGAGGGAATTCAAGGCCATTATTAGAGGAGCTACACCTTTGGAGGAACTTCAGGGTTCCTTCCATCACTTTGGATATAATCTGGGATTTTTGGAGAGTTGGTGGGCTTGAGGGCCTAAAGAAGGGGGTTGGAGCCATATGTGGCTTCCTGACCATGCTTTCTAAACCACTGATTTATATGCATGGATTAACATAAAGGCTAGCTAACTCCCAATAAAGATATAAATATTCACCTGTTTCATCTCTGCAAATGAGAATGAATAATTTTGACATTTCTCCCCACTATGAAGAAAACAAGTATTTCTGATACATGATAGAAATGACAGAATATTAAATAAATGTAATGATGATTGGTAATGCCTATTTAATTACACAAAAATGAGGTGGGGAGTATATCTATAATAAGCGTACAGGGAAAAATGAAAGAATGATTAGTAGTAATTTAAATAAAATCAATAAGGTATGAAGAAAGAAAGTTTGCTTGAGATGTATCATCATCACAATCCTCATCACCATCATCATCATCATCATCATCATCATCATCATCATCATCATCATCATTTTTGGGCATGTTATGAGGGTGTATTTACAGAATGGATAGCATAATGGAGTAACAGATGATTAAGTTGTTGAATGTTTCTTATAACTTTCTATTTGTAACTCTGTAACTTTCACATTGTTTTTAATATAAGGGTGGTCTTGCTGAATAAAATTTTAAAAAGAAAAAAAGAAAACAAATATTTCTGTACAGTTCTAACCCAGTGCTAGCACATCACTAAATGTTCAAAAAATAATTCTGCACAGAATTGGACACAAGAGTATTTTGCATGACAATCATATATTTTTGTGAAAAAATATATATGTAGCTAGGATAACCATTGCGGATAGGATGGATTTCACAACATTAGATTGTTTTGTATATTTATATTTCCGAACTAATACAGTTTCTTGTCATGTCTAGTCACTCTATGACTCATTCCTGATTATGTTGTTCCATCACTGCTGCATTCTTCTCCTTCCCTACACCTCGTCCTAAACACTCCTAAGCAAGTTTCCTTATACTCACAGGAAACTTGCGACAGAAGTTAACAAACTGATTTAGACTTCAGTATTTCCCCTACTTTTTTCTCCATCATTCAACAAACCTACAAAATTCAGTAGTACCCATGTAACTAAGTTAGGAATGGGAAATAACTTCCCCTACTTTTGCTGCTGATGTTGTTATTGAAAATGTGGGGACTCTATAGTGCAGAAGAGTATGTCCTCCTGCACCAACAAGTCCTGTGAGACCAGGGAACAGAATAGTTCATAGAGTTCTATCACACTTTTTAAGATTGCTTAGAGTCACATTTTAGGAATTGTGCTGCTTACTAACAGAGTCCTACAGTGGCTGTAGCCATGTGACATATTTCTTGCATGTGGAATATTAAATGGAAAGTTGAAAGAAATGAGGTGGAAGGTGAAAACCATTGTGTCTGGTTATAAGGAATCCTCAGAACCTATTGCCTGCTGATAGTAATGGTCCATTATTGACTTCATCTCTCTCTCCATACTCTAAAACACCAATCACACAAGAAAGTCAATTTCATGCAGAATATTTTACTGTAGGAGTCTATGGTTCACCTTTATGGAGGAGGGGAAAGTACTGTTTAATGAACAAACATTGGTGCCAGGCACACAGTCTGAGCTGGCCTTCCTTTTGAAAGCCAAAAGGTCAAATGCCAGAAACAAAAAAAAGAAGCAGGTACAACTACAGTTGGATTGGAAAGTATTTCAGTAAAGTGTTTGACCTTGCAATAATAGCCCCACTTAGCATTTTATGAAGTGTAGTTAGAAACCTTCAGACAAAAAAGTGATATGAGGGTGGACAGGAGCTGCTGTACATCAATGTGCCATGTACTCACAAATTTGGTGTATGTGTAGTAAAATCCAAGGACCCACAATTCTTCAGAAAAGTCAATCAAAATAGGTAGGAAAGTAAATAGTAAGTGTCAACATACTTCAGATTTTCAGGTATCTATTTGTTTTTATTTACTAAACCCCTGAGATACACCACCTAGAAACAGTTGGAAGTATATCGTTTCATTTTTTTTAAAAAAAAAAGCAACAAAACTTTGAGTCCTGATATCTGTTCTTTATAACAGAATTGAATCCATAGTTGTTCTGCAGAAAAATCCAAAAATTGCTGATTTCTGCTCAGCAGCTTTCCTTAAGCACTGATGGAGACAGGGTCATATTGTTGGTGCCCTTGTTGAACTAGTCTCTGTCTGCAATTTTGCTGAAGAAAGCCTTATCTATCCACCCAGAATGCAGTGGTCAGAGTGTTGGACTATGATAGGGTAGGTATGAGTTCAAATTCCTATTCAGCATCTGGATGCATACCCCCTGCCGTATGTTGATTTGTTAGGTGTGCATTGAAATAGTATACTATAACTAAGGTAGAACTTACTGCTCTAAAACTCTATTAATCTTAGTTGTAACACTACAAAGTATTCAGCGCTAATGGATAATTGCAACAATGTATCTGTTTTGAGGTTGCTTGAATTGTTACAAAGTATCTATAACTAATTGCTTTATTGCCTATTGCTACAATGTGTCTGGTAAGGAGGGAAGATCACAGTCGGGCAAAAATGAAAGTGTAGAAGCTTGTGTTTTGTGATCCTCAGATAAGGGGCAGGAAATATGTGTCAAGGATGGAGAGAAGTGGGAACCAAACACAGGTCCGAGAACTGTCTAAGAAGTGGTGTGATACTAGATCAATAACATTCTCCCATCACAGCTTTCTGTGCCTAAGAAATTGTACCTATAAAAGACGTAAGCCCATGTGTACTTTAGTCTAAGCAACTTCAGAAGATGTGTGCTATGTTGCTTGCATGTCTATAAATAAAACTAATGTCTACTTCAGAGTGTCATCTGTAAAGTGTGGGTTATCAAATACAAGATTTTCAGTCATGAAGGTGATGTATTTGGGGCAAGGATCGTGGCCCAGATACTTGTAGTTGCAAATCAGGTGTAGGTACCAATCCATTTGACTTTAGATTTCAATTCAAGCAAAATTCAAAGCAAATATGGAGGTTTTCCATCAGGCAGGTGGAACACCTGAGATATTTTGAACATGAACCTCAAAAAGACTAGAAATATTTTGTTTATTGAAGAGATTCACACTTCCTTGCTAAACAATGCCAAAACTCTTTGCCAGTGTTGCTACGTTCCATTCTATTTCTTATCTCTCCCTCTGGGCCAAGTTTACACTATCATCCAGGTGTGGGGGGAAGAGAACAAGGTTTGTGACAAATATAGCTCCTTCTCACCTTTCTCATTCCTTAGGGGAGATTAACTGCCTTAAACTATACACAGGATTAGAAACAGAGCCAGGACTATCTGGAGATTCACCATAGGACTCCTACTGTGGGATGGGTTTTGGACCCCTGACTACCACTAACACTTCCCAACACCAGTCCTATTTGCAGTCCTATTTGCAAACATCAGCCTGGGAGTTGCAAATCCACTGTGATGAACTGGTTTTAAAAAGAGAAGCAGAAGCTTCAAAGAAATGTATACACACAATGCACTGAACTGTTGATGAAGAGCTTCACTTAGTGTTGAATTTCCAAAAGCAAAAAAGCTCAGAGCAGTCTCAAGATGGACTCTCTCATTTGTGTTGCTTCTGCTTTGTGCAGAGAAGTAATGCCTGCGGAGCAGAATATTATTTGCATCTCTAAAATCCTCTACATAAATGCTTCCAACAAATATCTGGACTGCCAAAGTCACCTAGAGGGCATTAAAACGCTTTGGTTTTGCCATCTGTTTTTTTTTTTTAATTTTTTTTTTCCTTCTTTTCGAGGCTTCTGTTTTTGCCTCAGCAAACGTTCTGCCTTGCAGCTTCCTTAATTGCGAGACCCTTAACATGCTTCAGATAATGTTGATTTTAAAATAATTTTGGCAATCCCTCCCTGATGGCTTTCCCCTCTTGCCTACCTTCCATAACTGAGATCACTACATTCTCTGGCACAGTTCCACACCTCTGGCAGTTGAGTCTGAAGAGCTAGCCAGGACTTAAAATAGTCAGCAGGAGACTAAAATCTGGAAGCTACGGTGCCAGAATTAGGTAGTTAATGCTCCTACATTCTAATTCAGAGCTTTCACAATCCTCATTCACATATTTATTTTTGTAAAAATGTAGAGAGAGTAAAGGATGTATGTTCCATCTAGGGATGTAATCCTTCACTTAGTTTCTTCTCAAAGGAACAAATGAGTAATTTTAGCAATTTTCCTCCTGCTGCAAGGAAGTCTTTAAAAACCATTACAGTTTTGGAAGCCTTTTGACCATTGAGATTTAAGCTGCTCTGCGTCCCATTTGGAAGAAAGGCAGGATACAAATCAAATCAATTTGTGCAAAATTCACATATGGCTATTTTTCATGGAAAATTTCATTTTCTGTGCAGACAATGTTATTCCTGTGTAGCATTATTGTCATCTGTGGAAAAAAATGCTGTTTTCTATGCAAATCACACGTGCGCAAATATTGCATAGAATAAGTCTCCAATAGCAGAATTTTCTGCACAAGGAAAATAACATTTTCTAATCAGGAAATAGTTTTTGCACAGAAAATGTTGTTTTTTGCACACACAAAAATATAGGTTTTTTTGTGCAGAACAACCCTGTGTGAATTTTGAACACAATAAATCCCAAATTCTGAACACTCTCATCAGTGTAAGATTATTCTCATCAGAGTTTCTCAATGCCCCTAAATCATGGTTTTTGGCAATTTATGGAGTATTTTTCATCCCTTCACCTTCCATGTGCTGCCTCTTGTCAAGAGGAAGTTCACAAAGAAGCTGTAACCTTGTTCAAGTAAATGTAATAAGGAACTCCATACATTCAGGGATATTCCAGTATCAGTGTTTATGATCATGTGGAGCTCTGTGACCACATTCTGCCACACATGACTGGAAGTTCCTTTGTAGACATATCTTCTTAGAAAGAACTCAAGAGAGCTCAGGAGTGAAGGGAATGTGACTGTAATATGCAATGACCAGCTCCTCTTATCTTCTTTTGAAAGAAATGACTGAACAGGACTTCATCTTCTAGCAGATGCCTGTGATTACCCAAATGCTCTAGCACATGAGCAGTTTTATGGCTTGTATAGAGTCATCACCAGTATTCAGTATCCTTCAGCAACTACCAAAGCTCCAGGTCTCTAGGATGCTCTGGGACTCTAAAGTGCTTGGATGGATCTGTGGGCTGACCTTTCCTATTTCCAGTTGTGACCCAACAACAACAACAACCATCATCATCACCATTATTGTCATGAATATTAAAGGAATTTAAATGGTGCATTTTTGTTGTCTTCTACCAGGGGTTGATCTGTCCAGGTGGGAACCAACTAGACAGATATTCGCCAAATGGTCTTTCAAACTGGGAACTGGCCCTGAGATCATTTTGTGCCATATGTAAATTTTCAGATCACAGTTGATAAGGTTCTGGACGTTTTACAACCAGAGGCGTTCAAGGGCTTATTGCTTCTGTTCAGAGTCTATCTAGTGATTTGCACCCAGCCCTGATTCAGTTTGTATTAGTTAATGTTTGATTCATTCTGGTTTATATCCTGAATCTAAATCAAGCTACAGAAATGCAGATAGCCCTGCATTTCTCCTATTTACATGCGTTGGGAAGACAAAAACCCACAACATTTTTGTTTTGGTTTTTCAAATGTCTGCGTGGAATTTTCATAGAAGCTAAATTGCTCTAAAGAGAGGTGAATTCTGCCAAATTCCAAACTTGGAGATTGAGACATTTTTGTGCTAGGCTTGTTCAATCTTTGTTCTTCCTCCTCACGTCAACAGTACAATTTTAAAATATATGGGTACTATGCTGAGTGTTCAGTCTTGCCACTTCATGGTGTTTCTTTTTCTTGTCACAATATCCTAGGATGGAAAGAATATTTGTAATTATTTGTTCTCAGATTGAAAAACAGGTTTCACAATAGGAAAAATAATAGACCAGTAAAAGGTTTGCAAATTTTTCTCCTAGTATTCAAATCACATGAAGTATTAGAGGAAAATGTGTGATTGATTCACAAATAACGTTTTCTGCACAGAATAGCAAAAAATTTTATGCAAAAAAGATGCTTTTCTCTGCAAAATAATTGCTCCACACTAGCTGGCACATTTAAAGAGAGGAAATATACTGCAGAAGAATATTTGCTTTCTCTTGTAGCAGAAAAAAAGTATCTTAATAGTTTGTCCCCTTATGTGAGGATGAAATAGTCAAGGAACTACCTTCTTACAGCCTCTCTAGTTTTCAGGAAAATTTCCTAGAACTCCTCAAGTTTAACAGTTAAAGAGATCTACCAAATAAGATCAAATTAAAGAATCTTAATTTGATTAGCTTAGGATGCACTGAAACAGAAGCCAGCATAAATTGGACAGGCAGGTGGTTCTGCTTAGCAAAGATACACAGGCACTCAATTTAAGAACTGGGGCAGAGCAGCAGGCATCTGACAGTACCTCTCTAAGACACAGGGGTTGAAAGAATGTTCAGAAAGATCTGAAAAAGTGTTTAAAAACATGTGTTTCAAGTGTTGAGAAATCTTTGTTACCTCCAAAAGGTGGGTGACTCAGGGGTCCACCCGCACTGCCAATGCCTCCTTGGAAAGGTGAGGAATTATAGCTCAAAAAGGGAGGCCAGTGAGGGTAGTAACTTTGGGATTTTTCACCTGTGTATACCAGCGCTAATGCAGAGACACCAACTGGAGGCTAAAAGAATGCTTTATTGGGGAGAAATCACAAAAATGCACAAGATTCATATAGTCTTGCAACCATACAAAGCTAACAGAAATAAAGGAGGGAAAAAATGGAATAGCAAGGAATTAGGATGAAGTGGGCAAAATTTACCAGTCCTGAAGAGAACAAAGTCACAGTGAAATGTCACAGTCTGGGCTGCAGTGATGCTCAAGTGTGAACATGTTGCAAAAATTGCCAGGGATGGAGCTAGGGTTCAAATATCCTTTTTCTGACCTGAAGGCAAAGGTGTTAATAGCTCACTGACAAAGCAACCAAAGCAGTCCAGGGTCAGGTAATGGTCTTAGCGTTAGGTGACAAAGCATTGATGGGAGTCATGATAGCTCCTTAATGTTGGAGCAGGTGACAAAACAAAAGAGGATGTTCAGCAGGAAGGAGACTACAGGCAGTTGGTCATTGTTGTTTTGTCTGGAAGTTCCAGTGGCTATTGTTTTCTAGGTGTTGTCTATTGAGGAGATCATCTTAAACACATTTTGTCAAGTTCTCCAACTAATTCTCAGTGATCTTATGACCTGGCCATGCCTTGAGGCCCCCTCTGACCTAATTCTCACATATACATTCAGTCTTCTTTGCCAGCATGGCTTTTCAGCCATAAATGTATGATTTATATTTAATGCCACTTAAATAATATCCACTGTCAATTATACTGCATTATCATATGGGAGTGTATGGAATGGTAACACTCTGACAAAAATAATCCTAGACTAACCAGAATCTTCACAGTTTTATGAAAATATTCTTCATCAATGGAAATATTCTTAATGAAAATAATGAAAATATTCTTCTTCAATGAAAGAGGTATTTCACCTTCTGTATCACACCAAACACACCATTAGAATTTATTCTGAATTTATTCTAGTGATGTTTTTGACTTTGCTGTGCATCCTTCTCCCTTTGTATTTACACTTGGCTCCACCAATCTGCAGCTTCCACAGCTGATCTGACCTAACAAAACTCCTTAGGAACTACTTCATGATACCTTCTTGTAAACTTCAACTGAAGTATGGGGCCCAGCAAGGTGATTTCAGAGAGATAATTTCAGTGGCAATTGGTTAGAGTGAGGTAGTGAATCCACTATGGGTTTTAGCCTGAACATTAAATAAGTTATCTAAAGCGCTGAACTTTATATCCAAAATAGGTTTTGTTTTATCCAGAACAGGCCATTTAAAGTTTGGATTGGGCCCCACAGAAGATTCACCATCTCACTAACATTAGAGGAACCCAGTTCCATTGGATGATTTTACAGTGAAAAGCAGGATGGAGACACACACTTCAGGCATCTTACAAACATGAAAACTCCAGACACTCGACCTTAAGAAATTCACATTTCCCCCCTCCTTTGTTTAAACCAATCTCAACTCTTTTAAGCTGAATGAAAATGGTTTAAAACTGTAGAAGACATTTCTGGCACAGCACTATCATAATTGTGCCCTTAGCTGTACCTTGGATCACCGAATGAGTAGCAAATGTTTTGGAGTGAGGCTGCTCTGTGGAGCACATCTGTTGTTTCCTGAAATGCAGCTGATCAGCATATCCTCATGACAATCTTGGGGCCACTTTTAATTTCGGAATAATTGGTATGTCCAAATGCATCTACCACAAAAAATACTCACTACGTGAATTAACTTAAGAGTTTACAAACCTGTGCTTCTCTAATATGTGCTGCAGCTTTTCTTTTCTTTTTTTGATAAGAGATAATGTAAGCTTGATTTGCCTTTTAATTTTGAACCGTTGTTGTTTTTGCCTTGGTTGCTGTAATTAGGCCACTAGAAATGAAATACAAAACAGCTTGAAATATCTGTGCTCTTTTTCACCCTGAACATGTGCCCTGTGGGATGAATTAGACTGCCAACAGTATATTTGTTAATTGCTATCTATGTATTCCCAAACACTTCTTGGAACTTACATTGGGTATTTAAATATAATTCCCCTTTTAGTGTAGTAAAAGGTGTTCTCATAAAAATTCTGATGACCTTCTCTTTAACAAGAACATTGTCTCTGAAGGTCAGTGGTAAGGGGTTGAGGGCACTTTTCGTCTTTCCTGAACCTACGGTTGTAACCTTTTCTAGAATGGAAGAATAGTAGCACAAAAATATTTTGACTATTTTGAGTATTGTTATAGACCGAGCTTAAAGTCAAGGTTGACCACTAGATTTTGAAACATCCAGTGACTTGCATACACAAACACATTATTTATGAAAAACACCTACATTAAATAATGTTGAATAAATAAATCAATATACATTAGATCCTATGCATGGAAGAAATGAAATCTACTCCCTTACTGTAATTGCTAGCTCTTAATGATTCAATGGCCTGCTTATTATCTAGTCACTTTCTCTCTCTCTTAGCAATTATTTTATATATATCTATATGTACAGGAGTTCAGCCTGAATACAGGAAAGAGTGCACACCACCCTAGGGAGGAGTTGAAGAAAGGAAGTTCACTCCAAGGAACATCACCCTCACCTTATTGTCTTATCTGACTGGACACTCTGAATTATCTGGCTCCCAATCATGGATGGTCACATGGAGGTCAACTCAAGTATTCCTGAACTGGCTGTTAGAACTTTTGTTAGGGGGTTGGAGGATGTGTTGGGTGAGAAGTGGCTGTCTTCAATGTACAGCTCAGATCTAGTCAGTATATACTTGCAGCTTATTTAAGGAATCTAGGAAATTATCTAGGAAAGAGAGACGTTACTAGATAAAACTAACAGTAATTGTCCGAATGAACCAGTGATTTGACTCTGTATAAACCTGCTTTTGTCTTGTTTTACAGTGGACAAGTACCCAAGAGGGGACACCACCACAGTCTGAACAGAGAAAACCGGTCCAATTCTGAGGTGATACCAATGTTAGTAAAATCAGGAGTGTAACTGAAACAGTACAAATTGAGTCAACAGTCCTGAGTCAACAAACTGAGTCAAGAGTCCTGAGTCAAGTCTAAAACTCAGATGTAAGTCACAAGCAAGATAAGTCCCTATTCAAGCCAAGGGACAGAGATATAAGAAGCTAAGGAAATCTCGCAAGGTCCCTAGAAAGTATTGAACCTATTGTCTACAACACCAGTATGGCCTTGACTGGGCTGATTTATAACCAGCAGTAAATTAACACAGCTAGCCTCATCAATTTGGCATAGTCTCCTTAAGGCAGAGGGGAGTGTTTCTGGTGTGTCTGTTCTTAGCTTTTCTGGTCTTGGCAGTTTAGCTATTGACAGATGACAGCTCCATTATTTAGTGATTTAACCCTGCATTTATCTTCTCACTCTACCACATGTTCTACCACAAACAAAAACAAAAAACCCAAAAACCTAGGGTGGTGCCCAGGAAAAATAAAGTAAGGACACAGGAGGGGAAAAAGTAATATGGGAATAAGCTGGTTGGTCTCTTACCTATGATGTCACATTTATCAAAATTACTTATGATGTGACATCTTACATACTATAACAAGAGTCCCAGAGACTGCATGGAATTTTTTTAAAAAAATAATGCAGACTCCAACTTCAAAAAAAAAAAAATCTGGTGAAAAGATAGGCAGTTCTGGTCTCCCATCACTCAGATTTATCAATGGCACCTGGGAGTGTTCCTCACTTTTCAGCTGTCTCTCAACAATAAGCTGAATATCTCAAGGGGAGAAATTACATTCTTCTTCACTGCTGTGATACTTCCTGGCCTGCTCAATTGAGAAATAGGAAAACACCTGAGCAATGTGGGTGAAATTGGGATTGTAAAGAGGGAGAAGGGCTGGTAGGTCATATCGAAACAGAAAGCCACTGTCCTCTGCTACAGTCAGCAAGTAACCTCAGAGTCAGGTAGTTGTAAGACTAAGAGCTGTAGGGTAGTCTATTCAGTCCAAGTCAGTCACAGGTTGTTCAGTAAGATGAACAGTAAAGTAAAACAAGGTCATCAGCCAGTTCAGAAGTCTTTAAACCAAGCTAGTAATCCAGATAAATGAAGCCAACAAAGAGTGAGACATAGGTCCCTTTTGCATGGCATTTTCCATGCAGAAGAGGGCCTGGAGCATCGTGTGATTGTTAGGAGCGATCAGCATAACACACTCACAATCGTGCGATGCTCCAGGGGCTGGCAGGCACCGATCATGCATTGCTCCCGGGCCCCGTGTGCACTTACCTGGCACTTGCCTGCACTTACTTCTGGAGCTGTGCCGGTCAAGCTTCCAGCCACAGCGCAGCCTGGGAAACTACCAGGCTGAGCTGCGGAAGGAAGAGGCAGGGCTCTTGCACGAGTAGGCAGCTCATGCAGAGCCGAAGGACCCCGGACGCGAGAGCCTTTTGCCAGAGGCTGCTCGCGCGATCCCCGCACCCCAGCACTGGAAGAAAGTAAGGTGCTGAAAGGGCCATAGAGTCATCAATTGTAGCTAACCCACAATCAAGAGCACATGAATGCTGAGAGTACTGCCAGTTACCAAGATAGAATGGTTGCAAGCAACAAAGCCACAGTGAGCTGCTGGAAGATTTGTAGGCAACTGTCTTTGGACACCAGTTGCTTAATAAGTCAGCATTTTCTATTTAACAAATGCTAATAATGCTGGTGTCTAAAAGTATTCAGCAAGATTTATTAGGCTATGAAAATAGTATGAAGAAAATGTGTCCCTCTAAATATTGTCTGAGAGCCAGTGTTGTGTAGTGGTTTGAGCACTAGACTACAACTCAAGAGACCAGGGTGCAATTCCCTACTGAGCCATGGAAACCCTTGGATATGCCACTTACTTTCAGCTTCCAGAAAACCCTGTGATAGGTTTGCGTTAGAGTCACCATAAGTCAGAAGCAACAATAACAACAAATTTTCTCTAGATTGTTTCCTTACTTAAGCCAAGTCAAAGCAAAGTCTTTTATCTCAGCTTAATCTTTTGATACCGTTGCTTCAGGCTTCCTTGTTTTCAGTTTACCTTCTTTTGTCCACAGTTTGGGTCTTCTGTATTGGTATCTTCATTCTGTTTTCAGTGTCTTGTGGATGGTCTCCATCTGCTTGTCAGTTTTAAACAGATATACTCTATCTCAAGTCAAGGACATCTCCCAATTTCACAGTCATTAGAGCAGTTGTATGTAGCTAAGTTCTTGGCTCCCTTAGTAACTAGATTGCCTTTTGCCTCTTAGCTTGCTGTTTCCTTGGATAATCAATTGTATTTTCTATCACCTTTTTATTTCTCTGGTAACAACACCCTCTAAACCCATTGTGTAAATGAAAACCACCACTTGACAGCTAAGAACAAACACAAAGTAGCTGCAAAAGGTCCCCCCCCATCTTTGTGGGAACACACACAACCTACAGACTCCTTAATTTTTCCTTGTGGTTCTCACTTCCATAAGCTCTTCCAGAAGAATTTGAAGTGTTAGAATGTATGCACATTTCACACTGGATAATTGCTCCATCCCACTTTAATTGTCATCATCGCCATCCTATGGTATCCTTGCATTTGTACCCTGTTGGATCTTTGGAATTCTCAGAATAATTGTTCAAGACTGGTGATCTATAACAGGTAAGAATATGAGCAGTTTACCAAACCACAAATCCCAGAGTTCTTTAAGATGGACCTAAGTAATACCAGGCTGCTGTAACTATGTACTGTAGTTATGCTCATAGTTTTCAAAACTAGCTAATTAATAAACATGGTACTTCTTTACAAAGTAAGCAGCACATTAGCTGTTCCAATGTTACTTTATGACTAGCATCCTAGTAAAGTAATAATAGCACATTGCTTTTGCTATTTTTAAACAAAACTTTAAAATAGAAAATACCATTTCTCACACCTCAAAAGTCCTCAAAAACAAACTCTTGAAGAATTACTTATAAACATTACTTATTTCCTAGCTTTGTAAAGCAGCCAATTGTGAGGAAAGACAGATGTTTTATGTCAACAAGATGTGGAGTTTCTTCTCCTAATCTATTGGATCCCTCTCGAATTCTTAAATTCTGTCAAAACCAGAATCCAGCACTACCTCCACTAAGAACTTCAAGGGGATGGATATAGGCAAGGGAATCCAAATTAACCTTGGCCATAGTAAGAAGACATAATGTGGTATCTGGACCTATGTGCAGTGAGAAATACTCCCAATTTTTCCTGTTGTTCCAAGTGCCAACTATCATTCCAAAGCTGATTCTGAAGCCCTATTTAAAGAGAAAAATTGAGGCATTTCAAAGGTCACAAATCAAATAAATGGGGAAATCAATTCATTTTACCGAGAATGCTTGCGTAAACTACTAATCCTAACAACATTTCCCCCTGACCATCAACATATTGTGCACTGACATGAAAATGGATTACAGTATCTCTGAAATTAAAAATGGATCTGTATGCATGCTTTTCCCAAGATACTGTCTTGTCATTTGATCAATCTTCACCTGCCTTTTATTACTATTGATGGAGCAGCACATTATCCAGAAATAACTGATCAATATTTGCATCAATTCCTAGGCTTCTCTTGGGGTATTTTGTTGTCATCTACCTTTTAAAACTCAGATTACAAATGGTTATCAATGAATTTTGAGATTTCAAGTCTGAGCACAATAGATGTGCTGTGCACAGAAGATTTATACAGGGTGATCTGGGGGTCAGAAAGAGAAACAAATGTAACGTTGTATTTGGGAAAGTGAATGTTCTTAGCACAAGGATGGATACTTAAGGCCCTCAGCCTAATTCTCAGCCTATTTTTTAAAGATATCTTCAGGTAGTCAGATCACACTGGGATGGGTGACAATTCGCTCCATGGTAGAAGTGGGTGGAAGTTAACTGATTTACTCAGCTACACTTGCTGAAGCAAAATGTGGAGCTGGAAACGTTTCACAGTAGGCTGAACATACATTTTCATTCTTATGATGTGTTTCCTGAAAGAGCAACTTGCACAGATTTTAAGAAAAAAAAAACCCCACAAACTTCACAGTTCCGAAATTTAACAACTCTTGTTCAATTGTTGTGTATGCATGCACAAATATTTAAAAAAAATGTGCACAAAATACATCCAAATTTTAGACTGCATTAAAAAAAAACAACACTCATATGGAAGCAGTGTGAAATGAGCTTCAAGATGAAAATTGGAGATTTGTGAAGAACTTCAGTTTGATATGTCTTAAATCGTACCGCTGAGAAGAGCAATCTGTCCTTCACTGTCAGCCCATTGGATAGGAAAGAAGAGTAGGAAGCAGAGCAAAAGAAATGGGTGTTGCTATGGAACATACAGGAAAAGGGGAGTAGCAGAAGGAGAGAGGGACTGACAAGGTACAGGCCAACTACTACTGGCTCTGGTTCCACTTGTTTGAATCCATTCATACTACTACCAAAGGAGTATGGCTGTAAAGAGAAAAAATGCTTCTCCATTTTTCTCTTAGGAGGCCTAGACCATAACTGAATTAAACTGCAGTCCCTGGACCAGAAAGTGTTCAGTTCTCTGTAATTCAGCTAATGAATGATTCTCAATACAAGTTTCTGCAGTCAGTTACTGAGCTTGTATACTTTTTTTTCCTGTTTCATATACATAATTTGTTCCTAGCAGTTCATAACAGCAAAACAAAAATCCATTTTTGTGTTCGTTAAAGCAAATCAGAGCATTTTCACATGTACGTAATAAAGAATTCATTTCAAAATAGTTAATTAACACAAAGTGAAACATCCATTTGGCCTTGCTACTTAATCACGTGAGGAGAGTATGGCCTTTCAAATAGTTTCAGAGGAAGGAAGGTCCAGCTATCATTCCAGACACCACAAGGAAAGGGATAAAACACCCTTTGGTCTAGATGGTAAGCAGATCTTGAGTTATGGATATTATATGAGTATCTTGCTTTTCAGGACTATGCTTTGATTTGTTACTGCTTTGTATTTTCATTTATATGGGTGAATAGTTGCTTGGAAAATGTTATGGATTAAGGTAACTTACCATGTTCTTTTTGCTTTGGAATTATCTTTGGTTTGGTGGGTCCCTTAAGGAAATCTGTTACTTTCTCCATTTTGGTTGGGTCAGTGAATATAGATGATCCCAACCAGTCAGGAACCATGTTGTGAATGGGATGGTAATGCATGGCTAGTCAGATTTGCTGCTGCAGTGCCATCATGGAAATGCACTAAGGACATTTCCACAGCCTACCTTTGTTGCAGCATTACGAGGGGAACGTGATGGATTATTCCCTTCTGCACCAGCTGTCTCCAGGAACCAGGAAGCACAATGGCCCTGCCTCTTCCTACCACAATGCAGATGAATACTGTCACAAGCTGCAATGGGGCAGGAAGTGCAGCCATTGTGCTTCCAGGGCCTTTGCAAAGAAGGTAAGTGTGGGCATACGACAGGAGGGTGGTGCAATCACTAGTCATTGTCAGGGAAAACCTGTCAATGATTTGCAGCACAATTTCACCACCTGGGGATGGGGGAAGGACAGGACCATGATGACATCATGCATAAGCACCATCCCAGCCCTACCCTTCTCCTGCCCCTATCACGTTGAGTGAAAAAGGACTAACAGGGAAAAGAATCTGTTATTTTGGATATAAGTTGTACTTCATTTTGTGTTAGTTCAGGCCCTTAATTTTACGATAGGCACAATTTCCCAACCATGAAAATATCAGAGAAAAAAGCAATTGAGAGGAAACACTCTGAGTACACACAGAGTATCTTTTCCTTGTTATTGACTACCCACATTTAATTCCAAATCTTTGGGGTTACAGTGCTTGACAGCTCAGTATACTGGACTGAAGCCATGTGAAAATGAAAAAAAGCAACAGCCCTGGTGCCTATCTTAGTGCCATGTAAATATCTTGTGCTGAAGCACAGCCTTGTAAATGTAATTAAAAAGCATCCAATCCAGAGGAAGAAAGCAGGCAAGGAGAGAGCTCCCCTGACCAAAGAAATATTTCTTCTTTTGCCCATCCATCTTCTAGATAAAAATTAATTCCTCTGCTCAGTGGTCATATATCACTTCTATTGTGACCTTGGGGGCTGACTTTCCCCATGCTGGGTGGGAGTGGGCTTCCAAAAGAAGCTAAGGGGAAAAAAGTCAATTTCCTAGGCAAAATTTTTTGTTACTGTATCTCTTCAATGGAAGTGTCTCCCATGGCACACTGTAAAAGGTACCTCAATTGTCTTATAATGATCATTGTATTTTACTGTGTTTTATAATTGTTTTGTTTCAAAACTGCCCAGCTGTTTCATTGTCGCAAACCTGCTCATTAAAAACTGACCATTTGGAAAGAAAGTGCTGCCTTTCTGACCCAAGCACTCTTGAATATTACATCAACCACTCCCCCCACCTTTTTTTTCCAAAATAGACCAAGGCTTAATATAGCACTTTCCATATTAAAAGGCTTAACGCTATTATTCACAATAATCCATTTGTATCTAGGAGTGGGATTTTCCAGGAACAAAGTTAATTGTTGTCACAAAGGACTTGGGACTTAGTATTTTATATCTTTACTACTCTGATCACATACACACACACCCATTTATTGCCACGGCGAGAAAAGGAGACGTACTATTAACACTGCTGAGCTGAGCAAAACAGAGATTCTTACAGACAGTGAATATTATAATAATGACATAATTTCTCCTAAAGATTATCTCTTGGTCTCTGCCCATCTCTCTCTGTGCTCTTGACATGGTAAATTGCATGTATCCCCAACAGAAGAGGAAGAGGTATGAAAGAGAGAAATGAGAGAAATGAGAGAGAGAGAGATCCTCACTTGCTGAGATACAAAACTGTCTGTATATATCAGCTGGGGGAACATTCAGGTTACCAAATCATTAGATATGGGGACGGGTGAAGGAGAGGATTCCAAACTGAGATATTTCTTCCATACTATGCAGTTGTTCAAGGGTGTAGAACAGAACAGGGGAACTGTTGCCCTCCAGATGTAGTTGGTTCACAAGTCCCATTGGTCCCAGCCAGCTTAACCAATGATGAGAAATGATGTTTCTGCAACTGTTAATTAAAAAAAAAAAAAAAAAACTCTTAACCATATTTCATTCCAGCAATATCTGGACTGAACTACAATATGTCTAGCTCTGCCTTAGGAGTAAGCACTGGGGCCAGCAACAGAGAACCCCACCCATTTTTGCAGCTCTCAGATTACCCTCATAGTTAATTATTTGCATATATGTGTCTGTCCTTTAAGACAAAATGAAAAATAATAAACGATTCTCATGTAAAGCAAATTTCCTTGTTCTACTTCAGAGTAAAATCAGAAAGTTTGCTTTAATAAACTAGATATAGATCTTTGGTTTCTTTCAGTTTAAAAAAAAAAGGGAAAAAAACATTAGTGTGAGTGCAACCCTGGGAGAGAGGGATTGTAGGAATATTTGGTATTTATATCGAGCAGAGTGCAGCATAGCCAGTGCAATATGAGCTTGTGACAGAAAATAGGAGAAAATACTCAGGAAGTTCTTGTAAGGTAAAAAGGAAAGCTTACATTTATTGTTTCAGGAAATCCATCTGGGGATAGGAAAGGAAATAGACAAAAGGTTACCTAAATTCGAAGAGAAGGGCCCTCAAGTCTGGCTGTCGTGTGTGGGTTTGGCTGGTATCCATCCTGAGGTGGGAGTCTTATGGATGCTCCCTTCCCAGACGAGGCAAAGGCAAAGGACTAGCTAACTTTTGGAAGAAGTGGGAAGTCACCTCTGCAGGCAAGAAGGAAGCAAAAGGCTTAAGTAAATAAATCAAAGGAAAAAAATGGAGGCATGTCCTCTAAAGCAGCCATTCTCAACCTTTGATCCTCCAGCTGTTCTGGACTTTGACTTCCAGAAGCCTCCACTGGCCTGGCCAGTGACGATGAATTCTAGGAGCTGAAGTCCCAAACAGCCAGAAGACCAAAGGTTGAGAATGGTTGCTCTAGAATGGTTGCTCTAGAATTCTGTCTCGTGGATCAATTTATACAACACTGATGCCTCTTTGCTTCCAACATCGTAACTCTTGACCTTGCAATGTTCTCCACCCCAGTTTTATCTCAAGCATTTCTAAACCTCAGAAAAGATATCACTTCCTTTTTTGTCTCTTACAACAGGATAGGGAAGGATAGCTACCAAAGGCTGTTGGATGACAATTTCCCTCAGTCCTAGCCAGAAGAGGCAGTATGGAATGATCTATGGGAGTTACAGTCCAATAACCTTATGAACACAGCTTCTGCATCTCTATGTTTATAGGTTTTTCTCCAAGTTATGCACACTTTCTATTTCTAGATTTCTCGTGAAATCTAGCTTGTGAACAGTTTCTTGTTTATGAGTGTCTCATAGGCACTCCTACTGAGTAAAAGGATCTTAAATATTATGATGCCTTGATAGCCAAAAGTCAACTGTTTGTGCATTTGTTCCTTGCACAATTCACTTCTAACATTTCTCTACTATGACAGTCATTCCTGTGTGTCATGGCTTTCTACTATGGGAGTACCTCAGAAAAGAGAAATCAGTGACAGGAATATGTGTCTAGATGCTAAAGAGGCCAATGTGGCTGAAATCTTAATAGCCACACAGCCAAGAATTCAGCTTATTGTACAAATTGCAGCTGCTGAAGTTCTCTCTTGTACACCACTATTAAAGGAAGGCTTCTTTTACATCTAAGTCATAATTAAGGAGACCTTTCCACCCTCTGCTTCTGTCTTATAGAGTCTACCATTTTGCACCAGGATTTGCAGCCCCCTGCCTGACCTGAAAAGTAAGTGTAAAATGGTATGATGTGTCACAGATGAAGACCTCCTCACTCCAGGCTAACTAGTGTATATACCCAGTGTTGCCCGAGATTTTATTTTCTCATAGTAAGGCTTGTTAGAAAGATTTGAGATCCTGTGTCTCTAATTCCCCAAACCGTCTTGTCCAGTAGCTGTACCTTTTCCCCATATTCCCCAATCCAATTTATATTCAGAGTTATTAACATACAGAGGTTGGGCTCCTGAGGGAATGCACTGCCCTCCTATTTGCTGCTAGGCCTCATCTCCATAGCAACTGGCCTATTCAAGACAGACACAGTTGACTGAGGCCCAAGAGCTTTCCATTCTAAAGGCCCCTCCCTAAACTGCAAACCCCAGGATTCCATAGAATCTTCTTAGGGAGTCAGTCATATGAGGTCTTTGCCTGACACAGACAAACAAATTTTGACTTATATATTAGATTGTTTCCATGTTCATAGTTGTTATAAATGTTTTTGTTTTGTTTTTTTTACCTTTATGTTCACGTTGGTTAAAGTAGAATGCCTATTTCTATGCATACATGCAGTGCCCAGACCTAGAACTGCTTAACTTAAGCAGGGAAGTTCAGTACAAGGCCTTGGATCAGTTAGAGGCTTCTATATAAGCTACCCATGCCAAAAAGACACACAACCTTCCATGTGTTAAGTATCTTATTGTTGTGTGTGTGTGTGATTTTATTCATTTTTTTTCCTGCGATGTGTCTGTGTGTATACGCATATTATTTATTTATTTAAATACTATTTAAATAAATAAATATAGAGAGAGTATTTATACCCTGATCTTCAACCCAAAAAGTTACCAAAGTGGCTTGAAATTTTTGAAAGTTCCATGCCCTCAGGACCACAATTTTTCAAAAAGACAGACAAAGAAAAAGGGATGGCCGTGGGGAAGGGTATTAAGACTAGCAGCGGCTGGCTTCTCTTTCCTCCCTCACAGACCAGCACTGTGACAGGAATGGGGAGAGGACCTCTCACCACCAGTAGAGTTGTGTCTGACCTGGCTAGTTTAGCCTGGCTGTTCTTCTTTCCCTCAGAGGCCACAGCTTTGAGAAATATATAAAGTATATAGTATATAGAGTATTGAGAAATACATATATGAACTAGATATGTAAATTTGCATTTTCTGTCCCTCTCAGAAACTGGCTCATCTGTTTCAAAAAGCCTTTTGACTACTGAGGTCCTGAGCCTAAATTTTGCCTTCTCCAAAACCTAGAACCAAAAGCTTATCCAGTGAAAACTTTCAGCTTAGCCTCAGTTTAATCTCAAGGACACCTTTGAGGTTCCCTTGTTCTTTTGATTCCTCTACAGTTCCCCCAGCCTTGACCTCCTGCAATTGTTTGGTATATCAGCAGGAGAATTTTCTACAAGTTCAGTCAGAAGTTAGCCTTGATGTGTTCAAAGAACCTTCCTCCTGAGTAAACATGCAACCTAAAAGGACCAACAACAAACTTCCTCAGATGCTATTTTTGAATACACCTCAGCTGTGGATTTGAATGCCACTCCATACACACACTGAGATATCTAGCGTACATCTCAAACATCAGAAAAAAGAAATCCTTGTAGGAAGGAAAGGTGTTTCTTCTTCACATTAGCAGACTCGGTAGTAAATGCTACAGGTGGGCATTCATCATTCACAAAGCAAATGTCCTCTCCAAGGAATGTTGAAACAGGTGTTTCTGGAAAAAAAAAAGGAAAACAAAGAAGAAGAAAAAGCTAATGTTTTTACTGAAATAGAAGAAAATACTCAGTGACTGTGTAAGCATTCAACAGACTATGTAACGGAGTGAATACTCCAGATGGTTTATTTATTATTATACTGGCAAATTCCCAAACTGCTGAGAGCTAACAAACCTGAAGTCTTCTCCAACTGTGCCCCAGGTAGGCCTTCTACATAAACTATATCTAAAATTTTCTAAATCGGGGATACTATTATGTCATGTCTTGCATCCCTCTGGGAGATTTGGGGGTTTTTTTCTCCTTCTTTTTAAGGGCAGGCCTTTCAACTGGCCGGTGAGAGACTACCCTAGCCAATGCGGTAGTTACTGGAATGACAAATGAGCTATATGCCTTTTAAAAAAATAGAAGAATATTTTAGGACCACAATTAAACCTTCAAAATCCCTATTCTAACAGTATTCTCCACAGAGCTTGGGGTTCAATATTTCAATACAGCTCAATATTGCTGACTTAGACTTACACAGAATGATTCTATCTTTACTGTACTGTAAATAATTTTCAACACAGTTCCCTATGCCAAACTGTAGCATGCTTCACCAGTGAAATCAGATTATTGGGGGAAAGAAAATCAGTATGCAACTCTCATTTATATGCTGAGGACAATGGTACCATATGTTTTCTCTAACTTGTTGGAATAAATTAGAGATGAAAAAGTTGGTTGGAATGTTTGTGTCTTCTTTCCAATCACTGTTGGTAAGAATGTTGTGTGTTGTTTGGTGTCAGGCCATGTTGGGCATAAGGGTACTGAAAACAGGGATTAGAGATGTAGGCAGGAAAAGACTTGGAAAAGTGAGAACTGCGTTTTGTGTAGAAAAGGTTGATAAGCAGAACAATTTCCATGCTTGGAATGCAGGACTGTTGATTTTATTTAAAGAGATCCTATATTGAATAAATATTGGTTGGAAATCACAAATAGGTTAGCTTATCCCCCACCTAAAATCATTGCCAAGTTGTGGCTTACCAATTCCTACTGGCCTGGAGAGCAAAGATGGACTCCCTATTGCAATGTACCCCATGTGTTGCTGCTCCTTTCTGAAGCAAGATATTACAATATTCTCAGTTCCTAGATCTAATCTTCCCGCTGCCTGTCATCTTCTGCTAGGAGTTTCTGTTCCAGCACAACCTAGTTTATTGAAACACTTGCCAACTATACACCTTTGGGAATTTCACATGGGCCTTAATGCTTTGGATACATCCCTGGACTAAAAAGAAGTAAGGGACAAAGGACAAATGCTTCCCAGGTACATCTAGGCTCAACAATAGTCTGGGAAGTTGTCCATCTCAACTAATGTGTGTGTGAATAAATCTTTATTGCTCAGCTAAAAGCCATTGCAACTCACCACAGTCAGGTAAAATACATCTAAATAACAGAATAGGACATTACAAATGGTAATAGACTCATATAAAAGCTAACATACAAGAACAACGTATAAGGAATAAGCAATCAATGTAATGATTTAAAAAAATCGGAGCAATATAAAATATAAAATATATCTCCAAGATGATATAAAGTAATCCAATGTAAAATTCAATATAAAATTATATAAAATTACATAAAATATACAATTTAAAATTACATTTATGTATTCTATAACACCAGAATCAATTACTTTTATCACCTCTGTATTGTTCGTGGGGATAGTTTTGATATCTAGATCTTATCTTACTTGCAGCTAACAAAATTTGCAACCATAACAGTTTATTTATTTGCTCAGTCCAAAGACCGTTGCAATCCAACAAATACAAAAACAAAACAAAACATCCAGGATCTCTTCAGAACAGCTCGCCCTCATCACATAATAAAACAACACCATAAACATCTTCATAATAAAATAAAACACAAGGTTAAAACATAGATTACTTATTCTCATATAAAATTGCATACATTACATAATTACAATTTACGGATACCATCTCTTACTCTACAAAACTCTGATGCTTTTGATCTGATATGAGCTCTAAAAAGTTTTCTCTTGCCCTAGCAGCCTTCACTGCAAATGCAGCGACCTTTCTAATCACATGTTGATTTGTTGATTGTACTAAAAAAGCAAGTTTTTCCTTTGCTGTCCAGTATTTCCTTTTTCTTAGGAAAGGCGCTAAATAACTTTCCGTAATCTCAGAGTATATCTGACATTCGAGTAAATAATGAGCTAAATCTTCTAACACCGACTCACCACATATGCACAGCCTTTCTTGGACTGGGATATTACGAAATCTACCCCATTTCATCATTGTATCCATTTGTTCAAAATGTAAGCGTGTAAGGGCTCTGCGAGCTTCCATGGACAGTGAGAATGTCAGATATTTTTCAAATTTATGTTCCAATTTCAGTTTAGCTAGCCATTTAGTTGCTTTACAAGATGTTAGGGCAGCGATGTCTAACTGAGCATTCACATCGGACACTCTTTGTTTAACCATCTTTTTAGTATCAGGCAACCTTGGATTTAATAACTGATATGAAAAACCAAAAGTTAATAACATATTTGAAAAATTCTGTAGCCAAAATGTTCCTTGCTGACAAGTTCTTTGTTCTTCTAAACAAACCTTGGGGAGCCTATCTTCTGTTAAATTACTTATTCTACACCAGAAATTTACCATCCTGGAATATATTAGGCCCTCAATCCTATCCATCCCAAGTTCAGATCTAACTAAATAAGCCGGAGTAGATTTAGAAACACCTAAGATCGTACGCAGGAATTGGGATTGGATATTTTCGATTTTTGCAAGATTTGTAAAGCCCCAAATTTCAGCCCCCAAAATAAGTGCTGGAATTACTTTTGCTTTAAAAATATTTATAATAGGGTGTAAAGAACCTGGGTACCTATAGTTTAATAATCTATTTAAGGACTGAAAACTGGCCATAGCTTTCATTTCACTTTTCCTTATTTGTTGCACCCAGGAGCCTAATGATGAAAAATGGATACCAAGGTAGAAATAGGATTTTACTTGCTCTAATTCTTTTAAGTTGATAAGCCATCTATATTGCTTCCTTTTCCTGCCAAAGACTACCACCTTTGACTTATCATTATTGATGACCAAATCATTTTCTATACAATATAAATTAAGATGTCTAAGTAATCTTCTCAAACCAACTTGTGTTGTTGAAAGGAGAATCATATCATCCGCATATAATAAAATATTAATTGCTTTGTTTGAAATTTTTGGCATATGAAACTCGTATTTTTGAAGAGAGGTAACAATATCATTAATATAAACATTAAAAAGAAATGGAGCTAAAATACAGCCTTGTCGTACCCCTTTATATGTGGGGATAGTATCTGTTAAAGCCAAATTGGCTCCTGTTCTAACCTTCAAAGAGGTTTCAGTATAAAGTGATTTCAAAAGTGCTAAGAGTCTCTGATCTATATTTTTCTTTGACAGCTTATCCCATAAACGATACCTGTTTATGGTATCAAAAGCTGCACTTAGGTCAATAAAAGCTACAAAGAGTTGACTGCCTTGTTTTAAATACTTTGTTATCAGATGGTGTAATATAAAACAATTGTCCAATACAGATCTCCCTTTTCTAAAGCCTGCCTGTTCTTCGGCTAAGATGGAATTTTCTTCTGCCCAATCCTCTAGTTTGTGAAGAAGATGTTTTGCATACATTTTAGCGGGAATGCTAATCAGGCTAATTGGTCGATAGTTCTTAGGATCATAATGATTTCCTTTTTTAAATATTGGCACTACTACACTAGCTTTCCAGTCTTTTGGGATACAACCAGTGTTGTTTATGTGGGTGAATAGCCCTGCCAGAACTGGCGCCCACCAGTCTACATTGCATTTAAATAATTCTGCAGGCAAAAGATCAATACCGGGGGCCTTATTATCCTTTGTTGACTGAATAATGGATTTAACCTCTGTTATCATTACTGGGAACCACCCTGAAAGTGAATTAAAATCTTGTGTCCCAGCAACTCTATCAGAAGATTTTTCCTCATCTTCTTTAAAAAGCTCTAAATAAAACCTTTCCCAACTTGAAGCAGAAATAGGGATGTCAAACATAACTTTTGACCCTTTAAGTCTATTTGTGACCAAATGCCAAAAATGAGCTGAATTTAATTGTAATGCCGCTTCTTCTAGATCAGCCCAGAATTGTTCCTGAAACTGGGCCTTCTTTACTGCAATTAGTTTTTTGTAATTACTCCTGAGTTTCAGCATCAGATTCATGTCCATTTGGTCATTCATGTCATGTACTTTACGGATACATTTTCTCAATTCTTTCCTCAGAACACTGCAGTCTGTATCAAACCATGAGGGCTTCCTTTGCTGCTGTTCTTTTAAATTCTGGTAACATTTTAGAAAAGGTCTCAGATTCTTACATATGTACTGATATGCCTCCAATACCTCACTAATATTGGCTTCTGAGGATGACACTATATTACTCAGTGATCTTCACTGCATAGAATTATAGAAATCTTTTAGATTGCTCAAATTAACTTTTTGCCATTTCAGTCTCCTTTCTCCCTGAGCTTCCAGTCTCTGGACTAACCATTGGTCTGCAGAAGTCACTATCCTCTCATCAACTTTAGCTACTAGATTTACAATAATGGGTTGATGATCACTTTCTTCTCTATGGTTCACAATAATGCCAGAAAACTGTTGAACTTCAGCTCTGGTAACGCAGATATAATCCAAAGTACTAGCAGAGCTTTTTGAGAAGTAGGTGAAGGGATATGGATCATTCAAGTTATTACTGCCTAAGATCTGCAGACCAAACATGTATGTTATCCTAAACAGGTTGATGCCAGCCTTATTTATTTTCTCATCCCTGGAACTCCATTGGGACAGGTCCTCTAAACCAGCCAACTCATCTCCCACAATTCCACACTGTTCTGCCACCTTTAATAAAGATGTTCCTAATCTGGCATTAAAATCGCCCAATAAAATAAACAATGCACTGGGAAACCTTGTAGCTAATTCCTCTAATAAATGTTCTAAGTGTATCCATACATTAGCAGAGAAATATTGTGAAGAAATTGGGGGTATATAAACATTTACTAAAATAAACACAGTACTCCTTGCCTCAAGTTTTACCACCAAAAAATTGTTGGAAAATACCTCGCTGACCACCAAGTCTTGTATCCAACCTAGATCTTCCTTAATCAAGAGAGCTAAACCTCCTATGGCTCTACCTCTGGTGTTTGTTTTTTGTGCTGGTTTAACCCATGCTTTAAAACCTGGGATTATTAACTCCTCTTTGTCAGTAAGCCAAGTTTCCTGAAGAGCTATCACAGAATGTCTAGACAAATATTCTATAATGTCACCATCACATACCCTTCCCTTCCATCCTGCTATGTTCCAAGACATAATTTTAATACATTTATCGATGGAATCATCGATGTCAGTAATCATCTTTTTTGCAACCTCTGTAGGCGGGACCATTTTAGCTGGAATGAGGGAACAATGACCATCGCTGATCCCAATTGGACCAAAATACTCACTATACACTGGGTAGCAAGGGGGTGAATACAGTGATAAAGGGACCCTAAGCTGTACCTGGTAATTAGTAGCTATTCAGTCTGTTTTAACTGTCTTAACAGACTGGTTAACAGGCTGGATATCTTCATCATCTAAATAAACAAGCTCATCTTCAAAGGGACCTAATTTACTAACATTAGAACTTATCGGATGGATAACAACTAAATCAGGGGGTTTTACCCCACAAGGACCTGGTACACTTCCCAACTCCTCAGCATCCACGAATCTCATTTTAACCCAATTGTTGTTATCCAGAAGGGTGTTAGAAGAAATCTTGGATAACACAGAGGCTTCTCTCTCTACTTGAGTCATAAGAAGTGGGGGTGCCCCATGATTTATCTCTGCTGAGACAACCTGATTACTCCCATTTTTTCCTGTGTTCATACACTCTACACCTCCTGGTTCTACTACCATTGGGCAGATCTTCTGGACATCAGATCCATTATTAGCAGCTATCTGCTGCTTGAGAGTAACTTGGCTCTCTTTAGAGACCACTGAGCATTTTGGAGCAACAGATGAATTTTGCTCTAAACAGTTTCTCAACCGATCAAGTCTGTCCAGTATCTCTTTTTGAACACAGGGAGGCCAAGACCAAAATGAACATATAAGAGCATTCTCCTCTAAATCAAATGGCTCCAACCTTTCATAAAGGGTCTGACAAGTATCCAAGTTAGCCTGACAAGTTGTATGAGCAAGGGAGTCCAATCTCCTAGAATTGGAATGACTATGATCATTTATATCAATCAAATTAGCAATGTTGTGACCAGATATGATATTCTTACTTACCCACCTTAAATTATAAGAATGATGGAGCAGTGGTAATGGGGGGCTTGGTTTTCAAAAAATCTTGCAATCTCAATACCCAAGTTTAAAAAAGCATCCTTAGCCTTATAGATTATATTAGCAATAGCAGCATTTCTAAAAGTACTTGCGGCACGGACTTTGATGCCATTGTAATAAAAATATTCCACTAGAACTACATCCTTAGGTTTCAATACACCTGGTATAACCCCATTATTAATAGCTAAAAAATGAGAGATACGATTCTGCAGTGTAAGGAAACCCAATGGCTTAGGATAATTTAGGAAAAACAGCTTTTGAGGGATTAGAACCAGATTCCAATCAGAATGTATGTCTTTGTATCTTGCTGCTGCATCCTTTTGAGGGTCTTTTGAATAAGAATCTGATTTCATCCCCAGAAGTTGAGCATTATCTGTGGTAGACTTCCTGTTGAGGCGAAGGACTTCATCCCATGGGTCTACAACTCTCCCTCCATAAAGCCCTTATCAGCTAGTAGATTTTTAGATGTTTCTAGATGACCAACTGCAACAACTGGCTGCAACAGATTATCAGAATTATTATGCCCACACTTCTTTGCCTTTTTATTATCTTTTTTCTGATTTTCCAAACGATTTTTTTGATCTGATTTTTTAATAAGATTGTCTTTGTCCAACAGTTTAAACAAATGCTCCCAATCTCTTTTCTTATGGCGTTGTGATTTAATAACCTTCTTACTTAGGTTTTTAACATTTTTACTTTTCTTCTGTTTTTTACAAGCTCCGTTTGACTCTCCCTTACTGCTCTTTATGGACTGGGTCCTTGGGGGTTGTTTTCTTGATCCTGTCTCTGATAGAACTCCTCCTCTAAGGCCAGTTGGTGTTAGTCTCCTCATAGATATTAAATGATCCTCAGCCAAAGCTGTCAGAAATCTATTGCTTTCTGCAAGGAAGTTTTTAATAAGTACGAGTTCCTCATACACCATAAGAAGCCCACCTTGTAAAAGAATAGAATTATAGTCAAAGTCCTCTGTCTGAGTGCATATAGATCTCAACTTAGAATTTGGACCCTTAGACACGTTGCAGCATGCCATATCAGTCAGCTGTTTTTGAGTAAACTCTTCTATCCAGGCAACATCCTGAACAGTTTTAACACCGGTGGAGAAGGACAAAGCTTCAACAGGAAAACTTACCCTTGAATGCTCCCCTCTTTGCTTTATAGGGTAGTCCATGGTTGATTCCGAGTGCAACAAATGAGAGACAGAATCATGCATAAGGTTTGCAGGTCTCTCAATTGACCAATGAGTTTTTTCTAATAAAGGACTGGAGTCAGATGATTGTGCTGTCACCGCAAAGCTCAACTCAGCTGCAAGATTAGGGAAAAATGGTTCTGCAGCAGAGGATTTTGGTGTTTGTGTCAGTCCTTTAAGATCCAGAGACCAGTCTAACACAGAGTTTGCAGAAACTGCTGGTTTAGCTTCATCAACTTCCTTAGGAGCAAAAAACTGTGTGATTTTCATCTGGTCTTTCCCAAAATTCATGGGAATGCTCTCAAAAACTGGCAAAATGCCTAAATTTCTATAGGCCCTTCTGGTAAGCATAACTTATTCTCACAAGTGCTCCTGAAGTATCCAGAAAATTCATTCCAGCAGCTTTAAGAACTAGCCAGTGTCCATAAGTTATGCAGTCTTTTGGTGAACAGCAGCCTATTATCACCGGTAACCCATTCCAGCAGAACAGCAAACAAACAAAAAAATATCTTTCAAAGTTAGTTCCTCAGCCAAAAACAGCAACAGTAGCTAAGAGCTGACTGGAATTGGTTAAAGACACAACACCGTTAAGGGAGCTTAGCATTTACAGATAAACATTAGCGAGGCCATGGCACAACAAAGCAATAAAACAATAAAACTATTAAACCTAAGAAAAACAAACAAATTACAGCAGAGACTCTAGCAAAGCATTCCTCAGATAAACAAAAGGATAAACTTTCAGAGGAGCTCTTTACAGCAGCTGCTGTCTCGTCGCCATCTTGGCTCCTCCTCCCTAATGTGTGTGTGTGTGTGTGTGTGTGTGTGTGTGTGTAGCTCTATATTTCTTAACTTTTGGAGTTGCTGGTTCCTTGGTGAGAAGGCTCAAATCAGAACTTGACATAAACAAATACTAACCCCTACTCATTGAACCTGACCATGGGTGCAAGTCAAAGGTTACATGTGTGTTTAAATTCTAGATAATATCCAAGTGATTTTTCCCCCCTTGTCCATTTCCAATTTCCTGTAACAGTCTTCAGCCTCTTTATCATGAAATATTTGACTATGGTTCTGTTCCACTTTACCAGCACCATTTTTCTCAGTGTTACAGTTTTGTTCCACTCCTGACGGTAAACAATTTCTCCTTGATGTCAGCATATTAGTCCAATTATGCAAGGTCAGACCTAATTGGCAGGATTTGTCATCCCTCACTGCTCTGATCTGTCCCTTCTAGTATTCAAGGTGCAGTGAACAATGCAACTGACAAAGTTTTTAACCTAACCTGTGCCAGGAGAAATGCAGTCATGAATTCCAAAGGTGTGGCACTCCCAGTATAACTATATATGGCTCATCAAATTTTATTGATAAAACACGGATGAAGTTATTTTCATAAGACTTGGGGAATCTAGTTTTCCCAGGGAGAAAGGGAAGAAAAGAAATGACCTATTTTGCATAATCTTTATGTTCCTCTTATGGGCTAAGTGATTGTTTCAGATAAGTTCTAAACGCTCCAGGAGTCAACATGCTGAGCTTTTTTTAATAGCACACATAACACCTCACATTTATAGCTACTGTAGTTCTCTCCAAATATGACATTTTATGCAAACAATTTGAGCTAGCATGATGACATAAACTGGAGATGTACAAACACAACTTCAAGTTGTATAGTGCCTATAACAGTGTCTATATTTTCATCAACAACTCTGCATTCTAATTCTCAACCACTAATATAGGGTGGGAGGCAACTGTAACAGGGGTGAGGGGCAACTATCAGCTGAAACTGGCCAGAAGCTGTAAACTGGAGCCACTTTTGCACCACTATATGCATACTGGAACTGTTCCTGGAATGTGCATGTGACCACACAATGCTACATGCACAAGAATTGGTACTAGGGTGTAGGCCTTGTTACCCTAAGAGTTAGGGGACTTTGAGGTCCCCCTACAAAGCCAGTCTCTCCTTAGAATTTGGGAAATTATAGCTCAAAGGAGGCCTGCAAGAGGAGGGTAATGGCAGGATCTTTTCCTCTGTGAATACCTGTGCTAACCGTAGAGATGACTCCAGTTAAAAGTTAAACAAAGTATTTCATTTGGCATTAACAAACACACAAGAAATCAGACACTCTTAAGAACCATACAAGGCTATTAGAAAGTGAGGCAAGAAATGTTGGATAGAGAGAGATTGGGTGGAAAGGTTGATAGTTACCAGTCCTGAAGCAGAAAGTCAAAGTGGAGTGGTTCAGACAGCACTTGAGAGTATCACAGAAGAATGGGAGTCTGGGGTACCATGTGCACATAACACACCCAACATACTATAATCTGCTGAGGCTGAAGTTGGATTTTTTTTTCTAGTAATTTTCCTAGTAATTCCTAGTAATTTCCTAGTAATTGATGTCTCACGGTGCTGACAAAGGAGTCCAGAATGGGCTGATTATCTTATTAGATGATAAAACACTGATGAGAGTCATGACAATGTCTTAATGACTAGTTGAGCGGGGGGTCTAGGAAAGATTTCCATAGAGCTACATCTCAGGATGGTCTCTGATTGCTTTACCTGGGCCTTCTATTGTTCTCAGGATTGTCCGTAGCCTGAAGTCTTGAAAGGATTATCACAAGCCCATTAGCACTGGGGCTTTCCTGCCTAATCCTCTCTGAACTTATGATCTGACCATGTCTGAGGACATCCTGATCTAGGAACATGCTTACAGCCAGCACACCTCCAAACACATTTTTCAGCCATATACATGTTGAATTAGGAAAATATCTCACAGAGTGGGGATGTATGAGGTGGTTAACAGCCTGTCAGGAAAGACCACCTCTTGCATATGAGATGCTTTAAAAGAAAAGTAAAGGAAAGAGGTAAACATCACTTGGTTCATCATATGATTAATATGTTACAAATACAAGCATACCCTTCAACCAACTCTTTCAGAAGTTTCATGAAAGTCCTCTTCTTTCTTGCAAAAGAAGCAAGGGAAGAAAAGCCTTTTTTGCATCAAGTTATGACTTTCGTGAAAATAAGAGGCAGGATTTGGTACAATGCTTGTCTGAATTTCTATGGGCTGGGAGAATTGGGGCCAATTGTGCTCTCTCATCTTAGCATAAATCCCAAAGGCATTGTGTGAATAAAATGAGCTGCAAGGTGGGTATTTCATTCAGCCTTGTGAAAACCAGTACATTGATTAAGATCAGAAACAAATTGGATGTCACCAGTGCAAGTGTTTCAGAACTAGCTTGGTATGTTCTTATTGCCAGCACAACTGCACTCCGACAAAACTGCTGAAAATTGTGGGCTGGTTGATAAGAGCTAAAAGGTGGGCTATTGAGCACAAGGTCTTTGTGTGTGCAGAGCTCTTTGAATCTGCAGCATGGGTGAAAAGAATCTTCTGCAGAGTTCTTTTAGGGACATTGAATTGTTTACTTTTTACGGAAGGGAGAATTGAGGACATGATAGCATAGCAGCTTATCATCTGCATTCCAAAGTCAGAATGTGGCCTTGCATGAGGACAGAAACAGAGCATTTATCACTCACAAAACTTCTTTACCGGTAGTGTAACATCCTATCCACTTTGTCTCAGTTAGTAGTATTAGCCAGTCAATTGGGAATCAATTTTTTTTTTCTGGGCTTATCTTGTTTTCATCACCTTGAAACAATTGGCCTTAGGAAAGAGTTTCTTTCAATTCACTTGGCTGATGTTCTCAGTTCAACTGGCAACCTGGCAAGTAGTATTGGTACTTAGATAGGTTAGTAGGCTAACCTACTGAGTATCGTGAGACACCTTGGCAAGACTCTTGGGGATCTCCAATCTCAGCCCGTTAGCTCAGAGGTACAACTGGATGCACATGGTCTTTCAACATTAACCCAGTTGGCCTTTCACAAGCTGTTCACTGCTTGGAACCAATGTAGATTTGTCCAGAGGGGATGTATTAAATCCCTACAGATTTTCTATGGAAGTTCCTTTTGCAAATTCTTTTTGTTAATCCTTTGCCAAGCATTATCAAGTTGTAATCTGGGCAGAGAGAGCCTTATTCAGTTGATCGGAGATGGTATAAGGAGGAACATCTGCTAAAATAGATAATGTGATGGGACAAATATGTATTGCTTAAGCACTGGTGACAATAGCACAGAGCCACAGACATAAGCCTGAAGACAAGGTCTGAAGAATATTTATAAATTAGAAAACCAAAGTAATAATAAAGAAGTAGAAGTGGCTTAAAATGTTGCTTGAAATATATCATAATCCTAGTTTGCTAAATTTACTGTAGTGTTTAGTTCAGTATTTGGAAGACCTAAGTATTTCAGCCACCAATTGGGCTACCCTTCTGTGCTGATGGGATTGTGTGCTTCTGTTAGGCAAGAGGCTATGCTTATGGCAGCAGTGCTGCTGGTAGGATTTCTTATCTTAGACAGTGCTCATTCAAGGAAGAACCACTGGAAGATGAAACTCCAATTTTAGAAAGTGAAGTAGAAGCTACACACAGAGCACTTGGGACAAATAAATCACTAAGAATGATTGCATACCAATAAAGCTGTTTCAAGCTTCAGAGACAGAATCTGCTGTGTCGCTAGCTAAAATTTGTCAACAAATATGGGGGGAAAAATAAGGACCCAGGAACTGTAAATATTCAATAGACATTCCAGTCCTGAAGAAAGAGGACACCAGGGATTGCAATAACCACAAGACCACTGTAAACAAGGTGATGCTCATAATTGTACAACAAAATATTTTATTATAAATGAAGCAAGAAATGTCATATGTCTGAGCTGGGTTCAGGAAAGGAAGAGGGACTAGGAATCATATTCAAACATGCATTGGATGATGGAGCACACCAAAGAATTTCAGAAGAAAATCAGCCCATGCTTTATAGATTATTGAAAAGCCTTTGATTATGTAAACAATTAAAAGAAAACTTTGGAACACTCTTCAAAAATGGGCATGCCATAACTTTTGATTGTCATGATATGTAACCTGTACCCAGAACAAGAAGATGCCATCAGGACAGAATACAGAGAAATGGAATAGTTTCCAAATGGCAAGGGGATCAGGCAAGGCTGCATTTTATCGACCTATCTGTTTAACTTATCATACACAAAACTGAAAATAGCTTATCACACTCTAATTATCATACACAGAACAGAAAACAGCAAAGACTTGGAATGATTACTAAAGAAAGTCAAGGAAGAACATGCAAAGGCAGCTTTGCAGTTGAACATTAAGAAAATAAAAATAATGGCCACAAATGATTTATATGACATTAAAGCAGATGACAGAGACATTAAAATACTTCAAGATTGTCCATACATTGGCTCAGTCATTGATCAGAATAGAGATGGCAGACAAGAAATCAGAAGAGACTAGGTCCCTTTCTGCACCTTACCTTCTTCCAGTGCTGGGGTGTGGAGATTGCATGAGCAAGCTCTGGTGAGAGGTTCTTGCATCTGGGGTCCTTCAGCTCTGCACAAGCCGCCTGCTTGTGTGGGAGCCCTGCCTCTACCTTCCGCAGTGCAGCCTGGGACATTCCCAGGCTGCACTGTGGCAAGAAGCATGACCATTGTGGCTCTGGAGGCTCCACATGCCAGGTAAGTGCACGCGGGGCCCGGGAGCAATGGGTGATCGCACACCACTTTCGACTTATAGCCGAAAATGAAAAGATGTGTGATCGGCGCCTGCCGGCCCCTGGAGCGTCACACAATTGTGAGCGCATCATGCAAATCACTCCTCACTCCTCAAATTGCACACCTGAAATGTCGCTACTCTGTTACTCTGAAGAAAACATGCAGGTTTTCCAACAATGTTTAATGAGGCATACTGTATAACAGTTGCTGAAGCTAATACTCTACAATACACACTTGGTTATACAGGCCATTTCTGTACTACACTGTTACAGTGCTATTATTACACTTTCAACACTTGTGGAATTCTAAAATTTGTAGTTTACTGAGGCCAAAGAGCTCTCTGGCTGAGAATTCTCAATGCTACCCCCCAACTACAAACCCCATGTGCTAGAACTACAATCTGAAAATCTAACAGCAATGCAGGGTCCAAGATACATCTCCCAAAAGTAAGAACCTGCTCTTAAGGGAAGAAGGTGACTTTTTTTTTAATATCTCCATAATACGTAAGTTTGCTACCCAATTACAATTATGTCTTGATTGCATTTAAATTTATTCATGTACTTCTACCCTAAAACTTATTCTAAGCGGTCAGCTCCATATTTTAACTCCAACAGAGGGAATAAGCACAAGGTTTTCTTTTTTTCCTATCAAGAGCGTTCCAAATATGCTAAAAAAAAAAAAAAAAAATGTTTGTGTTAAGTCCACAGACACATACACAATGGATTTAGCTTTTTTTTTGTGTGTGTGATCTTGCTGGTTTTGATGGCAATTGCTTTGACAAATGCATACAAAATTGTTCTGCACTCAGATATGCACTCTCCTTGGAGTAAACCCTATTCAAATAAAAGGTTCTTACTTTTAAATAGACATGCATAAAACTGTGCAGCAAAGAGCATCTTTTTCAATCATCCTCTTTAATGTAGTGATTACTACCAATGACTCCACTGTCTTTTTCAACATCACATACTGCTAGGAAAGAATAGACTCATGATGGATAATATTACCAAAAAGAATCCTTAAATGTAGAGTTTTCTACTGACTGAAGCAAAGCATTCATGCTTTTAATGGAAATAGTATCCTGTCCAGAACACTACTGAAATTGCTAAATTCTCTTTCTGGAGCACAGCCCTTCACTACCATGTAAGGCTAGCTACATCAAGCTGCCCATATTTGTATGTATCTACCTTCATGTCCCCTGTTGATTTATGGTGACCCCACAAATTTCACAGGGTTTTCGTAGGCAGCAAATACTCTGGTGAGAGGCTCTTGCATCTGGGGTCCTTCAGCTCTGCACAAGCTGCACAAGTTTTGTCAGTTCCTTCTTCTGAGATATAGTGTACAGAACCTTGTATTCCTTTGTAGTCTCCTATACAAGTACAAACCAGGGCTGACCCTGCTTAGCTTCCAAGATCAGATGGAATCTGGTGCCTTTGGGGTCTTTAGGCCTTTCCTTCCCATGTACAGAGAAGGGCGGGGGGAAGAGTATTTCTCCAAACTTGAAAAACTAATATCTTTGCTGCAACAGAAGTTTCTGTAGACTACAGTCGAGTTTTTTTTGTTTTTGTTTTTGTTTTTTTGCTGCAAAAGACTAACCAGACCCATTCTCGTTTTTCTTACAGAGCACTGACAACAACAGTCACACCCCTCAAAGTCATGGTATGCCCTTCTGTGTTTCTGAATCCTCTAATGAATGGCAAGATTATTTTGAAAGAATTGTAACTTGGTGGTAGAACACATGCTTTATATGCCAAGGTTAGGACTCTATACAAAACCTTGGAAAGCTACTTCCAGTAAGTATAGCTAGCACTTAGTTAAAAGGTCTGTCTCAGTGTGAGAAACAATCCCATCTTTCCAATATTCTAAAGGCATCTGATATGAGATAAATGTAACAATTGTCCAGTAAGATATAACACAACAGGGCCCACTTCTGATGGGGAACGGTCTTTGATGGAAATTTTCTCAGTACCTCATTCTTTCAAGTGTCCTCATCTTTTAATCCATCCATCCTTTTAATGGTTGCTGCTGCTTCTTCAGGGCCCAGTCCATATTACAACACTCAAAGAAATATGTTGATTTCCTTTTTAATGCAAATTTACCTATTTTTTACTCCATCCAACTGATATGCAAATCAAAGAAGAGTGCCTAATAGTCTGTCCATTTTTGTTCTATTTCATTTCAAACACTGGTTAGTGGAGGGTTAAAAAAGAGTTTGTATCAGGAAATTGTGAAAAGGTATAAGAAATGTCTGCTTACACTTGATGGGGTGGCAGAGGTGATTGTGTTGGTGTGTATGCACATGTGCACACATGTGCACCTGAGTGCACCCTGTCTTTGCTTTGCAACTCATGTGCTGTTCTCCTGGGCTTTGCAACCTATCTGACTTCCCAAACAGCTCCCTAGAGGACTTAACCTCTTAGTCTTCTCCACAAGGTTTTTCCAATATTAGTACTTGCTTGCTGTTTGAAAACTGGGTGAGATTTTACTATATTTTTGCTTTTGCTAAACAAAAACAAAAAAAACAAAAACCTCATTTCTGTCTTTATTGCTTTTTACTTTTTAACAACACCACCTTGGCCATTTTTTCCGCTTGCAGAAGCACTACAAAGCCTCAAGGGAGGAAGCCATGCTCTCTAGGAAGTATGAGCAGCTAGGAAGGCAACAAAATAGAGGAGGCTAGTGCAGAAGTTCCAAAATAAAGAGCACATCACATCCCTCAGGCACCTTTCTAAAGTAAAGCAAGCACCAAAGCTGCATTCAGAGACTTCTCTCCAAGCTTCTCAATACCCTCCATGGAAGAGAGAGAAAAGCACAGTGCCTCTTTCATACAGAAAGCAATGAGCTTTTGAAAAGGCAGGTGGAAATTTGGCACACAGAGTTGGTTAGTATTTGTTGTTTGCACTTTTTGCAATATTTCAGAGCAGTGCTCCAGTCAAAAACATACATATAAAAACAGAAAGCAGAAATAAGATTAAAAATGTATTAGATTAAATAAAAAAAGTCATACAAAAGATTTACACTGGAAAAAGTCGATAGAAAATATGTGTGTGAATGTATACCAACCTTCAACTTTATTTTTAAAAAAATACTTGTACGGAAGTGAGAAGTTAAGCAAAGAAGCAAAGTCACAGAACTCTTCACAGGTTTACCTGTCCTTGACATATAATGCCATTCCTCCTTCTGGTTTGATCTATTTCTTTTGGAATAGGTTATACCCTTCTGTATTCCAATCATGAGACTCATCCCACAAGATCTCAGTGATACCAATTAAACTCTATTTCCTTGCCTGTGTTAAGAGTTCAAATTAATCCTATTTGTATCCTATGTTCTGTGCATTAGTGTAGAAACTTCTAGGACCATGGGTCATTTTCTCCAAGTACTTCCTTCTTCTTTATTTCCCCCTTATCCTTTGTTGGTTTCATGCACTATCAATTCAGTTCCCGTCTATCACTAAATCTATTGCCTTGAGTACTTTGTCTCCCTTTGCCTTCTGGCATACTGCTTCCCTCCTCTGAACAATTCAGTTTGAAGCCCTCTTGATCATGTTTGCAAAGATCCTAGTAAGTACTTTCTTACTAACTGCTGTGAAGTGCAACCCAGCCCTTGCCAAAAATCCTTCTTCATGAAAGTGCAGACCATGGTCCAATAGTAATATCTGTGGAGCCAATTTTTCACTTCTAGTATACCATTGTACTCTTCTAAGTAATTTTACTTTTGGCCTGCTTCCCCTTTCATGCCCTCTGACAGGAAGGAACATCCGGATGGAGCCAGTAGCTGCTAGCTGTGCCACCAACCAAGTAAGCAACTCACTGCTTCTCAGCAAAAGCTCTATCCCCTTACACCACATGGTCAGGGAGATTATATGGACCCAAACATACACACAAGCCTCCAAACAATCAACTTTGACCCTCTAAATACAAGCTCACCTTATCCTTTCTCTCCAGAGAGTGAGGTAGTAGCTACATAGCTGCTAGTTTCTTCTCCAAGCAAGTCAGTGACTTGCTTCCTTTCAGTAGAAACCCTAGCACCTTAGACCATGTGTTAGGGAAATCACATGGCCCCAAACACACAAGTAATTCTCCAAAGATCTCAGCCCAAACAATTTTCCTTGACCCTCAAAACACAGGTTCCATTTATTCTGTTTCTCCAAAAGTCCTTTATATCCCAACTACCACTGCTCTGGCTTTGGAGGAAGAGAAGAAGAGGCAAGCAGAGCTCCATCATGCCTTGGCCTAGAAGCAGAGGAAAGCCACCCACTCATCTCAACTGCTACTACTCTGACTGTGGAAGGAGAGAAGAAGCAGTATTTGCTGAACTTAATCGCCTCCCTCTACCACCACTCCCTTTTCACTGCATGTCCTGACTATATAGATTGTAAGCCTATGGGCAGGGAACTGTCAAATTGGCAATGTGTAATCCACTCTGAGAGCCGTTGTGGCTGCAGGAAGGGGTATATAAACACTAAATAAATAGACAAATTCTTCTTTGTCTCTGTGTCTCTCTCTGCATGTACCTTCAAGTTACCTGTCAACTTATGTGACCCCATGGGTTTCATAGGGTTTTCTTAGGCAAATAATACTCTGAGATAGTTTTGCCAGTTCCTTCCCCTGAAATATAGCTGAGAGCAATTGGTATTTGTTCATGATCTCCCATCCAAGTACTAATCAAAGTTGACCCTGCTTAGCTTACAAGATCAGACAGGATCTAGTACCTTTACAGTACTTAAACTGATGTATCCTTTCTAGGGATGCCCATATGCTGTTAGTTTAGCATATGTTATATTCACTATGCAAATCCAAGTGAAAAAAAGATCTCACAAAAACATACCCCGAGTTCCAGAAAGACAAGACAGAAAAAAGAAATATTATTTGCATCTGATGGCCACCAGAGTGTCAAAGTAGGAGAGTATGTTATTCATGTGCTATCATCTCTAGAATATCAGGTAGAACAGAAATGGCTTAAACACAAAATATCTGAATGATTTTTATATTTTATTAAGTGGTGTGTGGAGATCTCATTCTGCTCTTCTTAAACCTGTTCTAAAGGGCAAGTACCATAGTGAACAAATATTCAATTCATATTCACTTGTATATCTAGCTATGTATGGATAGTTCGTTTAAGTATAATCTGAGAGAACACTCTTTTTGCTAGGAGACTAAAAATTCAAGGGACTGGATCCAGTATCTCCATTCTGTTGTCAGAAAAACATTGCTCATTGGAGGTTTGTTATTCTTATTTGCATCAGGTTAACTAATCTGTCCACCTGTTGTTTTGTTCTCCCTCTTTTACTACTGCCTTCCACTTTACAAAGCATTATCATCTTTTCCATTGAGTCTCATGATATGTCCAAAGTATGACAGCCTCAGTGTAGTCATCTTCACTTCTAGGAAGCGTTCAAGCTTGATTAGTCCTAAAATCCATTTGTTTGTATTCCTAACAGCCTATGCTATTCATCGAACTCATTTCCAACATATTTCAAATCAGTTAATCTTCTTTAAGGGAAGACCTTCAATACTATTTTGTGAAATGCCTCTCACTCTTAGTAGTACTACTCATGCCATTCTAACCCATGAAAGAGGTGGAGGCAAGCTGTGGGGTAGAAGCATGGGCAGGGAATATGCATCTAGAAGTCACTTTCATGCACTCAAATTTGAATTAATCAGGCTGAACTCATTGGAAGAACAATTTGATTGGCTAGAACCAAACAAGACAAATCCTGCTGGTGATTCATATGAACCTGATTTCATTTTCACATTTTCACATTTTCTTTTTTTCTGCTTCTCTGGGAACAAATGGATCCCTTCAATGAAAGGAAAATGTGCCCAAAATAGGATATTCCCAGTTTGGCTTAGAAGAACATAGGAATTGTGGTGAGTCATTCCAAAGACCTGAGTCAGAGACCTTGCTGCCACATGGACTTGAAATTATTTGACTGCATGATCTCACTTAATATAGTGCAGTTTTTATTTTCATAGGAACTTGAATATATGTTTGCAGTACTTTTGTTTCCAATAAAACATGTCTGTTAATTTGCTGCTATGGAGAGGCAGTAGAATGGTAGGCTAACTTAAATCTTAGTGTACATTGGTATTCCAGTCAGTCAGTATGAAAGTGGCCAACTCATCCCTCAGGCATACTTTCTTGCTTTCTGAGAGAATTTAAAAATGGTCGGAATTGGGTGAGTGCCCGTCCTCCTGCTACCTCTAATTGTAAGTTCCTTTAAGCCAAGTCATAATGAATGATAGATAGCAATTGGCTGAAGCAAAGTTAGTCAGATATCCAAGAATATGGCTGAATTAGTGCTGAATAATTGGCTCTAGTATTAGCTTTCTTAGTCCAAAGCTCGACAATCAGGTGTTGCATTAATTTTCGATATGCAGCAGCCAAAAAGAGGAGGGTAAATAGGAAGAGTATCCTTTCTAAGGGTATGCGATAGCTCATATGTCACTCTGCCTACTGTTTATCATAATGCAGATTGTAATGTGATTGCTTCACAATTCTGTGGCTTTGAATTTTATTGCTGTGGTGTTAATACACTCAGTAGAGGGTAAAAATAATTGAAAGTTCAATGGAAAGACTTATTGGTTCCATGTTTAGGAACAGGCTGGAAACACTAAAACAGTGAGGTTTATGATTTTTCAAGCTTGTGTAACTCTAATATTCCCATAGTATTCTTATAGTGGTTAGGGAGTGCCCCTGAGTGTGATTTTGTCAATGAAGACCCAAGTGGACCCCACAGATCAATGTGCTTAGGAGACACTTCTACTGGTCCTATAGCTATGACCTTTACCAGTCATAGTAATTCATACACTGAGAACTTCCTAGTTAGGCTACTGAAATATACATTTGGCTTCCCTTGAAGATTACTCAGAAGTACAGCTTGTGCAAAATGCAGCAGCTAGACTGCTGAGTAAAGCAACATACAGACATCAAATAACATGAATCTTGGAGTTTCATTCAGAGTGCTTGTTACTACAGTCTAAAATCTAAATGTCTTGATATCTTGATGCCTGAAGCACTTCCTCACCCTGTGAATGTCTACCCAAGGGTTGAAGTCAGAAGAGGAAGATTCCTTTGTGTCCCATCACTGAGAGCTACAAGCTGGTGAGAAAACAAGGCAGAGGGCCTTCTTGACTGTGGTATAACAATCGTGGAATGTCCTTTCCACGAAGGCCCAGTTAGCTAGCACCTTTATTCCAACATCAAGTAAAACCATCATTTTTTATTAGTCTTTGGGGTCTAACTGATTTATTCCAAAAGCCACAGGCAGGTGGTTTTAAATTGTTTTAGTCTTCTAAACTTGTTTTCTCCTGTTCAGTTGTTTAATATGTTTTTATATCTTTAAAATACTTTATTGTTTTAAATATTTAATGGTCTCAAAGTATTTAATTTATTTTACTGTATATTGCACCAAGTTCCCATGATCTTATTGTTGTTGTGTGCCTTCAGGTCATTTCTTACTTATGGTGACTCTAAGGTCAACCTATCATGGGGTTTTCTTGGCAAGACATATTCAGAGGGGGTTTGCCTTAGCCCTTCTCTGAGACTGAGGGCCTTTCCACACTACATTGTTATAGTGCTATTATCCCACTTTCAACATCCTATAAAATCCTGGGCTTTGCAGTTCAGGGAAGGCCTTTAGAATTCTAAGCCAGTATTCCACAGGATGTTGAAAGAATAATAATAACACCATAACAGTATAATGCAAAAAGACTCTGAGACACTGTGATTTGACCACGTCTACCCAGTGGGTTTCCATGGCTGCCATATTATTTCAACCCTGGTTTCCAGACTTGTAGTCCAGCACTCTAACCACTACTCCATGATGGCTCTGTTCCCATGATATAGGTTGGGATAAAAATATTTTAGAGATATATAAACAACAATAAATGTTATAGCCACTGAATTTTGTCTAAAATAGAATTTTGAAGATTCCTCTTAAAAAAAAAAAAAAGGAAAATCGCATATAAAGTATTGTAAGTATAATTACAGTTCCACACAAGCCAAAAATGATGACACTGTGTCTTAATTTGTATTTATTTCCAGAGAATCTGAGTGAAGCCCACAAGCTCAACATTACTCTGATAGTTTAGAATAGGGATGGAAATTCATGAAGCTCGCATACTATCCAATATTTCATAGATGACAACCAGGATACATGCTGCTAAGCAACCTCAGAATGTTAAGATGGCAAAAATTATTAATGAAAAAATGAGAAAAAGCACACCAGTGAAGAGAGGTTGCAGCAGTTTGCTTTTTCTTGAATTTACAGGGAAGGGCAAGATTCCATCTCTCCTCTCCCCCTTGCTTGAGTTAATTGAGTGCAAGCTACTTCTGCATTTTCAACTCAGTTTGCAGCCTTTGAAGTAAACTGAGGACAAAGAAGGAAAGCAGGAGGAGGAACACACTGGGACATTTTAAAAGCACTTGTAAAAGTGGGATGCAAGAGGATTAATTGGGACAGTCATTTCTAAAATAGGGCAGTTGTGGATATGATATTGCTGGACTACAGCACCAAACATTCCTGACCATTGGTTGTGCTATTTAGAACTGCTAGGAACTGCAGTCCAGCAATCTATACATTTCTGTGCTAGGATATTGGGCAAAAAAATTCACACAAACTTTCAGAAGCTAAAGCACAACCAAAACTAAACTCATTTTGAGCCACACAATATCTACTTCTGGTCTCCGGGGAGATGTGCTTGCAGGTCACATATCTTTTCTACCTCACTCTAGGAATCTACTCACCTTTCTATTCTTTATGTCGTCTTCTGTAGAGTTTATTCTACTGTGGCTGAATGATGTATAACATATACCAGAGGCTGGAAATGTTACTTATTTTGATTTACAGCTCCCAAAGCCCTTCAATAGCTGTTCAGGTTAGGGGATTCTGAAAATTATAGTCCAAGAAAGAAACTTTTCTAGGCTGTATGATATGCCATGAAGACATTTCACATCACTCTCCTTTATCTTTTTATTTTATATTTTTATTTGGAATCCCCCTTCCTTTTATCTTTTCCCCTTTAATTCTATCCACGCAGTTTATCCAAGTCTAGTATACAATCATTACTTACTTTAGAGTTCTTTTAAATACATAGAAACTTTGTAAAAATTAGTGTATTTTTCTATCCATTCACATTTCAAGGAGATACCTCAGTTTTTTGTGCCACAGAAAATGTGCTATTGGATGCTCAGCCATGAAGGCTTATGATGCGTATTTTATAATGGTTGCACTGTTTGTGAAATTCTGGACATAATCGATTGTTAATTGAATAATTGAATTGTTACTACATAGCTTGGATGCAAGAGGGACTATATAATCTGATCCCATATTGCAATCCCAGTGAAGGTGCGTGATTTTCATAAATTGGACTTATTAACTGGAGAACACGATCAGGGCCATGGGGACTGGAGAATGTGTTCAGGGTCATGAAAGTTCACATAGGATTATGTGGAAAACCTTATGCTCATGAGTTTATGCTAATCCTTTTAGGTTCTTGACATTTTTTAATACAGTGAAAGACAAACTGCCCAGATTGGTGAGCGGAGACAATCCTTCAATCTTACCCTGTGTAGATCTTCCCTATCCACCCTACCTGACTGATTAGTAAGAGATCATTATGACTCCCATCAATGTTTTGTAATTCCAGAGTTAACCAAGCAGCTCATTCCAGATCCTTTTTGTCAATCCTGTGGGAAAGCCATAATGACTTTGTCAATGCACCCCTTCAGCATGTGAAATAGGGTATAAAAATCCTAGCTTCAGCCCCAGTCAATTGTTCTATATGGTACATAGTGCCCCAGACTGCCATTTCTCTGTGCTACCCTCAGACACTGTGTGAGTCCCTCCACTGTGATCCCTTCTTCAGGACTGGTAACTATCACACTTTCAACCCAATCTCTCTCTATCCAGCCTTTCTTGCTTCCCTTTCTGATAATGTTATGACTGCCTGATTTCTTATGTCTTTGTCAATTCAAATAAAATACTTTGTTAAATTTAACTAGAGTCCTCTTTACAGTTAGTACTAGTATACATAGGTGAAAAGATCCTGCTATTACCTTCCTCTCACAGATCTCCTTTGAGCTATAACTTTCCCAAATTCTAAGGAGAAGATGACATTGCAGGTGAACCTCAGCATCCTTTACCACTTCAGGTAACACTATGATGTAGGAAGGCCATTTCCTGTGGTCTTCCTAAAGTGTATGGCATACCCACCCTTCATCCTTTCTCCTCCTTCAGGCAAACTATCAGATTAGGCATGATGAGTCACACATCTCAATGGTGGAACATAAGAGGTGCTGCTACATAGACCTCCCACACAAGAAAGATCTCATAGACCTCATTCTTCAGAAATGGCATGGGCAGTTTGCCAGGACAGACTGTCCATAGTTCCTGCCTTGAAGAAACTCTGCAGAGCCAGATATCTGGGGCTTGATTGGTTTTTGATAGCTGGTTCTTCATTTCTTCAGAGTGAATGAGAGACTGGGAGGGGATGAAAAGGGGAAAATAATGAGAGTGCTTCTCTTACTACCTTGGGCATCTGAGAAACTTAGGCCTCTACTGTTCTAGATCTATACTGCCTGGCTAAAACTTTCCTATTCCCTAAAGCATTTAACCCACAAGGTTGAGGATTCTGTGGTGGTCAACCTCCTCTTTTTAGCTTTATTGTATCTGCTGTACCCATCACTGTTTTTTCTCTGCTGTGTACTTGACATTGTACTGGTGGTGGCTATTTAATTCTTGATGGATTTTATGATTGTTCTGTTTCTACACTGCTGTAAGCCATGCCGAGTGATACAAATGCAATGAAATAGCAGGATATAAATATTTCTAATTAATTAACTAAAAGCAGAAACCATGTGTTTGCTAGTAGCATGAGCTCAACAGAGCATTTAATGGTGACTGTGGGTAAGTAATTGAAGTTTAAATCCAAAGGCAGGGTCAAGCAATAATCAAAAGAAAGTTGTTTGCTTAGGAAATAAGAGGTATATGATATTCAAAACATGAAAGGAAAGTAGTTAAGTCACAATCTAGTTGCAAACCAAGCTTTATTGTCTTAATACAGCAAAAAAAGCAACACACAGATCCTTCCAGTTAAGCTCTTGCTAAGACAGTTCCAATTCTGTAAGTGATATTTATGTGTGCTTATATTGTTTTGAATCTTCATGATTCTTGTTGCTCCCAACTGAGCCACTAACAATTTTCTCTTCACAGGTGATGTATGATTTCTCATTAGAACTGTATTTCTGATAGATGCCATTTGAGACTTTAAAATTAGAGATTAACATTCTTAACTCACACACATACATTTGAATGTTAGTGTTCAGAGAAATTCCATATACGTTCCTTCAGAAGTAAACAGCACTGAATTTAACTAGATTACTAGTGCTAGTGAAGTCTGGAGCTAAACTTTGGACGTTTATCCTTCTTTGGACAGACTGCCTATCTCTGGATCCATTCTCATTGAGATGTACTGTTCTGTGCCCCAACAAAATGTTCGGCACTTGCTGTGTTATAGAGATTTAATTGACCAGCAACTAACACAACATAGGCTTAAATAGTCATAAAGCACCAGATCTCATCTGATCGTGGATGCCAAACAGGATAAGCCCGGTTAGTACTTGAACAGGGGACTGTCAAGCAGTACTGGACCATATAGGGTATATTCCAGAAGAAGGCATTGGCAAATCACCTCTGAATATTCCCTGCCTAAGGAAACCCTATGAGATTCATGGGGTCCCCACAAATCAAGAGGTGACTTGAAATGACACACATAATGGACACTTCTTATAAATTTTAAGAGAAGCTATAATCTTAAATACACATCTTCTAGATCAGAAGTGTCAAACTCAATTTCATCTTGGGCCACATCAGCATTATGGTTGCCCTGGTCGTAAGACTATATAAAGGTATTACTCTTTTATCATATTAAATAATTGCCCCTGCATTTAATTACTACTGGTTTTTAAATTGCTTTCTCTCTGCATCAACTTTTCTTTTCTTGGACATTTTGGGACTCTTTGATCATAGTTTATGGTCCCTATACAGTCAGCATATGCAAAGTGTGCCACTTTCTGCTCCCCAGACCCTCTTTCTGCTTCCCTTCCCCTATGGCTCTTTCTGCTCCCCTGCCTCTCTCTGTTCCTGGTGAACCCAATCCCCACATTGTGGGACCCTGACTGCTGGTATTCTGAAGAGGGGGCCATCAGCCAGCACTCATGATCTACTTCTACTTCTGACTGTTCCTCTGTCCAACTCTCATGAGCCATGCAGAGCATTACCGTGGTAACCTGCTCTGAAGATGAGACTTGGACAGAGGAGCAGTCAGAAGTAGAAGTAGATCGCTAGTGCTGGCTGCTTCAGAATACCAGCAACTGGGGGCCCGCAATGTGGGGATCAGGCTTGCCAGGCGGGTGAAGTGCTGCAGCTGCAGGAGAGGTGCGAGGGCCACATGAAATGGCCTGGTGGGCTGGATTCAGCCTCTGCGCACATATGGTCTAGATTAAGCTCCATTGGCCTTATTAGGGTTTACTTCTAAGTAAACATGTTTAAGATTAACCCATTAAACAAGACTAAAATTCCTGGCTTGGGATCTACATATTTGAAATATTAAATATTAAAGTATCCTGGCTTGGAATCTGCATATTTAATGGTCTGTCATATATTTTGTTTTCCTGGCATGTTTTATAGCACTTCATACATACACTATCGATCCCAGAGCTGAAAATCCATGTCATCCTCTACCCATGCAAGCATAGCATGAGTTAAAGTTTCCTAGAGGCATATTCCAAGTTTTGCATCCATCTATATCTGTGATCTTTCATTCATTCATTCATCACTACACGGTCATTGGTTTGATTTCTGAACAATACAGTGCTGCAGTGGGCAACCTGAATCCAGAATGTTTCTTAAAGCATCATTACACATCTGAACAGGAGCATTTATATCCTGAGGAAAGGCCAGTCTTGGGTCAAGATTTACAATTTGAGCTGTCAGTTTATCAGGTTGGAGCAGGTGGCAGGGGCAGTGAGAAATCAACCCTGGTAGAAGTTAAAAAAAAAATCTAAAATAGGCGGAAGAAGAGCAATGATAAGTGATGAGTGAAACTGTAAGGCACAATTGACAAATAAAAGCTGGCTAAAGTACACAAATGAAATAGAGAATCTGTTCTTTTATGAGATGACCCCATCACAAGGACTTGCCAGTCAAAGAAAGAGAATTTCCCATTACATTTTTCTGATACCTCAAACTGCCTTTCTCAAACAACAAATCTTACGCATTATTATTATCACGATTACCCTGCCTCTTAGGATAAAACCCTGTAGGTTTAGGAATTAAGGTCAAGAAAAGACATTAGATTTTAAAAGTATCAAATTAAGGATGAAAAAGACAATATATAAAAGAAAAAAAATTACAGTGTAAAACCATTGTGGATAACATGGACACTGTCCTTATATGAAGTAAAAGACATTTTTATTTTTATTTTTTAAAAAAGAATATAGGAAAATTTGGCCTTTCTTCTGAATAAGGTAGTGATGCATACTTAGTGTGCAATCACAAAGGCTGAAGTTCTCATCATACTCTGCTCAGTATAGGATCTACAGTTTAACATGCACCCATCAGTTTCCACTACATATAAGCTTAGTTTCTGTTTATATTGGAACCTGGTTTTTATTTGGATTGTACACTTCTCTCAATTTTGTGTAATTTGCAGCTGTAAAATGAGATACGACATGTGCATAATAAAGGAAGCTGTTTGCAAAAATGCATATTTGAGGGAATGCTGGGTACAAAATGCATGTGACTATGTTTCTATAAGCATTATATGTATCTGTGCTTAAAAAATAGCCACCGACAGATATGAAATTGAATGGAACACATGAGTGGATGCTACAAAAATAATATGAATTGAAAATAGACTGAATATGTATTTTCAGACATGGAAGTGTCTTTCAAGCAAGACAGAAAATATACATCTACAGTGGAAAACATGAACATGTCTCAGGCCATTTCCACACAGGGTTTTTAAAACTGTGCAGAGCGTCCTCCAGGGAGGATGCCTGCACCTGGGACCAGACTGGGTCGGACCTACTTAATGTAGATCCGGAGTCTAGCCTGCTCCTGAACGACCACAAGTGGTCGTCCAGTGTGCTTTTGAAAGACAGCTAAAAACAGGTCTTTCAAAAGCACAGAGTGTGCCACTGCGAGCCTGCTCCCATATGCAGATTTGCAGGTTCTCATTGGTGCGAGCCTGCAATCTGCCGGGAGTGGGCTTTAGGCTGGTGAGCTTTAGTAGTTGGTTGATACCCTCAACCAACTGGAAGCTGCCATTTTCGTCCCTGGAGCAATGCGGAGTGGCGGCCACCGGCTGCTACGGAGAAGCGTGGACCGGACTGGGGAGCACAAAAATCCAGTGAGTAGCATCACAGGGCAACTCCCTCATCTCGTGCGGAAATGGCCTAAGACTGTATGTGATCTCACCATTAGTGTCCTCCTTCATCCCAACATACATATTTTTTAAAAAGAGTATAGAATCTTTCTAGATGCATATGAGAAGACCAAGGGAGGGGCAGCAGACAACAGAACTGAAAGTGTGAGTTTGTGAGTGAGACAGGGAGAGAGAAAAACATATTCACACACACACACAATTTATTGGGAAAAAAAATGCACACTCAACATAATGTTGAAATATGGTCAGAATCAAGTAGCCTATAATCATTTTACCCAAAAGAAAGTATTACTGTGAACTGAAATGGGAATGCTATATCCTCAGATGAAAGTTTTCATCTTTGAGCAACAGTATGAGTTTTTGCCTAGTTTTTTTTCTTGGACGGGGAGGAGAGATGGCTTTTTCCCTACTACAAATACAGAGAGATTGGGTATACATTATTTCAGAACCACCACCACTACTGTTATACATTTATACGACACCTGGAAGGGGCTAGAAAAGGCTCACATCATTGTTGTTGTTGTTGTTGTTGTTGTTGTTGTTGTTGTGTGCCTCCAAGTAGTTTTCAACTTCTAGCAATCTTAAGGCAAACCCATCACAGGATCTTCTTGGCAAGATTTGTTCAGAAGGGGTTTACCTTTGTCTTCTTCTTCGTCTGAGAAAGTTTGACTTTTTGACATTCACCCTATGGTTTTCCATGCCTGAGCAGGGATTCAAACCCTGGTCTCCAGAGTTCTAGTCCAATGCACAAAGCACTACACCGTGCTGTCTCTCAGGCTCACATCATTGGATGCATTGCAAAGGAAATATATAATCCCATACCTCTACAGCTGTGGCATAGTCTCATAAGTCACAATGGAACAACCTATGGTCTTCTAGCTATTGTTGGGTGGAAATTTTTATTCTTCATCTGGAGGTTCCACGATAATGATGATGATGAAGAAGACAATGACAACACCAACAATTATGATGATAGAATATAATCTTAGAGTTGGAAAAAGTATCAAGGGCCATCTAGTCCAACCTCCTGCTATGTGGAATACACAAGTAGAGAATTGCATAAATATGCCCTTTCAACCTCTGTTTAAAGATCTACACTAAAGAAATGCTTCCTAATACTCAGGTGGAATCTCTTTTCTTGCATTTATATTCATTAGTTCATGTTCTATCTCTGGAGCAGCAGAAAACAAGTTGGCTCTATCTTCGCTGCATGACATCCTTTCAGATATTTAAATACGGCTATTGTGTCTCTTCCTAGTCTTACCCAAGCTAAACATATCCAACTCCCTATGTTGTTCCTGATAAGACTTGGCTTCCAGACCATGGAAACCAAGACCATGCTCCTCCTTGCTTCCAAAAGCAGCTAGAGGGGGACTGACTGACTGGGTAAGAGAGTGGTGAATGCCTCACTGCAGCAAGGAAAGTTTCCAGCATGCCTAAAAGAGGCTATGGTGAGGTCCTTCCTTAAAAACAAAAAACAAAAAACCCTTCCTGGATCCCACCATTTTGAATAATTATCAACCAGTCTCCAATATTTCATTTCTAGGCAAGGTTCTGGAGCATGTTGTAGCCTCCCAGCTCCAAGGGTTTTTGGATGAAATGAATTATTGAGATCCATTTCAGAGCTGGTTATGGAACAGAGACAGCTTTGCTCATCTTGGTGGATAACCTATACCTGGTACTAGACAGGAGGAATGTATCCCTGTTGGCTCTGCTGGACCTCTCAGTGGCTTTTGATACCATCAATCATGATATCCTTCTGGGCCAACTTTCTGGGATAGGACCTGGGGGCACTGTTTTGGCATGGTTCTGGTCATTCCTGGAAGGACAATCTCAGAAGGTGGTGCTGGGGAACTACTGTTTGACTCCCTGACCATTAGCCTGTGGGGTCCCTCAGGATTCTGTTTTGTCCTCCATGCTGTTTAACATCTACATGAAACCTCTGAGAGATGTCTTCCAGAGTTTTGGAGTTTGGTGTCACCAGTATTATGATGACACTCAACCCTATCTCTTCTTTCAATCTGATTCCAAGGAAGCTGTCTCAGTGCTAAACCTATTTCTGTTGTCAGTAATGGACTGCATAAGGGCAAACAAATTGAAGCTTAATCCAGACAAGACAGAGGTGCTCCTGATCAGTTGAAAGGTAGATCAGGAAGTAGAGACTTTGCCTGTCCTGGATGGGGTTAAGCTCTCCCTGAAATCTCAGGCTCACAGCCTTGGTGTTGTCTTGGATTCAACTTTCCACCCGGATATCCAGGTTTCAGCAGTGCCCAGGAGTGCATTTGCACAGTTTAAACTTGTGTGCCAACTGTGCCCATTCCTTGAGACATCAGATCTTGTACAGTGATACACACCTTGATTACATCTCAGTTTCACTATTGTAATGCATTCTGCATGGGACTGCTTTTGGAAACTGTTCAGAAAATTCAGCGAGTTCAAAATGAAACAGCAAGAATGCTGAGCAGGGCCAGTTACAGGGAGCACATAACTCCCTTATTAAAACGGCTTACTGTCTACCTGTTCATTTCTGGGCACAATTCAAAGTGCTGGTCATGACCTATAAAGCTCTGTGTGGCTTATGTCCGGACTATTTGAAAAATCATATCACTTTATATGAACCTGTTAGAGCCCTAAAATCTGCAGGGGAAGGCTTTCTCAGTCCATTACCATCCCAGGCTCACCTGATGAGGACACGGGAGAGTTCCTTCTCAGTGGTTACTCCCACCCTCTGGAACACTCTCCTGCAAAAGGTTAGGATGGCTCCCTACCTGCTTTCCTTTCATTAGCAGACAAAGGCCCTTTTCGCACGTCATTCACCATGAAAAAGGGCCTCTGGAGCGTTGTGCAATTGTGAGGAGCAGTCCACATGACATCCTCACCATTGCACAATGCTGCCAGGGGCAGCAGGTGCCAATCATGCACTATTTCATTTTCAGCTTGTAGCCAAAAATGGTGCACGAGCACGCATCTCCCCATGGCTCCACATGCACTTACCATGTATGCTGAGCCTCTGGAGCCGTGGCGCTCATGCTTCCTGCCCCAGCGCAGCCTGGGAAAATCCCAGGCTGTGTGGTAGAAGGAAGAAGAGGAGCCCTCACGCTGTCTGTTAGCCAGCAGCCAGCGGCTACAGAAGCGAAGCAGCAGGGATGTAACAGCCTCTCGGAAGAGGCTGCTCGCACAATCCGTGTGCCCCAGTGTTGCAAAAAGGTAACGTGCAGAAAAGACCAAAAACATTTCTTTTTAAGCAGGCCTTTAATGGGTGAGCAGGAGAGCATTTTTCTTATTTATGAACTGTTTTTTTAAAAAAATTATTGTTAGTTTTACAATTTTATATACTTTTAGTGTTTTAATTGTTTAAATGCTTTTAATGTTTTTTAACTTTTTGGAAGCCACTTTGGGGCCCACTTTGGAAGAAAAGGCCACATATAAATTCAATAAATAAATAAATAAACATCTTGATTTCCTGTCTTGGGACACATTCCAGCTTGTTGATATCCTTCTTGAACTACAGTGCTCAGAACTGGACATAGTATTCCAGATGAAGCTTCATCAAAGCAGAACAGAGTACATACAACTACTTCCTTTGATCTGGACATTATGCTTGCATGGATGATAATAATGATATAATAATTACCTTTGTTATGTTTTCAAAAATTGTGAACCAGGCCCATTGTTCATTCCTATAGCAAACTCAGCCAGTGAGTTATGAAAAGGTTGGGTCCACTGTAAGAAAAGAGAGAAGTTTTAGAAGAAGCCAACTATTTTCAGAATTACAGGAAAAAAAATATGAAGTGAAGACAAGAAGTCAAAAACATCTAGTAAGTAACATACTTACCTGGCAGGGGAGATACCATGATCATGAAAAACATCTAGTAAGGACCAAGTATGTTCAGTCACTACAGAATACTGAATCTAGTAAGGAGGGAAATCGAAAACTGAGCAGAAGATGACAAAGGGAATTGAATGAGACCATGAATGTCAGGCTGGGACACTCAACAGGAGTATTCCACATTGTGGCATATTCTTCCAAATCCTGAATTTTTTTTCAGCCTGCTTTTGCTCTTAGTCAGACTACAGCTGCAGAGTGCCATTTTCTTGGTTGCTTTGTTTCTATGTGTGGAGCTATATTCAGCATAATGAACTGGGTGGGGAGCAGCTTTGGAATTATACAGTCCTTGAACAAGAAGGAGGATTCCTAATGTGTCATTTCTAATAAATGTTCCAGAAGTACATGTTATGTTTATGTCAGCCTCTCTGCAGGCAAAGATACTTGTTTCATATTCAAACCCCAATGAATCATTTAAAATGGCACACTAAAGCCTAACATAGCTGTTCCAAAGAAGTCCTCATCATCAAGTGGCTTGGATGGTACGCACATCTTGTCATCATTATTAAAGTCATAAGAGAAGAAGTTCTGTGACTTCTGAGTAAAGGCTGCAGTCACACATAGCTACCAAGAAATAAATATTAGATACAATGGGAATTACTTTTGAGTGCTATTGCTATACATTAAACTGTAACATATGTGTGTGTGTGTGTGTGTGTATTCAATGATTTTTTACTTTACCAACTATCAGTTCTTATTATAGGTCAGACCAGATGCTTTTTTATAGAGAATTTAAATACATGGTTTGACCTATTTTTGGAGCATATGCTAGGTGTTTTTTGTCCTATTGATTCTGCCAATGCTGAGGATGAAATTCTCCTTTCTGCCACACCTTTTCAGCAGTTCTGTCATAATCACTGCCTACTACACACTGAAAAGAAAGATCAACTGGAAGCATGCAGCAGGGAAGCAAAGTCATGTCTTTCTCTGCGGGCAGCTTGTTTTCCTTCCCTGCTGCACACTGGGTGGCACTCAGTGAGCAGCATAGGAATAGAGTAGTATGAGAGAAAGAACAATAAATTATACACTTGTGTATATGTATGAATGCCTTGGCTCCTCCTGATTTGGGAACCATCCCGTACTCATTTCTCATATGTAAATATCAATCACTTTTCACTGAAGAAATGCAGACTTCTAGGGATAAAATCCTCATTCCTAGTTGGAAGGCTGCAGTATATAGAAAACAAATTTTCTTTCTATATATTTTACCAAATTCCCATGCTTGTTGTTTTCTCATTAACATTGAATAATTCCAAGATGGTCAGTAAAAAGTCAGATATTAACAAGTTTTGGGACTTACTGAGGATCACAGTCCAACAGAAGAAACCATCTCACCTCTTCATTGAGAAGCACCTGGAATCTAAAACAATAAAACATGTTTAGCTGTGGAATTTTGTTGGCAAGGAGGACAATAACAGAGGCATATAGCTTTGGACATCCGTCAATTTATCGAACCAGTTTTGGTAGTCTTTGAGAACTTCAGATTTGACCAGCAGTGGCAGCAGCACAACAAAGGATCCATTTACCATGGACATGTTCTGGGACAGTTTAGAAGTACAGTCAGCCTTCCATATCCATGGGTTCTGCATTGATGGATTCAACCAACTATAGCTTGAAAACATTTGGGGGAAAAATCCAAGAAGCAGACCTCCATTTTGCCATGTTCCAAGCACTATGCTGATCTGTAACTCCTGCTGTAGTGTCCTCCCATTTCACAGATCCCCAGTCAATCTTTGGTACTTGTTTGACTTGTTTGCCATTGTATATAAGGGACACCATTTTGGTACACCATTATATGCTTCAGCATCCATGGAATTTGGTTTCCACTAGGGGTCCTGGAAACAAGGCTCAATGGATACGGAAGGCCGACAGTACAAGAGGTCTGTCTGAAGTATAAAAGGGATAATTTTCAGCATGCATTGATCCATTGTATCTTTAAAAGGTACAGAACCATAACAAATAATTTAATAGCTTTGAGGAAAACCTTCATTTATTTCCCACTCACCCAGGGAATGTCAATATGCAGTTTCTATTGTCTGAAACATATTTTTAAAACAACTCCCATGTTTTGGAAGAAAGTTAGGGTATAAATCAAACACGGTTGAAAGGTCAGTGGTAAAAAAGTATATATAAGTCTCTCACCTCCACCTTTAATATCCAGCAAAATTTACCCATGACTTGACATTGTGATGTTCTCTTTTCCTACCCCTCTGATAGTGGTAGTCAGTTCTCGATAAACAGAAAAAGAACTAATAACATGGCATGTTTTCAAGGATGGCTAAGTTGATATTAGTTATAATAGAAGAGCTGGAGATGTGGTTGCCATTTGCAGCTGCAAATATACATTTAGCTTCATGTCTAGTTTGGCCCTGAGTATCTTGCTGTTGATGATTATGATGAAGAAGAAGACATTTATATCATACATTTCTGATGACATGGGACTCAAGGAAGCTCCCAACATGGATTTAAACAAAGTTCATCTAAAAACCTAATGATGTTAAAAAAAATTAATTAAAAATCACATCAAAACATTTATACTTTAGAATAATATAAAATCACTTAAAACATGACAATAACAATACAAGTACAGGAAACACAAACTTTAGAAAGTCCCTTCTGCATAGCCATTTAGTCACCAAATGCCTGTTTGAATAAATGCATGAATAAATACTCTTATACCTGTCAGTGAAAGGAGAGCCGAGAGGACATCCCCGTCTCTCATGGGAGAGAGTTCTATAGCCTGGAAACAGCCACCAAAAAGGCTTTCTCCCATGTCTTCTCCAAGCTCATCTTAAAACAATCTCAAAGCAGAGATGTTTGTTCAGATGCAACCTTAAATATCCTACTCAATTATCTAAGTTTAACTGCAAACACTCTCTGAGGAATGATCAGTCCCACTTGGTCATTTGTCAATGTGGAGTGGACAGCAATATAGAGGTGAGGTTATCTCAGATGAAATCTGTATTTGGATATATTGTGCTCACCCAATTTAATTTGATTTCTGCCTCTGAATCATTCCTTCTGTTGCTTTGCCAGCTTGAAGAACAGATAAACAAAAGCTGAAATTAGGAGATCTAAACTATCCCATTTATAGAGACTGAAGAAGACCACCTAGGAATTAATATTCAAGGTTTCCTGTTGTGATTTTATTTTTTTACTGTTTCAGCCCACAGCCATGCCTGTTGACTGTAGCCCAACCCTCTTTAATGTTATGACCCTTTCATAAAAAAAGATAATTCTGTGATGGGCAGGCTTTTTTCTTTTTTAACACAACAGACCATAATCAATCCCATTAAATTTTAAAGCCCATCCTGCCTATTTAGAAAGGACAAGTGCAGAGCTGTTGTTCCAGGCAAGCCAGCAAATGTTTGCGTGGAAATGCTGCAAAGTGTACCATCGCATTTGGCTCAATCCAAACTAATCGTCCTCCTTGACCTTTGCAGAAACAGTCCTTTCTCATTTCACATCCTCATTTCCCTCTGTTCTCTGTGCCACACTCTCCTGTCCTCCTATCTTTATTTTATTTAGTCATCTGGAATTGGTATGATGAGGCTACGGCTGGCCGTTTAGTTGATAGTTTTGTTGTGCGCTGCCAAGAGCAAATCCTATTTCTCATTCCGTTTTCATTTCAGACTCATTTTCATCTCAATAGCGTATTCCTCAGGAGCTCTCCAATACTTTTCTTCTTTTCTTTTGTAAAACAATGACTGTATTTACTCTGCTTTGCCTTTCTTTGCAACTGAATGGGAGGAGGGGAGGAGGAGGGCTGCCTTTTAGAAATCTTCTCACTCACCTTCCATTCCCAAATATCCTATAAATGCTACAAATGAGTGTCATTTGTGAGTTAAGTAAGAAACTGTAGATGTGATAGATTGGCACGGGTGCAGTTGCTGTAAAGATTTTGTATTGGCACTAATTACAAGGAGAAGGCTGGGTTTGAATACAATAGCAAGGTATGAATTAACAAGCACAGTGGAAATTTGGTAATTAAGGGAAGTGCTAAGCAGCAAAAGATTTTTTTTTTTTGTACAAAGTTGTTTTCTGAGTGTAAGTGACACCTCCAATAATCAAAGAGATTTTTTTTTCTCTGCTTCTTGGTCCTTCCTCTATCAGCACCACAATGTAGGAGCTGGCTTTCCATTGTGTCATTCCACACAGCTGTCATTTGAAAATTATAAACCTAAACACATAGATTCTTCCTATCATTTCATAGTTCCAGCCCCCAAACACAAAGGCTGTAGGGGTTAAGGTCCCATGTGACTGTCAAGTCTGGCTTAAAAATTGACAAGAGGATTCTGGCACTTGTTGTCCAAAAAGAAGAAGAAGAAGAAGCTCTGGGTATTGATTGAGACTGTTACCATCATGGAAAACCCAAGAAAATTTGCTCCCTGGAGAAAAGCAGCAAGTAACACTACCCCCACCCAAGTCAAGGTGAAACTATCCCACACCATCTAGGATAAAGGTTAGTTTTTTAGGATTTTTTATGCATAGGACAAAAAGTTCAAAAACACTTCTCTCCAACCTCTCTAGTATGTATAATGACAACACTTTAATGGCATTGAAAGCCTGTTGCCAAGGGCAGCTGCTTCATTCTGCCTAATGGTAGGACTGGTTCTTGTCAGCATTGCAGTAGGACACCTACGAGACCAAGTTAAACAGTATTCTAAGTGTACATATCTCTACAGAAGGCTGCTACTGTTGAATACCTTTTCAGAAAGTTGTTTAGTTAGCAAATGGTCAGCTGTCACTTGCTTCTGGTTCCATTTCACTTATGCATTTTTCATCTGACTTTTCTCTCTTACCTTCTCTGAGTAATCCTGGACATCTCTGACCCATCCAAGCTGCTTAGATTTTTTAAGGGTGTTGGTGCCTCATTTGCTACCTCCTAGGGCTGCTACTAGCAACTGCTATCCCAGAGCTGCTACTAGCAACTGTCAGGGTCCCAGGAAGGGTTGGGACAACTCATGATGTTAGCCCTGATCCTATCTCTCTTTTTATTTGCTGGCTCAGCAGTACTAGCAACAATGGAATCTTACTGTCCCCTCTAATTTCCAACCTTGCCACTGAACCTGGGCATTGTGGCAAGTTAAAGGGGTGAAAAGACAACCGCTCATCAGTGCTTGAGGTCCATCCTGGTAAGCTCAGTATGGCCCACTTACAGATAAGAGAATTGCTAGAGAATACTTTTACTCATGGGCCTCTCAAATTTTGAGATTGCTCAAAGATTCAATCTCACTTTGAATGTATAGGGCTTTGTCAAAAATGTCACCAGAGTTGTAGCCCTCATGAGATGCATTTCCATTAAAAGTCAGGAATATTTTTACCCAAATGTGAAAATTTTCAGAAAGAGTAGGCATTTATCATGACAGCTCCTATAGCCTGCACAAAAGCCCACAGATGTTGACAACATGTCCCAATGAACCAATTTTTATGTTTACCAGAAGTCAGAATTTTACTTTCAACAAAGCAGTCCAATATTGATGTACTCACCTAAATACTTCAAAGTCACCAGAGCCTGTTTGATTATGGAAGCTAAGCAGAGTAAGCCTAGGTTAATACTTGGATGGGAGGCCACCAATGAATACCAGGTGCTGTATGTCATATTCCAGAGGAAGGAATGGACAAAATCACTTCTGAGTCTACCTTGACACCCCCTCCCCCCAAAAAAACACCTGCCATAAGTTGACTTGGGTTCTTTCTGCTTCACCCTCTCAAACCACCAAAGGGACAGGAGAAGGATAGAATTGTGATGACACTTTTGCACAACATCATCACAGTCTCATCCTTCTCCCATCCTCAGGCAGTGCAATTGCACCCCAAATCATTGATGGGCTTTCTCCATCAATTACCAGTGATCACAATGCCATCCCACCGTGCACCTGCACTTACCTTAGTAGCGGATGCCCTGGAAGCACAACGGCTGCATTTTTTGCCCCAGCACAGTCTGGGATAGTACTCGACAGTGCTGTGGCAGGAAGAAGTGGGGCCATCGTGCTTCCTTTTGCAGTGAGTGAGCCAGTGCAGAGGGGAGTGTTGGCGCCTGTGCTCTTATCCCAGAAAAAACGCTGCTGGGATGACACTGGGACAACCCCAGACCCAGGTAAGCTGCAGAAAGTTCCTTGGCGACTTGAAGGCACATGGAGGATAACTCTCAAAGTCAAAGTCAAATTTTATTTGCATTGAGCCATAGCCCGTTGCAATTATAGCAAACAAAATATATACCAGCAGTCATAACTAGTACTATCATAATATTAATACTAAACAATATTATTCATCAAATATGCCTCTGATATTAAAACAGATGTAAATGCTACAACTAAAGGGCCTTAACATGGAAATACTGAAATCATTTTAAAAGTTGACTGAAAGTTAAATGGGAGAAGATATTTGATGGGCTCCCCAGTTCATGTGGTGACTGGGGATTTATATGAAATCATAAAATCCCAGAGTTGGAAGAGGCCTCATGGGCCATCGGGTCCAATCCATGCTCAAAGCAGGATCTCCAGCTAAAGCATTACTAGCAGTAGCTGTGCAGTCTCTTTTTGAAGACATCCAGAGAAGGAGACCCCACCACCTCTCTAAGCAACTAGTTTCATTGCTGAACCATTTTGTCAGGAAGCACCATTTACTGTTCAATTGAAATCTACCATCCTGTAACTTCAAACCATTGGACCTAGTTCTACCCTCTGAGGCAGCAGAGAACAGGCCTGCACACACCTCTTTGTGGCAGCCCTTGAGGCATTTAAAGACTGTGATCATGTCAACCTCCTCTCCATCTTTTCTTTACCAAGCTAAACATGCCCAGATCTGTCAACCTCTCCTCATATGTTTTGTTCGCCATACCTCTTCTCATCTCCATTGTCCTTCTTTGGACTGATTCCAACTTGTCTATATCTGTCTGAAATGAGGTGCCCAAAACTGAATGCAGTACAGCAGATGAGGCCTGACTAGCACAGAATATAGGGGCACTATTACCTCCCTTTACTTGAGAGCTCTGCTTCTACTTATAGCATTTGCTTTCTTTGTAGCAGCACCACACTGCTGGCTCATGTTCAATTGATCATTAAGGATAATCCTAAGGTCCTTTTCATTTGTAGCACTGCTGAGCCAAGTATCCCCCATCTTATAACTGTGCATTTAATTTTTGTTGCCTAAATGTAGAACTGTGTATTTCTATTGTATTTATTTTAATTAATTTCAGTCCAGTTTTCCATTCCTTTTGTATTTTGTTTTTATCCTCCAATATGTTAGCTACCCCTTCTAGTTTTGTACCATATGCATATTTAATAAGGATTCCATCCTCCACATCATCTAAAACATTGATAAAAACATTGAAGAATGTCACTCCTAGGACAGAACCCTATGGTGTTCCAATTAAGACCTTCTCAATCCTTCCAGTCTGAAGAACAGCTGCTGATGACAACTTTGTGAGCATGATGTTCCAACCAATTATAGATCCATCTCATGGTGTTTCTATCCCTTTGATACTTAGTGAGTTTGCGAATCAAAATATTGTGGAAGACCTTACCTAATGTTTTGCTGAAATCCAAATAAATGACATCTACTAAACTAGAATCTCATTTTTTTTAAAAAAAGATGTAAGGTTAATTTGGCAAGATATGCTCTTGACAAATCCGTGTTGGCTCCTACTAATCACTGCACTGTCATCAAGATACTTGCAGACTCCTGTAGAATCCATTCTGATATTTTTCCTAGTATATAGGTCAGCCTGACTGGTCTTTAGTTTCTATTGCAACCCCCTCCTCCTCCTTCTCCTCCTCCTCCTCCTCCTCCTCCTCCTCCTCCTCCTTCTTCTTTTGGCTGTTTTTTGAAGAGAGGGACAAGATTTGCTCATCTCCAGTCTTCTGGCATCTCACCCATTCCCCAGGATTTCTCAGAAATGATTGCAACTGATTCTGTGTGTATGTCAGCACATTATTTCTATACTCTAGGATGCAGTTCATCTGACTCTGCTGATTTGAACCATTTAGGTTCATTAACCTAACCAGGTCATTCTGACTAACTCTTTATCAACCAAGTTCTCTGCTGGTGCATGGAAGCACACAGTCCTCCTTTTGAGGAAAAAGCAACAACTACTCTGAATCAAAATAGGTATTGAGTAGTTTGCCTTTTCATTGTGATCCGTAAGAATTTTACTATCCTTTCTGAGCAGTGGTCCCACCATTTCCTACCTTGCTTCATTATTCTCTTGCTTTTTTAAAAAAGAAAAAGCTCCATAGACTGAAGCAGCAGTTATATAGAGCTAGTTGGCTGCTAGCTCTGCTATCAAGCAAGTCAGTTATTTAGCAGAAGTCCTGCCTCCCCCCGTTTAGGGACAGCACATGGCCACAAACAAACAAAAGCCCCCACACAAGCTTTCAAAAAAACAAAACAAAAAAAGACAGTCAAAAAGTCAAGGATGACCCTCAAAACACAGCTCACCACCTGTTTTCTCCTCAGAAACTCATAGTCTTTGAGGGGGAGAATGTTAATCCTTCTCTACATGTAACTGCTAATTAATAGTAACTTGCCCCAAGCCAGGCCCAGCAAATGGATCACACCTCTAATTTGCACAGTGGTTACTTTATATTCCTTTCCCCCTGTTTCTAAATTGCTTTTTATAAAAATCTTAAGTGCACGTGGGTTTCTTTTTTCCTGGTAACAGGTTCCATCTTTTGCTCAGAAAAGGAAATCTCATCACATCCAGATTAGCCTACCAAAGACAGCATTGTTTCATAATAATATGCCCAATTTACTGCAGTTTTTTAAATTATTATTACATTACAATGCTGCCAGATTTTTTTTCTTTTTTGCATACTTTTTCTATTCATTACAAAAAAAGCAGACTGAGTCTTTTCACTGCGTGTTTTCTTCCATTTAAACAGCAATTAATATGTCAGTGGTCTCTCTTCCTTGCATTCTGTGCTTTCATTTTTCTCACAAACTTGGAATTCATAAGCTTGCTCCATAACATTGAACTAGGAAACAATACGGCATTTCAAATACGGCTCACTTTCATTGCAATGCACTTGTATATGCTCCCTGGTTTTACATTCATTTCCTAAGATCTTTCACATAAGCTTGCAGGAACAATTGACTTCGCTACATGCATCTTGTTTGGGAAAGTCTGCTTGACCATAGCTGGGACACACTCAAGGTAATGCACAGAAAGGCCATCATTCATCCACCATTGAGCAAAAGGCTCTACCTGTAGCAATTTGTCATGAATGGCTTTAATAGCAGGAATCATTTCACTTCCATTTAGTGTTACAAGCTGTTGAATTTATTACCTCGCCGGTCTTGTAAATAACTGCCCACCAGCCCATTAAATAGGAAAGACCAAAAGTCTGAAATTCTACACATTACAATACATTTCATTAATTTATTTCAATGACCAGTGCCTTTTTTATTGTCATTTGTGAAATGATCTGAGATATTTAGCTAGCGTATAGACATTTTTTTTTTTATCACCTGTGTTATCTGATGTTTTGCATCAAAGCAAATAATTTCATATGGTCACATTATGAGAAACATTAGCCTTTTCAACTAACTAATCACTATGTTGTTATTATTATTAATAAAAGTATCACATCATTTCCCCAGTTTAGGACTTAAGGCATCTCACAATAGATTAAAAAAATTTGCATAGTTTTCACTAAATACAAAACTAAAAAAGCGATAAAATTATCAAAAAAAAAATAAATAAATAAAACCAATTAAAAACATAAATTATTTTTTAAAAAACAGCACAACACAAATAACAAATAGAAATTCCAGCACATTTTTGGATAAGGTGAACAATCAGTCCTTCAAGGCCTGTTGAAATAGAAAAGTCTTCACTTATCTGCAGAAGGAGACTAGAGAAAGTGCCAGTCTAACCTCTCTGAGAAAGAAGCTCCAAAGCCTGAGGACAGATGCTGAGAAGACATTTTCCTGTGCTCCAACCAGATGTACCTGCAAGAGTGGTGGGAAAAAGAGAGGGGTTTTTTTAGAAGGGCCTCTCCCAAAGAACTCAAAACACAGGCAATTTTGTGATGGGGAATACAGTCCTTCAGATGATGATGATGATGACAACTAAACTTTATCTGTTGAATCCAGGGAAAAGAATGATGAAAGAATGTTTAGGATCTCTGGCTGAAGTGCTTCTTAGATCACAAAACCATACAGTCCAGAACAAAGTTAGGATGTTTGTGAATGTTTCATCCCTATTTTTTCTACATCAGTAAAGCATTTGGAATTCTCCATAGTGCAGCTCTTTAATTTCTAATCACTCTGTGTTTACAATTTGCTTCTGCTTTCAGTTTTGAAAACAGGTCGCTTTCAGCCTGCCCCAACCCTCCTTGCTATGAATAGTAGTCAACTTTTCAATGTGGGAAAAAGAACCGTAGGTCCATAGATGATTCTCAGATTGCCAGCTCTCTCTCCTGCAATGGGTTCTGAAAAGACAGGCAAAATATATTTAAGTATACTGTATTACTTATTAAGTATTACATTACTATTATGTATTAAGGATGTATTATGAGTCATATATTAAGTATAATAATTATGTTGTTATTTTGAAGCATGGGCTAATTTAGTAAGAGGAAAACCAGCAGGAATTCCACCTAACCTTCAGTTACATTAGGCCAGAACAGTGTTGCGGGAAAGTTACTAAGATTTAGAGGCAATATAAAAACATTAACTTGGATGGGTTTGTCATGCACGGGGATTTTTGGTACTTTTGATCCAGAGAGAAATTTAGCCACCCTAGACTATACGATTTTCAATCAAGACACACTGGAAACCAGATCTGGGTTGTAACACTATTCATGTAACACTTATTGAGATGTAAAAAAAAAAAAAATCATATAAGTACCAAGAGCTCTTTCACACAAGCATTCACACCGACATACTCACACACGGTCCCTTCGCTGAACCTTGATCAGGTGTTCCCGTAAGGTGAATGACTTTCATTGCCGTGGTTGAAGAGTCACCAAAGAGAGGCTGAAAATCCCCTCCTCTTTATACACACTTTTCTCACTTCTTGGGAACAACATGTCTTGCTGGTTACCATAGTTCCAGAACATACCAATGTTTTATCAGTTTATGTCAAAACGATCTGTATCATGTCGGTTTCTTATCTTCTCTCAACATTCTGTGCAGCTCGGAGTACACTTTGTTTGTGCAATTCCTTCTTGTTTTGTCAACTCTCTTCTCTGGCCAAATCAACATGCCTTTATTTCTCGCTTCACGGTCCAAGTCCATCCTACATTAATGCGATGCGCACGGCCATTTTCTTTGGCTCAGGACTGTACTTTCAACCGGAACCCACTTGTTCATCACAGGTTAATAGACCCTGCCTATCTCTCTAAATGTTTGGGACTGGATCTAGGATAATGCTGAAGAGGCTGTACTGGGGATTATTTTGTTACCTACCACTGAAATTCTGTTAATAAAATCCAAACAGAAACCAACAAATATCTCAGTTACTCTTTCTCCCACAATCAAGGTTTATCTCAGTTGCTCTTTCTCCCACATTCAAGGTTTTGCTTGAATTTGTTAAATTCCAATCTGAATGAATTGAAACAAAATCCTCAATTGAGAAACATCTGTCATGTTTAGGTTGTGGACTTGAATTTTGACAGATTTGGTAAATTCTCATTTAAAAAAAAAATGAACTGAAACAAAATTCTAAACCAAGTCATCTTGTGAGAGAAAAGGCTTGGAGAGCTGATGCTTTAGATTCCGTGTGTGTGTGTGTGTGTGTATTTGTTGTAGTTACTGACTTGGGTGTGAGTCATAATATAATAAAGCTAATCAGGGAAAGTATCCTGCAAAAGAACCCTAGGCACTTCCAATCTCTCTTTCGTCAAGTGATTCAAGGTACCTCACATATACAAAAACTTCCTTCAGTTCACTTGAAAACTTTTGTTGCACAAACAAAGACTGGTTTCAAACAACCAGAAAACTTTCTATCTGTCTCCAGCTTTCTTACACCATCAGCAATTATAATGGTTCAATGCACAGAACAAAGGATATTGCCATCGCCTAATAGAAAATTGCAGTGGTGCCAGTATGTTTGGCATGCTCCCTTCCATAAGCATCTAGGAAAACTAACTTTTCATGTACCACTTTGCAAGCCTGTTTCATTATTCAACACCAAAAGTGAAGGATCATGGCTGATATCTTTAATGATACTTGTAGAGCACAACCATTGCCCACACGCAGCCCTACATCTCCAACCAAGCACCTGCCATGTGCCAAAAGACCCCTGTTTGGAGGTTTGTAAATAGAGGCTGGATGGTTATCTTTTGGGGGTGCTTTGATGTGGGTTCCTGCGTGGCAGGGGGTTGGACTGGATGGCCACGTGGTCTTTTCCAACTCTATGATTTTAGGATTCTGTGATTCTACTAGAACTGTTGAATGGCTGGGGAGAGGGGAAGGCAATGACTACTGTCTCTTGTCCCCTAGTAGTTCACTAGAGAGATGGCAGAGTAATGACAAACTTGTTATTTTGCCTCTTTCCCTAGCAACTGCAGAAGGGATGAGAGGACATTCCTGCTGGCCGGTAAATTCTCTCCACACCCACTGTAGCAGGTTCTCCAAGATGTTTGGAAGCTACTAGGTCATAATTTTGGATGGGGTGTAAGAGAGGTTCTCCTATTTAAAATAAGACATATACCTATGCAAAGTGCATATATACCACCATACCACTGATAGGATTCTGGTCGATGTCTTATATGATCTTTTGTCTGTTTTATCTTTCTCTTCAAGCTGTTCCCTTGGAAGATGTCTCTGATGCCCCTGTCTGGTTACATGTCATTTGAGGTTTTTAAATGGAGATTAAATGGATACTTCCCAGGGATGCTTTAGCAGTGAATCCCTGCAGTGGACGGGTATTGACTAAATGGCCCATGAGGTCCTTTCCAGCTCTTATAGTTCTGTGACATGCTGTCAAGAAACCCTGTCAACTAGGGTGCAATTTTTCATCTTTGAGCAAAAGCAAAAAGACTAAGAGTTGTTATTATTGTTGTTGTTGTTGTTTGTCACTAAGTTTGATATAAAACATCTGAGAAAAGTCAATGTGTTTTATACAAAATGCCATGTCTTTGGAGCAGAAGCTTTGGCCAAGATCCTGCATCATAGGCTATGATTCATAACTTTGTGATGCCAGAGTGAAGTCCCTGGCTGGATGCAAAACACTTGTAGTGAACTGTGACAATGTGTAATGGGGAATCCTTTGTGGTGTGCTGTTGCACAATGAGAATTCCCACAGTGTTTTGGAGCCCTTTGCACAACAAGTCCCATAGGACTCTAATGTCTATTATGCAAAGAAACTCATAGTACAATGACCATGCTGCTGTCTGCGTTTGAGCAATGGTCCCCAAGACACACCTATGTCTTCTCTACTCCCATTCTGAGAATATGAGCATTCTCCAGTGTCACATTTCATCTTTATGTGATCATAGGTCAGTTTACAATAACATAAATACCTAACAGAATGCCAGCCATTTTTGTCTACCAAAAAAAAAAGTGTCAAAAAAGTTCTTAACTGTGAAACATCTTGTAAAAAATCCATACAAATTTGCAGAGTAAGAAAAAACACTTGTAGAACTGTGCAAACATCTTGCTTAGTGGCAAAGACAGCCTTTGATTTTTTTTAGGGGGTGTGGGGTCTTGTTTTGTTCTTGGTAGCAAGACTGAAATAAAGAGAAAAAAATTCCCTACTCTGGAATGCAGTATCCCAGTGGTGGAACTTGCAGTGCATGGAGGGGGCGGGTGGAAGGGGGTTGGGCTACAGCATGAGGGATGTGGCCACTGTGTGCGGGGTGTGGCTGCAGGGTGTGGGGGCGTGTCCAGGGCATGTGAGGGCATGACTATGGGACAGGACACCCAAAAAACATTGTCTTCCAGGGCAAATTGCCTCCATGCCAACACATCCCTGTGCAACAGCAGTATCTTCTGTTTCATGATAAATCTTCTGGCATTTTTTTTTTTATCACATTTCAGTTTAAGCAAGGAAGAAACCAATTCTCAAGTTCTTTTTGTCTACAATTTTTTAGCAACCTCTTAGAAATTTATAGTTTTTAAAAATACATTTTTTAAATTAAGTTCTTATTGAAAACAAAATGACCAACCACCAGTAGTGGTCAAAGTCATTATGTACAACTATCCCTTATTTGGAGAAGATCAAGTTGTACCTGCTTGCCAAGTAGTTGTTAAAGGGGAGAATAAAAATAAAGCATTGAGCATTATCCTCTTAAAATGCGGCTAAGCGAAAAGATTGTCTCAGAGCACTCCTCTTCTTTAAGTTACTCATTCCTCTCTTAATTCCTCATTTAGGATTTGTCTCAGCATTCTAATCTGTATTCAAGACAATGTATTGCAGCCTAGCGCCCAGCCTCCCACACACCCAATTTAATGAACTGCCAGGATTTGCTTCGTTACCTCAAAGACTGAACTAGAAATACAAGGAAGATGGTAATTATCATGTTCTTCAGTCAGACTGTTTCTCAGTTACTCTTACCTTTTCTCTGTAAGGGGGGCAGTTAATTTGGTGCAAGAAATGGGTATTTTAGAGACAGACGTAATAGAAACCTCTTATTAAGGAGGGGAAACAATCTTCCAATTGTTTCTCAGGCTTGGGTGAGGTGAACTGTCTTTTAAATACTGGAAGCTAAAGTTATTCATAAAGTATGGTAGTAACTAGCAGCAAACAAGAAGTTATGTGATCAGTTTCAGTGTGTCCCACTGAAGTGGTAGCTTAAGTGTAACTGAAGCTTTTAGTTACTTCCATAGTTTCAGAGTGTGAGTTCATGCTTCAAATGCTAGCTCCTGCCTAGTTGTTCTCTATGGTGGATGACAACAAGACTATATAGTGACCAGGAGGTGAGCATGTTTTATACCATGGTTCGTTACTTAGTAGTATTCAGTTTTCTTTTTCTTTTTTTTTAAGTAAATAAAAAGTAACCATCCTAGTTATCTTTGAGAAATCAATGGAGACATCTTTATATTTTTAGCTATAATGGAGAGAAGTATTACTGCTTTAACTAGTCACTTTTAAAACATAATATTTATTTGCTTAATTTATAAGCTAACTTTCTCCCAATGAGAGTACCCAAGGTAGCTATAAATATTAAGTTTCCAAGATTTCTAAGAGATAGAAAATCTCATCATATGTGGCTTAAGTACTCAGGGACTTCAGAAGCTGCTTGAGATCAAATTGGTCCACCCAGCCCAGTATTATCAATTATGAGGGAAGTGTTCCTCCAAGGAGTCAGGAGAAGTTTTTCGAGGCTGACAAGGAGATGGCAGGAATTGGCCTTGGGTCTTTTTGAATGAATCTATAACAGGCCCTCCACAATTGTAGGTTTGACTTTCACAGATTTGATTATTTGCGAGTTTCTTTAACTCCTGCCCACCCCACCCAGATACTTGTGGGGGAATTTTCCATCTCTGCAGCTCTAATCAGGCCATGTAGACCTTTAAAAAACTGCCTCTGGTCCTCCCCATCCTTCACCAGCTGCTGCCAGACCAGCTAAGGACAGCTTACAGCCTGATTTCTTAGCACCACAAGCCCTCTTCCAGTGTTGTCAGAGTCCAACTCCCAGCCACTGCCTCTCTGCCAGCAAGGGAAGGAAGAGGAGGCAGTCAGGAGTGTCAACTGCTAACAATCAAGTAGAAATACTGAGCTGAGCCGAAGTCAAGGTCTGATCCAAAAAGTCCAGGTTGCCTAAGGTCTGTCCATAAAGGACGAAGAGAGCCAGAACAAAAGAATCGTGGGAGCTTGAGTAGCCTTTTCCTACAAGCAAGCAGCAAACCACAACAACAGACTTATATAGTCAATGAAAACAGGTGTTACTCATCATTGTTCTGTTTTCTTAAGCCTTTTCCACATTTTATTTTTGAAATGGGGCAGCGCATCCTCCAGCGAAGACGTTCACATTTGGGAGTGAACTGGGTTTGGACTACTTACTGTTTGTCCAGACTTCAGCCCGCTCCGGAACACCCAGAACTGGTGGTCGCCCATGCTATTGAAAGACCAATTAAAAGAGGACTTTCAATAGCACAGCACGCCCCAGTCCATCACTCTGCTAAAGTATAGATGTACAGGCTCATGCCAGCGCGAGTCTGCAGATCTTCCAGGGGCGGGCCTCCATTTTCGTCACTGGAGAGTGTGTAGTGCAGGCGCACGCTGCTCCGGACCATCGTGAATCATCGAGGGGGAGCATGCCAGTCCGGTGAGTAACTGACTGCCCCATTTCCCCTCCAAAGTGCGGAAAATCCCTTAGTCTCACCAAGATGGTTTCTCTTTGAGCTGTTCTTTTTTGTCTCCCCTGTGATTGGGGGCTAGTGGGCAAAGGTGGATCTAATCCCTCTAAATCATTGCTGGTCCCTTGTCTCTGGCGCTGACTGTTACAACTCTGTTTCAGCTTCTTTTTTGACAGATGGGGGCGTTGGCAAGATAGTTTGGTCTGTCACTCACTCTGTTTCTGGCACAATCAATTGCTCATCAACCTCTGAGCCATCATCTATCACAAATGCCACCTCACACCCAAAGAAGGAGATGAGTAACAGAGAGGTAGTATAGGGCCACAATGCCACCCTTCTTTCTCTGACCCGGTTTGGACTCTGTGTGCATGTTCTCCCCACCATGCCCTTTCACCCTTCTCTCTCTGACATACACACATTTTAATATTTGCAATTTTTTCCACTTCTGCAAGAGTCCTGAGCCCCTAACCCTAGTGAACATAGAGGTCCAACTGTATTTCAACAAGGAAGTGTTCTGTGTTCTGTGTAAATGGCCACAGATAGCATCCTGGCTGTAGCCTGACCATCTTCATATATGATATTCAAATCTATACACTCTGTGAGTCTAGACTGCAAAGTGAAAATGCTTCTAAAGTCAAGGTGCAAATTTCACGATCTCCAGTAGAAAAAAATAAGCTGCCAGTGTTACTGCTCTCGCAGTGTCTCTATTTTACAAACATACTGTCCTGTTCTGGGCTTGATCAGTCTCAAGGGTAAGATCCACCAGTCTAAAGTATAAATGAACAGTGTCCAAATAGGAAGTGGGTTACTTCAGAAATAAGGCAATCCATAAGGCCACTAGCTTTGCCCATTTTTTCCCCAACACCTGTGGAGTCTCAGGCTGGGAGAGGGATAAAGAATCTCTTCTTTTTCCTCTTATTATGGCAATCTCCTCTGGAAGCGTTATCTTGGATCAGAGCTCCTTGGACTTGATAGCACAGAAGAACAAACCACCCTAGAGCCCACAGTTGTATGGATCTTTGGCCCAAGTTGTTGAGAGCTCCATCCTCTCTTGGGATTTAGATCCCACAAGAGATATAAAAAGAATGAAGCTGACATAATTTTTACTTCCCTATCTCTTTGTATCCCACCACGGTGGTGTAGTGGTTTGAGCATTATACTATGACTCTGGAGTCCAGGGTTCAATTCCCTGCTCAGCCATGGAAGCCCACTGCATGACCTTGGGAGTATCACATACTCTCAGCTTCAGAAAAATCCATGATATGTTTGCCTTAGTGTCACCATCAGTATGACATGATTTGAAGGCACACAACAATTACAATTCTACAGCATTCTTGCATTGTTAAATTTTTGCATCTGGTTGTAAGACTTTTTTTTCCTACTCCCAACATGGAAATTCAAGCATATTCTGCATATCCTCCCCCCATATAGGTTTTTCCCCTGATTTATATATTGTTTGTATTTGTTTGCCGTTGCCCAATTTTTTTTTAATCTACCTATTTTAATTGTGCATATTTTTAAAAAATATTTTGCTCATGTTTTCATTTCTGAAACACATCATAAGCCTCACAAACATACAGCTTTTCAGTCAAAATGAGCTGCATTTTTTGGGAGTTGGGGGAGGTGGGAACGGGATATTTCTATACAAAAATGTGAACCCAATTAATTTCGTTTCCATCTCCATTCTACAGTTATATCTCTCCAGACCAAGATCCTCTAAAGAACTGTCTGACATGTCCATCAACTCATTGATCATGTCTCACATCCCAGAAAAAGAGCTTTCTGACACTAAGAGGATGTGTTTTTGTCAGTCTGTTGTTAGTACCACAGAGCGCAGAAGTCAGTGTATTATTCTGACAAGCCCAGAATGAAGGGGGGAAAAAACGGAGGGAAACCAGCTGCAGTCATGTTAGTTTGTCAAATATCCAGCTTCCATTCCAGCTGCTAAAACTACGATGGTCAAAAATTGGCTGTTGAATGAAAGTATGTTATTGTTGAAAGTTCCCTTGACAGCTATGAAGAAGGACTACTGAAGTTTTCATGTATGATGCTGACACAATATTTTCCCTTCTCCTCTCCTGTTAAAATTATTCAATTGGAGAAGAAAGCATATTACCATTTCCTTCACATTTAGATCAAAGATAGGAATGGTGGTAGTAAAAACAGGACATCCAAAGACTGTGTTTTTCCTGTCATTATTCTGAAGGAAACTTAAACAAGGTTACTGTCAACAGTTTCCTTCCACAAAGATTTAACTGGTATAGCTTATGGTACACTTGATTCTTCCATTACACCTCCCTCTTTCTCTCTGTTTTAAATTGGTAGCTCATTTCGTGTGTGTTTTTTTCTTTCTTATATTAATTAATTGTGCAGATTAATTATTGTGCAGTTTTATAGTACCTTTAAGCAGTAGTTGTGGTAGAGCCTCATAAAATATTTATTAATAAATGTAAAGTGTTCAAGATCTAAAAATAATCTACATTAATTTAAAGAACAACAATGGGGTGTTTTGTGTGTGTGTGTGCGCGCGCACATATGTGTGAAGACCTTGATAGTCAAACATTCCTTGATTCTTTGTTTTATTTTATTTTTTTACTATAGTTGATCTTAGCCAAAAGGCAAAGAAGCGATATTTTATTTTATTTTTAAAAAAAGAAGGAAGGAAGACCTGTTCAGAAAAAGTTAATAACAAGTACATGAGGATCAAGTTGTTACATATACAAATATCATATATATGCATATGTATACATACATATATACATGTATACATACACACATATACATATATACATACACATACACATACACACATGCATATTTGCAGCAGGAAGGTTTGGAATTTAAAGTTCTATTAACAGTAGACAATGCACCTAGCCATCCTGAATCTGTTTGCTGTGAAAATGATTTTATTTTTAACTTCCCAATACATTCATTCAGCCCCTTGATGCCCCTTGGACATCATTTATTTTGTCAAGGCCACATAAACCCACTTGGTATTTAACAATATTTTAGCAGCATTTGATACAGATTCTAAAGTGGACATAATGTAGTGCTGGAAATCTTTCATAATTATTGACACAATGACATTCATCAAAGCTGTAATAGATGAATTAAAACCAGAAACTGGAAATACCTGCTGGAAAAACTTGTGGGGTGACTTTATGGATGATTTTTATGCTCTTCCAGACACTGATGGAGAAGCTTAGAGAGTCATTCATGCAGCAAGACAACTTGGTGGAGAAGTGTTTGCTGACCTGCTGGATGAGGAAATGGAGGAACATATGGATGGCCATGAAGAAGTGTTAACCAATGAGGAACCAAAATAACTTGTTAAGATATCTCCAGAAGAACAGTGAGAAGAAACAGAAGTAAAACCAGCAATGTGGACATTAGAACAATTTGTCAAAGTGTTTCAAATTTCACAGATATTAAAAGATAAAATAATGGAATACAGTCTCTGGATGGAATCAGGATTAAAGTCACTTGTATGATTACTGAAGGATTACAACCTCTGTAGCAACACTTTGATGAGTTAGAAAAGAAAAATAACTTCCAGTTATAGCATTCTTCCAAAAGGTTCCAGGAGGAAAAAAAAAAAATCATTCAGAAGATCCCTAAGAAGTAACATTGATGTTGTCTGCTCCTGACATCACCATCCAGCAGTCGATATTATCCTGGCACTATAATCCAGGATCTCTTTCTTGATCCTTTTCCTGATGATAAATCACCTTCTATCTTATTGCCATAAGGTCAATACTATCCTAGCAATGAGATACTAGTGTTAGGTTACTATTGATCTTCTGCATATGAAAACATTTTATTTCCATCTCTTATTAGACCACAGGTTGTTCTTAATTTTTATGCTTTTTTAAAAAAGTTGTGCATTGGCTTTGGACTGCAAATAATGGCTACAAAGCTCTTAGATACTAAAGTACTGTCTAGTTTCAGGGCCTTCTCTCCAACTGCATGTTTGTCTTTATATGAACATTGGCCATTTACACACGGGGTTTTTTAAACAGGGCAGAGCGTCCTCCAGGGGCGACGTCTGCAGCTGGGACCAGACTGGGTCAGACCTACTGAACGTAGATCTGCAGTCCAGCCTGCTCCCAAACGACCCCAAGTGGTCATCCAGCGTGCTTTTGAAAGACCGCTAAAAACAGATTCACCGGGGGTGGGCTTTAGGCTGATGAGCTTCAACAGTTGGTCAAGATCCTCGACCAACCAGAAGCCACCATTTTCGTCCCCGGAGCACTGTGGGGCGGCTGCCACAGACTGCTACGGAGAAGCGTGGACCAGACCAGAGAGCCCAAAAGTCCGGTGAGTAGCGTCATGGGGTGATTCCCTCGCCCTGTCCAGAAATGGCCATTGTTCATCTCATCGAGAAAAATAGCATTCAGTTTTATCCACATTTTTTAAAGAAATCTGGGAACATATCCCCCCCATGAACACAGGACACCTTCTCTCTTCCACATTCCCTGTATCAGTACTATGTTTTCGAGGATTAAATTTGCTTGGGCCTTGTTCAGCTACTGGGAACAGGGGTTTTCACCTTCATTTATGTGTAGCAGTATACACAAATGCCGGGATATATAAATGGGAGGGAGACAAAATGAGGTTATTACTCCCCAATAAGAATTCTGCCGCTGAATGAAATTTTCTGTTAGTTCCTGATATTCTAACACTGAAATAATGTAAAACTTCAGTCAAGCATTTAGAAATGGGCATCCAAAGAAAAGGGGCAGGTAAAGTTATCAAGGGAATGTGAACATAGAAAACATAAGCATTCTAGGTATGAATGATTTTTAGTGTCTCGCTCTTTGAAGTGCTACAAATTTAGAGAACGAGAAAAGAATGTAGGGATTTCTGTTGGTAGATTACCTCTTCCCCCTGCCTCACATAGCTTCATGTCCATATTGGTTACTATGCAGGTGATAATCTGGGATGCTGGAAAATGGCAAATTCCATCTGACATACATAAGCTTAAACATTCAAATGCACAAGTTGCATGTAAATGGTATAATTGAATATGTGGAGTTCAGACTAGCTGACATGAATGAATCTGACCAGTCTCCTCCATATTTTCATTTGTAATCAGATAAATAATGGGAGTTGTGTGCCTGTCCCTAAGGGACTAGCCATTTTGGGGAACACAACTAAGTTACCCTCTAGGAGTATGGTAAGATTAAACTTTAAACCTCAACAGAAATGTTCTGCCTCAAACATAGTGAACCCTATGATACAAAACAGAGTGCTCAGGGGTGGGGGAAACACAAACATCCCATTTATGCTTTAATCACATACAACATGATTATAGCTTTGACTTTGCCATTCCTCTGCTGTTTTCTATTCCACTTTCAAAGTTTTGCCTTTTTTTAATCTTAAGCTGTTCATCCGCTAAAAGCATATTTATCCACCTCTGTTGTTTACTGTCATTAATAGCAATTGCACTTTGCTGTGTGTCCTTGAAATGACATAAATACTCTCCCTTTCACACACATGCACAGAGAGAGATGGGGAAGGGACAGGCAAGCACACAAACAGGAGAAAAAAACCTTGCAAAGACTATAATTTAATAATGCAGTATAGTGTGAAGAGAGTGGTTATGAATCTTAGAAATGCTTCTAAATCACTGCATTATGTGTTTGAAACTTTTCAAAAGAACATGGAACCTTTTTGTTTCTATTTTCTGCTTTTTTTATTTCAGACTACAAAAAGATTGAGAATATTATTTTATGTCAAAACAGAGTGTGCTGTTACGATAAAATGCCATTTTGCTATTAGAGTAACAAATTAATTGTTTTGACATATTTTAACAATGTGCTTACCTTATAGGTTTTTACATTTGTCTGTTTCTGCGGGTATAAATTGAGAGGAACTGATATACAGTCACCTAAATTACTTTACATTTTGCTGTTTTCTTTTTACAAACTGGTAGTATTTGGTGACTGAGGAGCATCATCAGAAGATGAAAAGTTTCATCATTTGGCAGGTTTGAATGTCCAAGTAAGATTTAAAACTATGACCCAACAGATATTGATATTCATAGGCTATTGTCTATGAAAGAACATGCACAAGGCTGGGAACACTTTTCAGTAGGAATATAATTATTCACTAATTTTCTTCAAGAAGGAAGGAACAAGTAATTTCAGCAATTTTCTTCCCAGTGTGAGGAAAGCCTTTGAAAACTGTTCAGTTTTCAGAGGCTACTCACAGTTCAGGATTTATTTTTGTGCAGAAAACAGCATTTTTCTGTGCAATAGACAGTATTTTCTGCACAGGAAATAATATTTCTGCAATAAACTATTATATTCAATGGAGAAAGTACTGCTTTCTATGCTGAAAATGCTGCTTTCTTCACAGAACAACCCCATACAAATTCTACATAGAGTATATTTGAAGGTGTAGATTCTCATTAATTCAGGATGTTTGTATCAGGCTTTCTCAACACTTAAGAAACATGTTACATTTAACCATTTCTTGAATGTTTTCTAATATTCTTTTGACCCCTATTTTTCAGCGAAGTGGCTTCATTTTTTTGTGGAAAAACTGCAAGGGACCGGATGCTATTGCTGGACAGGACTGTGGCCAAAAATGTGCAGGGAATCATCTCAAACAGTCTCTGTCTCTCTTTTCTCTTCCTCTTTCTCTCAGACACCTACACACATGCACACTCTTCATCCACACTGTTCCTCCTTTCTCTAGCTCTCTTTTGATCCTCCCACTCTTCCCAATTCCTACCCAGCTAAATCCACAGTCCCCCACACAAGGACCACTTTTTGATTTTGTTAAGTATGTAGGAGCCCAAAATTATTTATGATCTATTGCCAATCAACTTGAGATATACCAGTGAAGCCTGACCAGCCTTCTAGAGATGCTGCAAGAAGGTGTCTCCAATAAATCTGTTGACTTACAGAAGTGAAAAAGACAACATACAATGTGAACAGGACACATAAGCGTCCTTCAGGGTGTCATTAAAGTCCTAGCCTGAGACATATAATGTGACACTGGCCCTTTTCACATGCGGGAGGGGAAATGGGCAGCTCCACGCAGAAACGTAGCTTACCTTTATTCCATTGCCATGTGGAGCTGCCCGTTTCGCCGCTCCACACTCGGTGGCGTCCGCGGTGTCCGCTGCGTCCGGCAGCACCCAAAATGGCGGCTTCTGACTGACGGAGGCTCTCCACCAGTCAGAGAAGCTCGCCAGCCGGAAATCGCGCCCCCCCCCGCGATCTGCAGGCACGCTCTTGCACGCGCCTGCAGATCTATACCGGCGCTGAGACAGGGCTGGACGCCCCACGACTTTTAAAACCCACAGGACAAGTGGTTTTACAAAAGCGCGGGCAGCGCCTCTTCCAGTTGCCACAACGTGGATTGGGGTGTGGATTTACTCTAAAGTAATCCACTCCAATCCACGTTACGGTGTAGACAACCTCCATGGAGGTTGCTCTACACCTTTTTTTTAGCCCCATGTGAAAAGGGCCACTGTCTTTTAAGTTCAACACATGATACCCTGGTGTGCCAAAGCAGGTCTGGATTTTACCAGTGCTTACATGGGGGACTATCTTCAAATCTTGTGCATGTCACTCTGTGTTTTGTCCTGGAAACAAGGTGGATCATAAATGTATTTTTTTTAAAAAAAGAACTAATTAAAGGGTTATAGCTATCTGTATAACTGTCCTAATTGCAAAACTATTTTCTTCTGCTTTGACTTGTATATCCTTTGACATGTACGTGCTCTGAGTTTTTTTGATGATGTTGTTCAATGATGTTGTTAGCATCATTGTTGCAAAACCTCTACATGTGAGTATAGAGCAATGGGGTTGCATGAAGAACCCCTTCCACTGCAGTTCTCCAGGGAAGCAAGCATTTTCCTTTCTATAATGAAGTCCATAAACAAGAGCAATGATGTAGCCACGTATATGGATGTAGAGTCACAATGCAGCAACTTTTCATTAGAATTAGAGCATTTAGAGACAACTATATTATGGGACCATTGGGCAACTCTGGTACTGTTAAGAGTCAGCTGTCAGCATTTTCATTATAAACCCAATTTTTCAGGGGCTGATAACTACCCCTACTCAGGAATGAAGTGTGGCCATGAACTCCCAACAAGGGAGACATATTTTAACTAGTGAAAGTTGGGCAAATAAAAGGGGAGAAAGTCTAACTCCTTGAGGGTTTCTAGTAATAGTTTATTTCTCAACTACAGTTTTGTGCAAAAGAGGCATTTCAAAGTAGCAAGAAAAGTTATTTAAGTTGGAAGAAACATAGAGCTATATTTTTAATGGTTCTAAACTATTTTGAACAGGTGAAACTGTCAATTCTGCTTCACTCAGGTTCTCATTTTCCTGAACTTAACTTCAAAATCATGAAAACAACAAATATTGGATGGTATAGTACCAATAATGAACTATTAAAACTATAAATCATATGTAAATTGAACTAATGAGGAAGTATAATGGAAATCAGTTTTAGTGGTTTGCTTGCTTAACCAAACGGGCCATAAAACAATTGCGTTTGCTTTGCTTCACAATACAAATTAAAGGGGCAGTATAATAATAATATGTGTACTTTGTGAGTTAAGTAAATGTGCTGTTACAGATCAAAACAGTACAAACAGATAGACAAGGCACTATTATTTTAAAATATGAATCACAATGAAAAAGTAAGCCATTGCAGAATTGGAAAATTCTGATAAAGAGCACTTTGGATGAATGAGAATCTTCATAGTTTGTGACTTATTCTCTGCAAAATTTACATATGGGTTGTTTCTGTGAAGAAAAAAGTATTTTTGGCACATCTATGCCAAAAACAAAACAAAAAAACACCCTGTTTCTGTGGGGGGGGAATCATATGTGAATTTTGCACAGAAAAAAATTCTGAACAAGATTTTCTGCCTAGAAAATAAGCTTCCTAAATAGAAATATTATGTATAGAAAATTTGTTTCCTGTACAGAAAATTCTGTTTCTTGTGTATATTCTGTGCAAAAATACAATGTGTAAATTTTGTGCAGAATATGTTCCCAACTACAAATAGTTTTCTAAACTATACAACCTACCTAAAACACTCAAAGACAAACAGATTTCTGCTCAAATTAACACACATGGCAAAGGTTGCATCTGATGAAGGTTCCTATGGTCACAAAAGCTTATGCTGGAAATTTCTTTTTTCTTATTAGTTTCAAAAGTGTTGCTGTGTCTTTTAAAAAAATAGACAGAGGATTAAGACAAAACAAAAAGTTTAGAACTACTTTTTGAACAAAATAAAAGGTAGGGAAATTTAAAGAGCTGAGTTTGAATTCAAACTTTCATGGTATTCCATGAAATTGTTCAAATGTTCACCAGAGTTCTTTTAACAACCTACTTCTAACACCCAAGTCTAATGAATGGAAATATGACTTTACACAATTTCTGTCTGTAAGAAATGTGATTGCACAGTGATGTCCTGCCCTAGATTGTAAGAGCAATCAATAAGCATAACCCAAGTCTGTTTTTTCTTCTCTTATTATACCACCTTGAGCCTTACCTTATATTAGACATGAAGCCTCTGTACTCCAATTTTGCAGACTCAGAAGCCCCCAGCACTCTCTCAAAACTCTTCAATCACCATGGGTTTGTTTTTTTTCAAAAAAATAGCAGGATTTTGAAGCATTTTTGCCCTACAGATATATGAAATGCTACCAAAAGATGCAAAAATAAAAAAGAAATCCAAGCCCAACACAGAAACACCATCAGAATTTCCCAGCACTAAGAAAATACTTACATTTTAATCTGAATCCTTCTCAAAATGGTGACAGGAGTGAAGAAAAGTAATTTCCAGTCTCAGTTTTGAGAAGGACTGTAATGAAGACAAAGCTATTTGGGAGCACTATCAGGGAAGGTGTGAGACACACAAAGGGAAATTGTCCCTGGTTCCCATGCTTTATATGGTCATGATCATCCCTGCCTTATATTGTCATGATGCTTATTTTTTTATCTCCAGATCAGTGCAAATTACACTGGAGTGTCCCATTCCTCTCTGGAATTGAACTAGGACAATCTCATTCAATCTGAAGCAGGCAGAAATTGAACTGAACTAGCCCAATATGCTTAAGGATTTGGCTGAATCAGTTAGCATAGTCTTAGGGCCTTTCCACTCTACATTGTTATAATGCTATTATTCCAGTTTCAACATCCTGTGGAATCCTGGGGTTTGTAGTTTACTGAGGCCAAAAAACTCCCTGGTTGAGAATTCTAAAGGCCCCTCCCTAACTGGATGTTGAAAGTGGAATAATAGCAGTGTAGGGCAGAAAGGCTCTTAGTGTAAGCCTTTCCACTGAGTCATTGCATTGTGCTGTCAACACAAGCTCTCATTTCCAGATCAAATAGAAATAACATCTTCAAAAGGTTCTGAATCTGATTCCATAAAAAGAAAAGAAAAAATCCAGGTGAGAAGAACGGCAGCATCTTAACTAACATCAGTGAGGACATGGATGTAGTATTGAAGGAAGAGATTTTTGGAGTAATGGAAGAAGGTTATGTGATTAACTTTCCTGAAGCACACTTTACCAGCCATGTGAACTTACTGTATATTGTCAACTTTCTGAGTCATAGAAGAGCTTTGCTCCATTTCCAAATGAAGGATCAGTAGGATTAGAGAATTGTAATCAATGCTTACCCATGCATTCTTGTTAAGCACAGAGAGGGCTTTTGAGCCATCACTAACATCTTCAACTCAAAAGATATATCCCCTTTCTGATAGTTAATTTAATCATTTATTTTTCCTTCCATCAAGACATTCTTAATAATAGAGCAAACATAAATCCTAGGCTTAGATTTCTAAATTAGAATTTGAATGTTAACATATGCACACAATGTGTTTTGTGTGCTGTGACTGGTGTTGTGGCTGTGTGATTGGTGAACAGCTCTTTGGAGTGGGAATTTTAGCTTCTAGTCCTACTATCTGCATCTTGAGACAGTGCTAGGAGCTCAGCATTAGAACACATGCTTTGTTTATAGGAAGTATTGGATATATAATCCACAAATAAAATCAAAGATAATCTGTACTTCAGAAGATGGAAGAGGGACTGGAGATATCTCTTTTTGTCAGCCCCCCTTCAGAAAAAGACAGCTACACTGCCATTTTTTTTCTGAATATTTTCCGTAATGTGTGGCTGTCATTTCAATACCTCCTCCACTAGACCAGACCAAATGTGGACAGAACAAAGATCCAGAATATTGTGGAAGATACAAATGGTGGAGATGCTTCAAATGTAGCTTGTTAACTCTGGTACTGCCACTGCTAACTTTGAACCATTTCACCAATACATTTTTGGAAGATACCTCTTCCCTCTTAAAAATGTCCCCACTCCATTTATCTACCCACAAAGAAGGTGGGTAGTTTTGAGATACTAATTTTGCACAGCTGTAAAAAGGGTAGAAGTCTACAGAAATTTTTTTGCCTGGTACTTGATGCCAGTCGAAGTGTGCAATATTACACTAAGGTCCTTTTTGCACCTTACCTGTTCTCGGTGGCATCCTGTGGGGATGCTGCCAGGAGGATAGCATGACGGGAGTCCACCCTTCTGCACTGGCTGTCTCTGGGATCCAGGAATTTTGATGGCCCTGTTTTTTCCTACTGCAGGGCAGCCAGATACTGTCCCAGGCTGCACTGGGGCAGGAAGTGCAGCCATTGTACTTCTGGTATCTCTGCACACAAGCTAAATTCAGGATGGTGGTGTGATCACAGGTCATTGATGGGGAAAACCTGTCAATGATTTAATCTGTGATTGCACAGCCTGGGGATGGGAGAAGGATGGGACTGTGATGATGGTTACACATGACATCCTCACATTCCTATCCTTCTCCTGTCCCTATCATGGAATGACAGTGTCCTACGAGAAGGGCCTGAAACCAAGGTGTGCCTCAGTGTATGTTGACATGATGTGTTTTCATTAAAATATCTTGAGCAGAGGTTTGAAGATTGGTTTCATTTTAATAGTACTTCTCTGTACCCCACTACCATTCTCATCCTAAGTTCCATTTTGGACTGCAAAAGCTTTCTTTTCCTTTCCCACATGGAAAAGCATGTATATCTCAATATATACACTTTTGACTGTATCTTGCCACCAAACAGGATGTTCAGCAGTTGCAATATTATAAGCTTAAGATGCTGTACCTGCTGAGGATTCATGATTACAGCCATGAGCAACCAAATGTGATCCCAACAACCTACGTTCATAGCCTGGCAGTAACTCAACCAAAGTGTTTCAAAGGCATTGGAGATCAGGGTGCTAGGAAATGACACCTACTGTGCTCTTCTGGTTGTAGGATATCTTGGGTAAGCAGTTGTAAGACTCTGAGGAATTTCATAGAATTGGATAAATTTGTACCCTTCTCCCCCACATGTATGTGTGTGTGTGTGTGTGTGTATACACACACACACACAACAAAAAATTCTTTCTCACCTCTAATTTTGAGATAAAAAATAATGCCAATTTCTCATTGGTCTACAATGAGCATTATCTGATTACTCTTGGTTCACTGTAACTTATGAATGAACCTGCTTCAATTGCTTTTCTTCCCCACTGGTGGTATATTTACCATGAAGGTTTTCTCACAATCCTAGCTTCTCTAATGGCATAGCTTCTGAGGATGTGATAACAACGAAACGACAGAATCATTATGAGTTCTTCATTTCATGTAATGAAAGCTCCTCCAGAGGACCTACTTCAATGGTCATATATTTCAGCTATACACCAAGTTTAATTTAAACCAGTGAGCTAGAGGTTAAATGCCCTCTATCACATTTCCAATATCCTCCCATCAAAACTCTTTCTTTCTGCACATAAGATACAGACAAAGTCTCAACATCCCACCGTAATAAGGGCCATGCCACCTTGAAATAATACCAAAACACTTAGCTGCAAAAAAGCTTTCCTAGATGGCCTCTTTTCTTATTTATTTCTCTTTTGTGTGTCTCATACATGAACTATTCTTACCAAAAAAGAAAAGACCAGTTAGGGTGAAAGAGAGAGACAGGAAGAAAATCTCTCTATATGAGAGGCCAAAGAAAGCAACTGGAAATAACTGATTGACCACTTATAACTCTTTAAAGAAAGAAAGAGAATGATTCTTAGTCTTTTTTGCTCCCTTGGAGAAAAAAAAATAGAACAGCATTTTTTTAAAAAAAAATCAAAAAATGGCTGGAGGCAAAAGGCCTTCTCAGGGTGGAAAAAGATTTTCTTGTATTACTGCATTTTATTTTATTTTTCTTTAAATCTCTTTTAGCTTGAGCAAACCGCCTTCTCCTGCTGTGAGGAATAAAATTAGCTTGCTTCAGAGGTAAGTGATGGTCTTATTGAAATTCTATATTTTCTTGTACCAGTTGTTGCCAAGTGAACATTAGCTGCTTCCTCAAGATCTCAACACAGGAAAAACACACAGATAGTCACTGTGCATCACACACACAGCTTCTCTAGTGAGCTGTGATGGGTCAGAAAATGCACCAGGCCTTTCTATATGATTGAAAACTTCCTTGCATTGACTTATTTCAAGCCTGAATGTTTTCTAGAAGTGCTGTTAAAATCTTCATTAAAGATTGGGTACACGTTGTAATCTTGGGTATGGCTTCCCAGGTGGGGACTCCCAGATATCAGTTTGATATCATCTAATTCGACCTTAGCTGGACCTGTTCTCAGTCACCTCACTCCACATGTTTGTGAGTTCTCCGTACAAGCACGGACATGAGTGCGGCCACTAATTGCCTTCACATTCCAGTCTCTTTTGAGGCCAGCAACCTAAGCTTTGCTCCCAGCTTCAGGGAACTTCCATGCGTACATTCGATAATAGCTGTGGGGCTCTCAGCAGAGCCAGCCCGGTAAACAAGTCATTTACATATTGGCTATACTATTGTCATCAAGCGTTAAGCTCATCAGGTTAAATTGGACCTTTCCAAGTCCTTTGTCCAGCACCAAAACTCCTTTTGTTCTTACCTGACTTGCCATAGCCGAGAGGCACAAACTCCCCTATAAAAACCCCTCACTTTCATTTGGACTACCTTGGACTGCTATCCTGCCCTGCTGCTGGCCTTCTAAGGAAACTCCCCTCAGCCCGCCATGCTGAGCTCTCTCCGTCTGAGCCCCATCTCTTCATTTCTTCAGGACAACGAGACCAGGTGTCGTATTGCCTACCCTTAAGCTTTCCAATTCTGTTTCTCAGTTAGTACATGTGTGTGTTATTTATTTTCTGTTGTTTTTCAATAAAACTGTTAGTTTTGGTTACTTTAAAATTTGTGTGCCTATTCCCTGACCTGAAGCCATAGACATTGGGTTGTAAGATCCTTGCAAAGTTACCCTGCCTCTCGCTAGCCAAAACAGTGCTTCAGCTAATTTCCCCAATTTGGTATTTTATTTGGCAATCTGGGTGCCCCTCCCGGGACCCCCCAAAATACAGGGTAACAATGTGAGAGGGAATTCTGAAGACAGTGTAGTTAATCAGAATTTCCTAGAATTTACAGAATCTGAATATAGAAAAAAAGTGAAGCTGACAGATTTTCCCATTTTCTAGGGAGTGCATTTTTAATCAGAATTTACAAAACTCACATAATTCTAATGTGGGAGAAATTTGTCCATCCTTACTAGAGATCCATTTAAGACTGCCATGACACACATACATGCAGTGGACAGATAACAGAGTAAACTTCTTGTGGTTGTACTAAACTGTAGAACTCACACCTAATTGAGAGTCAGCTCTCATTTTCACTTTGCTATTGACCTTTAGATATCATGTAACATCTAACTTCTTCAGTTGTGCTCTCAGCAGTTAATCCTGATGGTTTAATTTACTTTATTTATTCACAGTTTTGTTTGTTTCACTATATCTGGACAAATGGTTTCCTGGCTGCTTTTATAAAATATTGTGCATACTAATAGCAAATTCTCCACTCATTCTGGTGGAGAGGAATGGCATATCACAGAAGAAGGTATGTCTCCTTGGTTGCACCATGTTGTTGCCAATATTCCAAGGGTGCGTGTATAAGGGTATGTTGCTATTCTGTTTGCTGTTCTCCTTTGCTATTTTACAGAATTATAAAACTGGAGAATTGTTTGATATAGGTGTCAAAACTAATGAGTCAAAGAAAAAAAAAAGATTATCCAAATAGAGAGGAGGGACTTTTGTTTGTGATGAACATTTTTCTTTTCAAAAATGTGCGTACTGGAGACTGAAACACTATCCAAATACTCAAGGATAAAAAGGGAAGGGGGCTTTTTGAGTATCCAAAAACTACGACAAGGAGAATCCTCCCTAAACCCCTTTCTTGTCCCCTTCCACGTCTTCAGATAGACTCAAGGGCTATTCTTTCAACCCAGACTCACCTATTTTCTGTCCTTTCAAACCAGGCAGACATGGACACCACTAAGCAAGAATGGTCCTTAGAAGCTATGTTCAGCTTCTATATCTGGTGAATAATAAGATGTGCACTCTTGTGAACCAGCTATCAGAATAAGAGTATTGGGAAACCAACCTCCTGGATCCTTGCTTGGCTTTCCTCACAATTCTTCTGATGTAACAGGGGGGAGAGGATGAGCTGGAGCTAAGTGAAGATCCTTGAGAGCTGTAGTCTCACAATCCTCATCTTGCTTTGCCCCGCACATGCTATGGATGGCATGTGTGAGGTGAACAGGGGAAGGTATGAGATCATACTGGAAAGTTACAGTCTCCTCAATCTTCAGCTGGCTTCTCCCCACCCTCTTGATTGCATATGGGGGCAGACAGAGAGAGTTTTCCACTTTCATCTGTATGATATAGAATCATAGAATCATAGAAATGTAGAGTTGGAAGAGACCACACGGGCCATCCAGTCCAACTCCCTGTCATGCAGGAACACCCTCAAAGCACTCCCGACAGATGGCCATCAAGCCTCTGCTTAAAAACCTCCAAGGTAGGAGACTCCACTACTCTCCGAGGCAGCAGATTCCACTGCCGGACAGCCCTGACTGTCAGGAAGTTCTTCCTGAGGTTCAGGTGGAATCTCCTTTCCTGCAGCTTGAATCCATTGCTCCTTGTCCTGGTTTCTGGAGCAGCAGAAAACAAGCCCCCTCCTTCCTCTACGTGGCATCCCTTCAAATATTTAAACATGGCTATCATGTCCCCTCTTAACCTCCTTTTCTGCAGACTAAACATACCCAGCTCTCTCAGTCTATCCTCATAGGGCATGTTTTCCAGGCCTCTCACCATTTTGGTCACCCTCCTCTGGACTTGCTCCAGCTTGTCAATATCCTTCTTGAATTGGGGTGCCCAGAACTGGACACAGTATTCAAGATGGGGTCTAGCCAAAGCAGAGTAGAGTGGTACCAGTACCTCCCTCGATCTAGACACCATACTCCTGTTGATGCAGCCGAGAATTGCATTGGCTTTCTTGGCTGCCGCATCACACTGCTGACTCATGTTCAGCTTGTGGTCTATGAAGACTCCTAGATCCCTTTCACACGTACTGCTATCCAGCCACGTGTCCCCCATCCTATATTTGTGGATTCCATTATTTCTGCCTAAGTGTAGGACCTTACATTTCTCTCTGTTGAATTTCATTTTGTTCGCCCTGGCCCAGCTCTCCAATCTATCCAGGTCATTTTGAATTTTGATCCTGTCCTCTGGCATATTAGCAACCCCTCCCAATTTGGTGTCATCTGCAAATTTGATGAGCATGCCCTCTATTCCTTCATCTAAGTCATTGATAAAAATATTGAACAGCACTGGGCCCAGGACAGAACCTTGTGGCACCCCACTAGTCACTTCTCTCCAGGATGAAAAGCAGCCATCCGTGATCACCCGTTGGGTTCGGTCGGTCAACCAATTACATATCCAATTAACAGTAGCCCTGTCTAGCCCACATTTTACTAGCTTCGATGCAAGAATGTCATGGGGAACTTTGTCAAAGGCCTTACTGAAATCGAGATATGCTACATCCACAGCATTCCCTTCATCTATCAAGCTAGTAACTCTATCATAAAAAGAGATCAGATTAGTCTGGCATGACTTATTTTTGAGAAATCCATGTTGACTTCTCGTGATTATTGCGTTGTTTTCTAAATGATTAGAAACTGAACGCTTAATGATCTGCTCCAGGATCTTTCCGGGTACCGATGTCAGGCTGACTGGGCGATAATTATTTGGGTCCTCTTTTTTTCCCTTCTTGAAGATGGGGATAACATTTGCTCTCTTCCAATCTGCTGGAACTTCTCCTGTCCTCCAAGATTTCTCAAAAATTATAGCAAGCGGTTCCGAATCATAAGGCAAGAGAAGAAGCTAGACTGTCATGCCCTGTTTCTAGAGTCTGAACCAGAGGGCACACTAGAGACAGAACAAGGGCGCATGCCAAGACCTGTTGTACAGAGAGAGGTTACAGTGCCAGAAACAGAACAGAGGACAATGCTAGCTCCAACAGACAGTCCTGCCTCTTCAGATATAGAGGTACATTTACCTAGACCCAGCTTTGCACAGCACAGGCAGCAAAGAGAGACTCAGTGTTGCTCTCTCAGAATTTATAACTGGCAACAATCAATCAAGGCACAGCTGCGCTAGGCTTTGGGTCTATTTAGCTGCCATCCTTCCCCTCTAGGAGTTGTCAGAGCTTATCTGACCTGCTACCTTGCTGGATGCCTTGACAAGTGCTTGGACACTCCCTTGCCATGAAACCACGCCTGACATTGTTTATGTTTGACTTTATTTATGACTCTTTGCTTACTGTCTGTAAGTAGGTAACAAGGTTGGAGATATTCAGTTTGTTTTGTTTGATTTATCAGGTGTGCCAGAACTGAGATAGAACATAGACTAGGAAAGATCCTTTTTTATCTCTCCCAGTCACACTCCCGAAGTCATGTGGGGTGGGCAGGGACATCATCTCTGCCCTGCTGCTGGGGACTTCCTCTTCCCTATAACACCTTGAAAACTGCATAGTAGTTGTTGTTTTTCTCCCCAAAACACTTGGCAACAGAGAGAAATGGATTAAATTATTTGTTCTCCCATGTGAGAATGAGTAATTTAACACAACACATCCCTAGTAGACACACACACCCTTTTCTCTATCAATGGCAGAAAAATTTCCAGTGACAGTCAGATATTTACTTTCCTAAAGCATAACTCCCAATGGCTGCTATTGCTCCTTTATGGCAGGATCTATCTGTCTGCCTGCCTGCCTGTCTGTCTATCTATCTTTTGAGATGGAATTCATGTGGTCTTCCAGATTTTGTTGGACTGTAAGCCACACTGGCCCTGACCAGCACAGGCAATAATGACAAAAGCTGGGGGTTGTAGTCAAGAAACATCTACAGGACCTCATGATTACCACTCCTGCTATAAGCCATTTGGGCTGCAATCCTATGCCCACTCAATGAGATTTACTGCTCATTAGACCCATATACTACTGTACTGTCACATGAAACTTCCCTACTTCCTGAATCCGCTGACTTCTCTGCTCCGCAGGGCAATTGTAGCATTGATATTTTGCAGATAGGAGAAGAAAGGTTGTCCAGGTAGCATCAGTGGTTTTGGAAGAAACTCAGAAGTGTATATGCCAAATTTGATCATTTTGCTTTATAGAACAGTGGAGCTGCAGTGGCTGAAATTGCTATAAGAGATGGACATCAGTGCTAGCTCACTGAAAACAAATGTACTGGAAAAATTGCACTTAAAAATTGGTTATATAGGAGTTCCTACATTTTCTAAAGGACAAAAGGACAAAGGGAGAGAAGAAAGGAAAATAGCAAGCTAGACTTAGAAGTATTTGAACTTCATCTGATGTTCAGTGTCTGGAATAGTTTTAGTATTGGAGGAAATCTTTTAAACAAGGAGAGAAAGGCAGTAGCTGTAGCATAACCACAGCATCACCAAGAACATCTCAGATACCAAGTCTGAGTAACATTTCTAAGGAATTCTACTCCTAGTTCCTTTCTCCTCCTCCTGCATGTTTACCATCATGTCAAGGAGAAAACAGGGATGACTTTAACTCTGCCACTCTTCCTTCACTCTCCCACATGTTGGGGGCTGAACTTCTCAAGTAAGAAAAAATTTCTGATCAAGTAGTCTTCTTGCATGATTTTGATCTCTGATGTGTTTGCTAGCAATTGTTTCCTTTTCAAACACTGGCAGCAATGTTTCTCTCAATTGCCAGATGGTGGCTCCCCCCCCTTTTTTTTTTTTTACCAGAAACCCCTTGACATAATGTTGTTGCAGGAACTTTTTGGGATTTGGGCTCTCAATGAGATCTGTCATATTTCAGAGAACTCCTATACTTCAAGCAATCTGAAAAAAAAAAAGTTGAATGCCAACTGGTGGCTGATACTGAATTATCTCTGGACAGGACGACACTCAAGGATATGAAAGAGATTAATATGATAAATTTTTAAAATAAACTGGTATAATTCATGCTTACCAAACTAATATCCAAACTCAAATGCAGTTACCTTTTAGTTTACACATTCCACCAAATTTACATGAAAATACTTGGACAATATACATTTTATTATGCATATTTTGGGAAATTGCTTGCAGTCAAAAACAGATGTTAGGAGGGAATGTTTTTGTATGCATCCTCACCTTCATGAGGTAAGCTCATGAAGAAATGAAATAGACTGAAATTGTGCTTAGGATAAAATGTGAATGTGGAAAGCAAAACACAGGCTCATCCTTTTCCTGCATGGCAGGGGGTTGGACTGGATGGCCCCTGTGGTCTCTTCCAACTCTATTATTCTATGATTCTAGTAGAACTTCATAAGTTAAAATTCTTACATTGGTTTTTTGTAGCAATGAGATGTCTAGAACTCTATTGGTGATGTATTCTGGTGTTATTGCATTTATGATAGTGACTCTGCCTTTGAGACTGCTGTAGAAAGAGGTAACCAGTACCTCCTTCTGTAACTCCCGTTGCCTCTAGTGCACAGCACCAGGCAGTATTCTTCTACTTCCCCAGCCGCAATTTGGTTGTGAGGGTTCACCTTGACATGTTCTGGCTGCCCTTGAGGGAGAATGATCAACCTCCTGCTGGGAACCTCTCCCTCCCAGATGCTGTTGCACATCCAAGGAGGAAGCAAGGAAAAAGGAGTAGTGTTGACACCCAAATGTTGACATAAGCATGCTGGTGAAGACATATCGTCTGCCACTAGGTTAAATGGATTTTAGCCATTTTTAATTCTTCTGAGTTACATTCCATTGATCTGTTCCAGTTAGTAAATCAACCAACTTAAGTATCCTGAACTGGTTCCAATTTTAGCATTTCCTTAAAGGGCAATTTCACAATCACTGTGTTGCAGTAGTTGAATCTGAATTTTTGTAAATTGTGTGGATTATTGTTGCAAGATCAGCCATTGCTGTCACATAATCTTTGGACTGGATATTCCATGTGTCCACCATAATCTCGTAAAACAGTCGTTTCTTGTGATCATGTAAAATCAATTCAATAGACTAGAACAGTTAGCTTTACTTCTGTCATGTACTGGATAACTCACAACCTAAGAACTCACTCTGATAGCAGCAGTAGTTTATTCACAGGATTAACATGAGCAATAGCAGTAAAATTCCACAGAATTTACTGGAACTGATTAGCATAGGCAGTATACATCTTTTGTAGGTTCTCAGTACAAATTTAAACACACAAAACTTTCATTAATTAGTTCAGCATGGCCCATTCTTCCTCACAATTTTTCTAGGCTAGTGTCAGCCTCCAGCTGACCTGTCCATGAGCAGTATTCGACCTGTCTATATTCTTTTCCTAGTTATTTCCACACCACTCCATTCCCATAACATCCTTGCACTACATTCACTTTCCACCCTTACTGCTCTGCCCTGGCCCACATTCATCCAATACAAAGTAACAGCAAGTGATCTACTAGATGCATTGTAGCAACAATTAACAGTTGTTTTCATATGGGACACATAGTAGACTTCCGCATTGATTAAATGCATTCTAGCCAGTCTGCAAAGAAAATATATTTGAATATTCATTCATTGGTGCCTTATTTAGTTATTTCTATTCCTTTTGCACACATTACCATGGCAGGGATGCCTTGCAACCTGGCAACTTCTCTCCTCCACCTCTGCTTTGGCCTTTGCTTCTCACTGGATCAAAAGCAAGCAAAACCATTTTGTTATGTTGGTGATCAAGTCAGAGACAGTTTATTCTGGCCTGACTTTGTCAATACAACTCTGGTAGAGGTAGGTAGATGAGCAGATGGATGTGGAAGCACAAGTGAGGCAAATAAAGAATTCTAATGAATGTGATGGGTTCAGATTTAGACACACTTGTGGAAGTAAACTGGACTTAAGTTAGGCCATTTCTTCACTAGACTGTTATAAAGCTATCATTCCACTTTTAACATCCTATGGAATCCTGGAGTTTGCAGTTTAGGGAGGGGGCTTCGAGACCCTTCCTAAACTGCAAATTCCAGGATTCCACAGGATGTTGAAAGTGGAATGAAAGCACTATAACAGTCTAGTGCGGAAATGGCCTTAGTCATGACTCACTTACATTTCATTGTTTTCAATGGTGACATTCTAAGATATAGATGTAACGAAGTTTGTTTTGAAATGTTTTAAAGCTAAACTGTACCCTTTCTGACTAATGGATTATCCATGGATCATAGTTATAATGGATACAATGAATTTTGCAAAATGACAAACTTCCCACTTCCTGGGAATGTTACTCCTGCTTCTAATTTGGGAGCATAGTAAGTATTGCATCCTGTATGGAGGAATATACACAAGCATGCTGATCTTTGTGGGGTGAGAAGGATGGATGGCTTGTTAGAGGAAAAGCTAGAGGGATGAGAAAGTAGTCAAGAAAGAAATGTTATATAAAAAAAGATTTCTTCTCTGGAAACAGGCACACTGATACATGGAAGGTGGGAGGTAGGGGAGGGAAACTGATGCCAGAATGAAACCTGGAAAAGTGGGAAAAGAAAGGAAGGTTCTAGAAAGGTACGCATGGACACACAACCACACCGTTCTCAGCCTTCTCAAGTTCCAGACAACAAGCATTTCAAAGCAAGTCAGTTTTTCCAGATGGTGACCAGACTCAGTCACTTTTCACATTTTGCTTTCTCATTTAGGAGTGGGGTGGGTGAGCTGAGAGTAGGATATATTTACTATAATACATAGACATGGATATTCTTAACGTATTGAACAAATAATGTATGTATATGTGTAGAAGTGCATCTCAGAAAAGAACGAAGAGAGTGGGAAATACATGTTTGATATCTCAATTTTGCTTCAATCTATACAAGCCATTGAGAACCTATTTCAGAATTCTAATGCTAATATTTGCCAGCAATTATCATCTCAAAATCTGTGTGTCTTTCAGAACCATTTCACCTTCCTCAGATTACAAAAGTGGATGGGGTAAAAGAGCTATTATCTCCTATTATTTCAATCAAATGGTTGAGTATTATGCAAAACTGAAACAAAAAGAGTCTTCGTAATTATATATTTCTCTGTCTTTCACTAAAGGAAATCTCTTAGGAAGAGTCCTGCAACATCTTAGCCTAACAGATTTATTGTAGGGACAGGAACGTGTGTGGGTGTGGGTGTGCATGTGTGCACACGCACATACACACATACTATTGAATTTGAGAGTGTCAGCGAAAGAGTATTTTCCCAGCTAATAATAATGATCATGATCATGATCATGATCATGATCATATTTCTTAATATCCCGCCTCTCCCCATGGATCGAGGCAGTACTACAACAATACATTAAATACATTAAAAGCATTAAAACATAACCAATCCTCCCCACCCACCAACCCATCTAAAACCAACCCTCTAAAGACTAGGGATAGGAAGAGTTCTCACTTTTGTCACAATTTTAGTTGAGTTTGAGCCTAAAAGCACCAGATCCTATCTGATCTTGGAAGATAAGCAGTGTCTGTCCTGGTTAGCATTTGGATGGGAGACCACAAATGAATACCACGGGCCATAGACTATATTTCAGAGGAAGGAATGGACAAAACCACCTCTGAGTTTTCCTTGCCTAAGAAAATCATATGAAATTCATGGGGTCACCGTAGACTGACAGGCAACTTGATGGCATGTAGACACACACATGCACACATTATTACTTATCCCTTGAAATTCTTTTTGGTAATACTGGTGCAGCTCTGTTAAGGTCATCTTGAATCTTGATTCTGTCTTCTGAGGTGCCCTTTTCACAACTAGACATGGCAGTCTAGATAAGATTTGCACAAAGAGTTGCACACACCCTGACACTGTCATCATGGTGATGCAGCTTCTTGAGGTTTCTCCAGTCACTCTGAGAGAGCCCATCTTAGACAAAGGATAAAGACACCATTTTTCCCCCAGCATTGTTTGTGCAATCTGTGTACCATATAACTGGCTCCTGTCTAAGGTTATAATTCTTCTCTATGTTTCTTATTGAAGAAGACAAGGGCTAATTTTAGCAGTTTTCTTCCCATTAGGAGAAAGACTTGGAAAATGCACAATTTTTAAGGCAATACACACTTCTGGATTTATGATGTTCCAAGTTCACATGTGGTTGTCCTGCCCATCAAACAGCATTTTCTGAACAGGAAATAATGTTTTCTGTACAGAAAACAAAACTGTATGTGGAAATATTGGCCATTTCCACATTAGTGCTATCATTCTCTTTTTATGATAGAGTTACTAGCTTGATAGATGAAGGGAATGCTGTGGATGTAGCATATCTCGATTTCAGTAAGGCCTTCGACAAAGTTCTCCATGACATTCTTGCAATGAAGCTAGTAAAATGTGGGCTGGACAGGGCTACTGTTAGCTGGATTTGTAATTGGCTGACCGACCGATCCCAAAGGGTGATCACGAATGGCTGCTTTTCATCCTGGAGAGAAGTGACTAGCGGGGTGCCACAGGGTTCTGTCCTGGGCCCAGTGCTGTTCAATATTTTTATCAACGACTTGAATGAAGGAATAGAGGGCATGCTCATCAAATTTGCAGATGATACCAAATTGGGAGGGGTTGCTAATATGCCAGAGGACAGGATCAAAATTCAAAATGACCTGGATAGATTGGAGAGCTGGGCCAGGGCGAACAAAATGAAATTCAACAGAGAGAAGTGTAAGGTCCTACACTTAGGTAGAAAAAATGGAATACAGAAATATAGGATGGGGGACACGTGGCTGGATAGCAGTACGTGTGAAAGGGATCTAGGAGTCTTCATAGACCACAAGCTGAACATGAGTCAGCAATGTGATGCGGCAGCCAAGAAAGTCAATGCAATTCTTGGCTGCATCAATAGGAGTATGGTGTCTAGATCGAGGGAGGTACTGGTACCGCTCTACTCTGCTTTGGTTAGACCCCATCTTGAATACTGTGTCCAGTTCTGGGCACCCCAATTCAAGAAGGATATTGACAAGCTGGAGCAAGTCCAGAGGAGGGCGACCAAAATGGTGAGAGGCCTGGAAAACATGCCCTATGAGGATAGACTGAGAGAGCTGGGTATGTTTAGTCTACAGAAGAGAAGGTTAAGAGGGGACATGATAGCCATGTTTAAATATTTGAAGGGATGCCACGTAGAGGAGGGAGAGGGCTTGTTTTCTGCTGTTCCAGAGACCAGGACAAGGAGCAATGGATTCAAGCTCCAGGAAAGGAGATTCCACCTGAACCTCAGGAAGAACTTTCTGACAGTCAGGGCTGTCCGGCAGTGGAATCTGCTGCCTCGGAGTGTAGTGGAGTCTCCTTCCTTGGAGGTTTTTAAGCAGAGGCTTGATGGCCATCTGTCGGGATTGATTTGAGGGTGTTCCTGCATGGCAGGGGGTTGGACTGGATGGTCCGTGTGGTCTCTTCCAACTCTACATTTCTATGATTCTATGATTCTATGATTCCACTTTTAACATTCTATGGAATTCTGGGGTTTACAGTTTAGGGAGGGGCAGAAATGACCATTGTTTCCTCCATTGGGAAAAAAAAATCCTATGAAGAAAATGCTATTTGCTATGTAAATCAACAGTGTACAAATTTTACAGAAAATGCCCCCAATTACAGCATTTTCTATGTAGAAAACAGTTTTGCTTTTTGTTTTTTTTCTGAACAGGAAATAGTATTTCTGCATAGAAGTATTTTCTGCACCAAAAATGGTCTTTCTTGCACAGGGATTGCTGTTTCCAGTGCAAAATAACCACAAATGTACTTTTAGAAGAATAAGTCCTGATCTTTGAAGATTCTTCCGAATACAGATTATTTTCACTAGGGTTTCTTAACACACGCACGCACACACACATACCCTGTGGAAAAAAATAGTTTTTAATAACATTTCAAACATTTTTATTGTTCTTTCCGTCCACCCATTCATCCATCACATTATTTATATCCCATCTTTCTCCCAGCCTGGGGCTGAAGATGGCTTATAAAAAGGCAGAAAATGACAGTATATTTGAACACATACAAAACTGAGATTAAAACATTATTATAAAACAACAGAATTAAAACTATTTCAGATTTTAATTGAAAACAAAACTTAAAAATAGTACAGCACCATAAAAGGCCCTTTCTCTGTTAAGAATTTCTGTTTCTAAAGGCTGGCTGACACTGGAAAGAGAATAATGAAGGAGTTATCCTAGCTTCCCCAGAGGAAGGGTATTAGAATATGGGAGTAACCACAGAAGAGGTTGGTTTTCTCCCACATTCCCTCTAACTGTGCTTATGAAGGCAGGTGACATAATACAAAGTGCCTCTCCTGCAGATCTTAAACCTTGGACAGCTTCATATGAGAATGATATGGTCCTTCAAATAGCCAGAGCTCTAAAGGGCTTTTCTTCCATATTCCTGTCTCTGTGCAAAACGAATGTATTTTCCTTCTATGGAGCTGAGCATATTGACAGATCAAGCCTAACAGGATATGTTGATTGATCCAAAAGCTAAGAATGAGCGACCCATTAGAAGTGAGCACTACACACCTAAGATAGAACTGGGCCATCCACATTTTCTAGTCCATGCAGCCATGCAGCATTTATCACATATTCCAGTACTATACATTCTACATATATGCACATGAATCATTTGAAAATGCAGGAGTTTCCTCTGAAATCATGTCTGCCTCTAAAAGTACTCATTGTCTCATTGTCTTTCAGATATGGCAAGGATTACTTTAAACTGTCCTTTTTACTGTGCAAAGATGAATCAATTCAGGACTTCCATACTAGTTGAGGAAGGAAAATAAAACCTCCTTTAACTCAGGACTTTTTACATCTGTGAGGCTTATGTCACATTTTGTAAAAAATAAAGTGCATACAAAATGATATGTAGACTTTTCACCTCCCCTCATATACACACAGTGCTGCTGGGGTGAGGTGTATTTGCTGGCCTGTAATGGGATAGTGATTGGAGTAAAAATCATCATGATACTGTGTGTTATGACAGAGAGTATTGCAGCCACAGCTTAAAAGGCCCTGCTGTCCCTCCTCTCTCCTTTTTGTGAGATTTTGTTGACCTCATCAGATCAGCAATGTCATCAGCATTGATGTCCTGAGCAGTGATGAGCAAGTTGGCCTGGTGTCATCACAGCAAGGATTTTTGGGCTGTGCTGTGGCATGCACAAGCTTACTCCCGTAACTTATTTTGGGAAGGAAAAGATGGTTGAGCAATGGTGGGATCAGCTAGGCCCTCATAGGACCTGTAGGAGGACCATGGAAATTTGGGGTCTGGTCACTTTTTGCCACATCCTCATATAATTTATCTTGGGCCTGAACTCTACAGAGTGAATGATGTCCATTTATCACATGGAGGTAACCTCTTATTCATAGGAGATTTGCAACAGAGAGTGGGGGCCCTTTTGACCAGCATGGTGAGTGATAGAGACTAAGCATACACTTGCCCCTTATCCATGGTATGCAGCTAGGTGAGAGAAGAAGGATTTCAGTGAACACCTATGACACCCATTTAGTGAAGGAGAGGACTCTGGATCTACCTTTTTAGGGAGCCCTGGTGGTGCAGTGGTTCAATGCCAGTACCACAGCCACAATGTTGTAAGTTTGATCTTGTCGGGTTCCAGGTTGACTCAGCTTTCCATCCTTCTACAGGTGGGTAAAATGAGTATCCAGCTTGTTGGGGGCAATTAGCTAACACATTGTAAACCACTTAGAGAGCGCTTAGCTGATAAGCAGTATAGAAATACACATGCTATTGCTATTATTATTGCTATTTAGGTCTTGAGACCTGAAGTGGGGTGGGGAAGGAGACTTTCCTTGGAGCTGGTCTGAAGATTGAGGCCTCATGTGAAGTTATGTGACTTGGAGGTGGGATTTTTAGGTCAGCCTTCCAGGATTGGCTCAGGTATTTTGCTCAGTGGAAGCCGGGGAAGATGTCTGGCAGAGACGTATAGAATAGCAATAACAGTTACATTTCTATACAGCTTATCAGTGCAAAGCACTCCATAAGCAGTTTACAATGTTTTCAGCTAATTGACCCCAACAAGCTGGTTGCTCATTTTATTGACCTATGGAAGGATGGATGGTTGGGTCAACCTGGAGCCCTGCAGGATTGAACTCACAACATGGTGGCTGCAGTACTGGCATTTAACCACTGCACCACCAGGGCTGTGCCACCTGCCACAGCTGTTCTAACAATAGATTGTTCTCTACTTTTGCATATTTCAGGGGTCTAAATGTTAAATAGGTTAATAATTAAAATAAAGTGGCTCATATTCAACCCCGTACTTGTATCTGGTCTTTTCTTTTCCACAGTGGGTCAGCAATGAAATTTGAACAGCTAAAATGTGTACCATTGACACACACACACACACACACACACCCAGGGATGGGGGTGGACAGACTTCAGTCAATTGGGGAGAATGTACACAGTAGGAAAGAAAATAACAACAAATGATTTACATAACTTTAAAGTGGTTAATGAAGACATTGCAAAAGTTAAAAGATTTTCCATAACTTGGTTCATTCATTAATTGATACTGTAGTAAATAAATGAGTGGAAAATCAAGACTTGGAAGGACAACTTTGAAGGAACTAGATAAAATCCTCATTTATTCTATAACAATTCTGGTTTCTATGCATGTTTATGAAAAATAGACACTGAAGAAAGGTAGAGTGGTGCTGGAGGAGAGTTTTATGGATACTATGTACCACTAAAAAGACAATTGAATTGGTCCTAAAGCAAATCTGACCTGAATTCTTACTAGATGCCAAGATGACTAAACTGAGGCTGGCCTACTTTGTACATATCATGAGATTACGTGCCTGATTGGAAAATATGATAATGTAGAAGGCAGTAGGAGTAGAGGAAGAGCACACTACAGATAGAAGCCACAGCCATAAGTTAGTAAGATCTGAGCAGAGCAGATGGTGAGCAGGGCTCTTGGGGATTCTCCTTCATTGAGTCTCCACAAACCAAATTCAACTTAATGGCAAAAAATCAACTTTGCATAAATATACTTTAGGAGATATATTAACATGTGCATGAATTTTTATGTGAAGAATTTCACAATATAGTATAAGCAACATGGACAGAAAACAATGCAACTAGGATTTAGAGAAACAGGTGCGGGGGGAGAGTCTTGGTATTTGGAGAGACATCAAGCCTGTGTCTGTGTGTCTGTGTGTGTGTGTGTGTGTGTGTGTGTGTGTGTGTGTGTGTGTGAGAGAGAGAGATTCACAATTTAGTATGGCCTAAACTTTTGTGTGTTTTGTAGTCCAGTTCATAGAGGAGCTGCCTTACACTAGGCCATACTATTTGTCCATCTGGCCTGAGATTGTCCACTGAAAAAAACTTCTCAGAATTTTCAACAAAGAAAGGTCAAGCCTTCATTTGCTCCTTTATCCTTTTAACTGAAGATGACAAGGGCTGCGAGTCATTCTGCACACAAAGCATGTGCTCTTTCACTGAGCTACAGTCTGTCCCCATAATTGCATATAGCTCCCTGTGGTGAATAGGTATGATGGTGAAGTTCTGCATAATGTATGAAATGTTCCCCTGAACTAAGGCAAAGCAAAGATTCCTCCACTGAAAGAACTGACTTTCAAAGTGGTTTAGACCTGGAATGTACAGTGGGTAAACCACCTCGCCTGGCAACTTTCTTGTGCCTTTTTTCCCCCTAGAAGCACAAACTAAAAACAAATGTCCCTGTCAAGTTTCTCCTATGCGTGATTAGGGAGGCTCATGGCCTTTTAATTGGTAATACTACGCTGTTCCCAGGGCTGTAATAGTGACACATGGCTAATCACTGACCCTTTCAAATGTTGAGTGTGCTGACCTTATCTTGCTCTCCAAAGTATCATTTGTTGTTTAATTACAGCCTTCAGTGACTTCAGCCCTGGCCTGTTCTGAGAACCAGCATGGTCCTGAGGGAGTGGGAATCTTTGCATTCTAACTTGCTACTAGAATAAAAAATGTTGCATAGCCATTGGACTAATTTTGCATCTCGATGCAGTGGCCTGTGATTTGAAATTCCTAGGCTAGCCTGGGGAGAATGCCTTTCAGTCCTGCTCCATTGTCTTACCCTTCATCTTCTCTCATTTGCTACAGGGGAAAAAAATACAGTAGCAAAAAGCTGGAGGCAAAGCTGGCCAGCATATTTAGAAAAACTATGTAGCAGAGGCACCTTGGAGCTGTGCCACTCTACATGACAGGAGGAGAGTGTTGTGTCTAGAGGCTTGCTTGAGTAAAACACAAAGAATTAACATATCAAAGAAAAGGAATTAAAGGGAGTTTCTTTCATACATTCCCTACTAGTTTTCCAGATCCTTGGAGGGCAAGAATGATGATGAGGATTTTAAATCTGTTGAACCATTTCTTCTTGCAATTCGTAGGGAGCTTAGGAGGGCTATCCCGTAACATCTTACCTTAAATCCCTACACTGGACAGGAACCCAGTGGGTTCCAGCTTCCCCAGAAACTGCTTGGAGGTTGGAAAAAAGAAAACAAAGAGGTAGCATGATAGCCATCCTCAAACATCTGAAGAGATGACACATAGAAGATGGGGCAAGTTTGTTTTCTGCCGCTCCAGCGACTAGAACACAAAATAATGGATTCAAAATAAATTCAACCTAAACATTGCAAAGAGCTTCTTTACTGTAAGAGCTGTTCAACAGTGGAATGGACTGTCTCAGAAAGTCAGGGGGATTCTTCATCTTTGGAGGTCTTGAAAAAGGTGGACTCAGCCTTCCATCCTTCCACAGGTCAGTAAAATGTCTGCAGTGACAGACATTGCGTCTAAAGATTCTATCCTATACATTATTATTAGGAGTGAGCCACACTGTGTACAGTAAAACAGCTTGTCGGGGGCAATGAGCTAAATACATTGTAAACCACTTAGAGAGCACTTAGCTGATAAGCGGTGTAGAAATACACTTGCTTTTGCTACATGCTATTACACAGAGGTTGAATGGGCATCTTTCAGGAGTGCTATAGTTGTATATCCTTGCATGGCAGGGAGTTAGACTAGATGACCTTTGTAGTCTCTTGAAACACTATGAATCTATGGTCCTTTCCATACAATGTTGTCATCCCACCACAGCAACAGGTTGTTCCCACTCCAGGAGCCATGCTACCACACGTCATCATTGTCAACCAGCTTCTGTTGCATTCCCAATCGTTGCAAATTAGCTCTATTTCATTTCTAGAAAGAAATCCAATTAGAGACTCCTTTAGTGCTACAATCCCATCAGCTGGGTCAGTGCGGTTCCTCAATAGCATTTGATAGACTTGAGAGTGCTTCCTGTCATCTGGATACAGGAATGGATGGGATGTCAGTGCGCCCAGCTTGTCCTCCCTTTGATGACTCCCATGATGTGGCAAATTCAGAATCTATCACCTCTCTGTGTTTATTTTAGATTTCTCCTTCCAGTTATTTTTTAAATACTTTTTTTAGCATCAAAGCGCAAAAATGCAATAGTGTACCTGCATGTCATGCCATTACAACATTGCTGCACTAGTATGGCTTTAACAAAAGCCACCAATCATGAACTGTGGGATAGGGAAAAGGAAGGAAAAGGTCTTGCCCATGATGCCATTATACAGAGGGAACACTGGTGGCAATAATGCAACCCATCCGCTCCAGTGGAAAGTGTGAGGTAGAGATCATTCCTAACCTGAGACTGTCCCAGAAATGGCAGTGCTGGGATTGTAATGGAACAACATGCTATTGAGGTATGGTGCAGAAAGGGCCTACTTGGTCTTATTCTCTTCAAATTTAGGTCTCCTTGTTTATTTGGAGGAAGATAGAGATGAACAGCTTTCACTGAACAGGGGTTGGAGTACATCACAAGTGTGGGCTGCTACATGCTGATGCTGTAATTCTCATCAAGCAGGATAGTCAATGGTTAAGAGTTGGATAACCTGGTAATCTAATATTTCACATGTGCCCTATCCATGGTCTTGATTATCTCTTCAAACTGTATAATTTTATGTTTTCATGTAATTCACAAATTATATTCTGATTGCAGTATCATCCACCCATGAAGTCCCATTTAGTAGGAACTTTTTATGAGCTATGTGTGCCAGAGATGAAGCAGGACTTCAGAGGAAATAAAAAACCATCTCATTATAGCATGCCTTTTTACTTATTGTCAGTGTTTAATTAGTTTGACTGTGTTCATGTTTATACAGAAAATGTTATGGCCCTAATATAATTAGAGGTCAGCAGCAAATGCCATTTAATTTAGCTGTGGTATGGCTAGCAGGGGAGAAAAGAGTGTGGGACATAATGTTCTCCAAACCACAAATGGTTAGCTTTCAATACTGAGAAATAAACTCAGTTTCCCAATACAAGGGGGCAACCTACATTTTGCAGGAAAAAAAAATATTGATAACAAAGTCCTGACTTCCTGAAGATTAGAAACTTGGGGTCAAGAAAGAAGGTGTATGGGAAATGACCAGGGAAATGACTCTCTCTCTCTCTCTCTCCCTCTCCCTCCCTCCCTCCCTCCCTCCCTCCCTCCCTCCCCCCTCCCTCCCTCTCTCTTTGCTGTTCTATCTGCTTGTGAAAGTGTCTTACAGTAGTCTGGGATGCCTACCAAATTGAGAAGTGTAGACAAAATAGGCACTGCCTATCAGGTGCCCTGACCTTGGCTAGAGGTGTGAGAGTGTGGAGAGAAAAAGTGTACAGGTAGACTTTTAGGTGGCTACTTCTCATGCCCTGCTGCAGGTGCATGGACCATCTTGAAGCTTTTCTCAGGGAGCTAGCCAAAGTTTAAGATACATAAACCCCTGAGATTCTGCCCCGATAAGCAAAAAGGAGCCCAGGCATGAACCTAACAGCTGGGGTGTCGTGTCACCAGTGGTTACTGCATCGAAGTCTCTCTGCTGTCTCTTCTGGACTCCTGGATGGCAGAACAGAGCATTCTTGCTTGATGAGGCATCTATCTGCTGTGTTAGTGGACATTTCTAGGCTTGGGCGGCTATTATCTATCTTCTGTTTATGCTGCCTGAATGTGTATATCTGCTCATGCTATTATTATTTAAACTGCTTGCTGCTTAATAAATTTAATAAAGTTTTTTCCACCTACAATTGGTGTTTGTCATTGCCTCTGGATTCACTAAACAAACTCCCTTGCTCTAGGGCAAGACAGAAGGCTATTTAATGCATTTGATGATGAACATTTTACTTCTTCAACTTCCCCATCCCCACTCACATAAACATATACAGTTTTCATTCTGCAGAATGCAGATGTGCCTTGATCCTTCCAAAAACATTGTTGTATTGCTGTATGCCTTCAAGTTGTTTCTGACTTATGGGTAACCCTAAGGCAACACTTTCACAGGATTTTCTGGAGCTGAGAGTGCATGCATGGTCAAGATCACCCAGTGTTTTTCCATGGCTGAGCAGGGAATCAAACTCTGGTTTTCAAAGTCATAGTCCAATGCTCAAACCACTATACAAGGCCAGCTATAAATATACCTGTAATTTTATGCAAGGCAAATATATTTGCAGTGGAATTGTCTTTTTGCAACCATTTCACAATACAGTATCCACATTACCTACAATTTCAAGCATCTTTATGTTTTTGTTGCCAGGCTAGGCATCCCTATCTTACATTTGTTTGTTTACATTTGTCTTGGTTTATTTGGTTAGCTTCAGCCATTTTTTCTATGGGTTTTACCTAGTGTTGAAATATTGAGAATAATCTGCAAGAGAGTAATCTGGAATAAGCATGAGGCAGTGCAATCTGCACTGCAGCTTTCACAAAATCCTACAGGTCTGGTCTGGAGATCTTGAAAACCTACAGCAAGGGGAGACCCAAATTCCAAGTACTTTCATGAACATCACATTGGAATGTAAGCCTATTTTATCAAGTTCATCTTGAATGTTGTTCCTCTTTTCCGTGATGTCAATCATTTCACCAAATTCAGCATCACCTACAAAATTCACATTGGGGAACTTCATCCAAGCCAATATAAAAATGCCAAATAGCACACGATCCAGGGCAACATTTTGCAATATCCCTTTAAAACCTTCACAGAAAAAAATGAAGGTGTCTGGCATATTTAATGGAATGAGGGCAAATTTGAGGGATAGTAAGCTTTAAACTCAGTTCCTATCTTGCCTTCATACTGGTGTCAAATATAATTTTTAATCCCTCAAAATCCTCAGTTAACCCAAACCAAATTGCATTGAATGAGAGAGATTTTAATGAAAGATTTTCTGTACGTAGGTGTTTGTTTGCTTTAATTTATCCTTGTTAACTTTAGTATACTGATGCTTTTTATGTTTTTACTATTTTTCTGTATTGTTGAAAAGTGACACAGTTGTTCAATCTTGAAACCCAGTAGGTTTCACATAATATACACCCAGAAACATCAAACTGACAACAAGGGGGGTGGATAAACTTTATATAGGATTCAGTGAAACATGCAGTCATTCAATTGCTGAAAAACCATCCAGTGTATCAAGCTGTCAGTCAATCAGCACAAAATAAAAAATTGAAGTATCAGTTGATCAGCAGGCAATCCTGGGATCAAACTTTTGGAACTTTTTAAGCTAATATTTTTTTAAAAAAAAATAATAACTTGACTTGAGAAAGAATAATCTGAAAATTACAACTGATACACAACATGACACCAGGATAATGTAACACCTATGCTGAAAGAGCTGCTTTGGTTGCTTACCCATTACTTTCATGTACATTTTTCTTGATGTATGCACTTTTGTACATGATGTTGCCTAACATGCATTTCTCCAAGCCATTTCCACTCTATAATTCATTTTTGTACATTATGTTTGCTAATAGGCAAAGTTTTTGGAAGTTACTTTTTAGGACTAACACGAACGGTAACATTCTGTGTTCTACTGATGTATCCATTTTTGCATACAGCTTTCACAAAGACACGCTTTCTTTAAAAAAAAAATGAAAAACTGCCTCACAGAATTCAGAGAAGCATAAATAACAAGGGATTTCTGTGTTTCAGTGGTTCAGGAGGTATAGACTGAGTAACTTCATATAACATTGCAAGCAGAATGACTTTCTTTTCCCTCTCTAACCTGGAGAAAGATCACAGATGGATGAACTCAGAGTTGTGCTTTGGCCTCAGCTGGCTCCAAAGGACAAGTGATGTTCCTGAAAGGAGAAAGCTCAGTTTCTTCCTCCAGCTGCAACTGCAATTGGCAGGAAAAGCAAAAGTATTCAGGTTCCTCTATCTCCTTCTGCTGAAGATTGGAAAGGTTTGAAACAGTTCTCAAATCCACCTTCACTTAATCTGTGCCATTCCCCTGCAGCTGATGTTTCTGGAAGGGCATCATGTGGCTTAAAAGAATGGGGAGTGTCCAAGGATGAGGATGGTGAATTCCATTCTTTTCTATTCCCCACTCCATAAACCTTAGCAGTGCTAAATAGCCCAGGATAGAGGGAGGGTCCAAGCAGTTCAGACTTAGCAAAAGGCTCCTCTTCTTTGGTGTCAACAGAAAAAAGAACATTAATGCTCCATGCTTGTGAATGAGGGAAAAAAATAACCCTTTCAGGTTCATGAATAGAGTCTGATATTAGATTGAACTTGGCAGTTCATTTATTTATTTCTTTAATGACATTGAGCTGAAAGGACTCTGGATTGCCCAGATTCCACCACAAACAAGAAATTAAACCAATGTTAAATTGAGTTCTTACAGAAACATGGAATGGCAGTAACTGAGCAACAACAAGGCTATGACAGTTGTACAAACTCACCAATAAGCGGAAAGTGCACTTTCCAAACTACCTATGTCACACCTCCCATTTGTATCATGCACTTGTTTTCTAGTCAGTATATTCTAAAGGCACCACGCCTGATCTTGAAAGCTAAGTAAGGTCAGCCCTGGTTAGTACTTTGATGGGAAACAAAGAATGAATACCAGATGCTGTAGGTTGCATTTCGGAGTAAAACCATCTCTGAGTAATCCATGCCTAAGAAGATCCTATGAAATTCATGGGGGTACCATTATTTGACAGTGGGATTTGAATGAACATATACAGACATATCTTTTATTAGCAAAATACATCACAAGGTTTTATAACAGGGCTCAGAATGCTTTTATAATTAACTTGAAATCAACATTTCAAGATCTTACATTTTCTACGTCTAAGTAGACTTTTTCCTCAGCATGGCTCTGCCTTACCTATGGCTACTTTCTAGAGTTGCCAGTGTGAAAACTGGAGACAGTTTTTGTATCCTTAATGGTTGTGTAGA